>CM055117.1:277486119-277803619 GCA_029206835.1 Rana muscosa
CGCCAATGCCGGGCGTACTGCCGAGCCTACCACTGAGTATAGGTAGCGAGCGAGTGCTTCAGCCTTCTTATCCACAGGGTCCTTGAAAACAGGAGCCCCTTCTACTGGAATAGTGGTGGCTCTATTAAGTCTGGACACCGAAGGGTCCACTATAGGGGGAGAGGTCCATATCTTCAGAAAACTCTCCTCAAAGGGGTACCGTACTGCAAACCTCTTTGGGGCTGTAAAGACCCTCAGTGGGTTCTCCCATTCCTTGTATAAGAGTTTGTCAAAATAAGACACACAAGGGAACACCTTAGCAGTGCGGGCAGGTTTACGAAACCCAAAGGGGACTGGAGTATCTGCTAATTCTTCAGTCCTTTCCAACTTTAGCGTATCCCGCACTGCAGTTATAAGGTCAGATACCAAAGCCGTCTCGCGTACTGACCTGGACTTGGAGTCCTCCTCACTGTCCGATCGGTCACGGTCTGCAGTCTCTGATGCATCAGAATCTGGGCCATGAGCCGTAGCTGGACCTGGTTCTGCATCAGAAATATCCCCAGAAGATTGCAGGGGACGGGGGCGTTTATTACCCCCTGTATTCCCGTGTGCTGCTTCCACCCTGGCAGCAAACGCCTCTAGGATTGCCGACATAGCATCCATAGACACCTCAGGGACACCAGCTGCTAAATCTGGTGTTTCAGGGGAGAAGACATCTGGCTCAGATGCCATGCTGACGACACGCTGACACTCACAGGGCTCCAGGCAAGATATCAATAGGCCACCCTCCTGCGCTGCAGAGATGCTGGGTTACCCAGAGGACTCACCACCCTGGATAGGTACTGCTATGCTGCGCCTGTGATGCTGTCCCCTTGCTGCTGTGTCAGTCTGCTTCTTTTATCAGCACTTCCTGTGTGAATTTTCGCGCCAGTGTAATGCACCCTAGAGGCCGGAGGCTCTTGCAAAATGGTTGCCAAAAACGTCTGTATGGAAGATAATGTAGGCTCTAAGAAAATGGCCGCCGACAGAAGATAGAGGTCAGGCAGCCATAGCCCACAAAAAGATGGCCGCCGAACGGTAATATCTGCATACAGGGTGGACAAACATGGCCGCCGATCACCTGATAGGGGCCAGTGGGTGTGGCCGAACCACAGGAAGATGGCCGCCAGGCAGTTACAAGAGGCCAAACTTGGCATGGACCACCTCAAAATGGCCGCCGACAGCATGGAGACACAGAAACACAGGTAAGCAAAAATGACATTTCTTTTAAATGTTAGTTACAGCCAGCCCCGCTCCAGTGGGACCCCCTAGGTGACCCCCAGCACCCAGCAACCTTTAGCTAGAAGCCCAGGGAGGAGGGAAAGGCAGGGAGAGAGGGAAGAAAGGGGCCACAACCACTTACTTGATCTCTCCAGGAATGT
Source organism: Rana muscosa (assembly GCA_029206835.1). Taxonomy (NCBI): domain Eukaryota; kingdom Metazoa; phylum Chordata; class Amphibia; order Anura; family Ranidae; genus Rana; species Rana muscosa. Next base: position 277,487,520 of record CM055117.1, read on the forward strand.
CCAGCTAAATCACCCAGCCAAGGCAGGGGAGTTTTACTTACCTATCCTGCATGTATTCTGCTGGAAGACATTCCAAACAGATCATCGTCCGCGCACGGAAGGTGACTGTTGGCCAGGCATGCTGTGATTGGACCCAGAAGGGACGATCATATGTATGCCCTGGAGCATGACGCTCACCGGACAGGCTGCTGCGACTCGGCCGTAAGGTCAGCCGAAGCTCAGCGGTCCGATGCAAGCCTTGGAGCGTAAGCTCACCGGCCAGGCTGCTGCGACTCGGCCGTAAGGCCAGCCGAAGCTGAGCGGTCCGATGCAGGCCCTGGAGCGTAGGCTCTCCGGCCAACCGTGGAGCGACGGGCATGTCGTGGAAAACCCAGCGCGTAGCTAGGGTCGGCACACGCTCGATGGCCGAAACTGGGGAGACTACAAGGATCGAGGATCCAGCCTGTCACCCAGTCGGCAGTTGATCGAAGATCGCAGGAAACAACAAATGTAGCAAAAAAAAAATATATATATATATATATATATATATATATCTTTTTTCCCCGGACCAATGGGCCCGAAGGGAGCCATGTCCTACTCCTTGCTAGACAGAAAAAAACTGATCTGCGATGTGCAGACTGAGAGGGTATACTCAGAGGGTCCGCCCTCTGGGCGGTACTGTAGAAGGTGTGATGCAACACTTTTTACAAGTTTTTCTGCCTAGTCACTCCTAATTAACGGATAATACCCACTTTGTCAATAGAGAAGCTGTGTCGGTCCATGGACGAAAGAGTAATAATTATTTGATATCCAGCTGATTTTGTAAGTTTGTCCACTTACAAAGAAATGAATGGTCTAGAATAGTTATCATATGTGTATTTTAAATGATAGAGACAGAATATCAACCAAAAATCCAGAAAAATCACATGATATAAATGGAGTTGTAGTTCAGTGAGTAAAATAAGTACAGTATTTGATCCCCTTCCAACCAACAAAAATTCTGGCTCCTACATACAGTATGTGCTCATGTGGTAACACAGATTAGTCCTGTCAATTTAAGAAGGTGCTCCTAACGACAACTCATTATGTGTATATAAAAAAGAAACAAATCCGCGCAATAAACTATAATGTACTACTAAGCAGCTGAACACTAAGGGTCAAATAATCAAAATCCCTGAGTATAACATAAAAATAAATAGTGCAGCGCTTTAAAAGTCCATATATCAAAGATAGAAAAAGATAGAAAAACAGCACAGTAAATCAGTATATAATCCCCGTGATCTTCATAGATGACACATGGACTCTTGATTGCATGCAGGTGGTAACAGACACACACACAGTGAGAGACCTCCACCAACAGATAAATTGGCCGCTCACCTTCCAACATGGACCCTTTAATTATAGAGGGTCACTGAAAAACTTTCCCTTACGGGTTAATCCAAAGCAGATAAAGATGTAAACTTCCCCAAAAGGATTAGGGTCATCAATTCCATATAACATCAGGATCATTCAAAAACTTCCAGGTATTAAGTTCATAGGGCAGTGTTTACATGTGGAAAATATATAAGCAGACCATAGTGTTTCTCCGTAATAAAAAACAATTTAATGAAAAACGAAAGTAGTGCACTTACATTTAAAAGGCACTAAACCAGTGCCGAGGTACAACAGCGCGTCTGGTGAGACTGTGAATGAACTGCGGGTGACGTCACGAACTTCCCATCCGTACGCACGTTACGTCCCAGTAGGCGGGACTTCATCAGCGGATATGGGAAGAACGCCAGACACCCGCTCTTATAGCAACAAGGCGCCTGTGACTATGGAGACACGATGCAGCGTCACATGACGCCGATAGGGACGTCTGAATCACATGACATCAACCAGGAAGTGTCCCCGTGAGCCAGATATCCACACAAAGACTCCAAAGGCAACCAAAATACATGATAAAAACTTTGAAATAGAAAATATAAATATATATCTAAAATTCAACCAGTAAACCAGCCCAGTTGATTAATATAAAATATATGTATATTAATGCAGCGATCAACTCCTACAGTTACTACCGATATGGAGAAAGAAGCTGCTTATATCATTATGTGTATAAAAGACACCTGTCCACAGAATCCCTTTCTTCCCTTCAAACCTTACCATCATGGGCAAGACCAAAGAGCTGTCAAAGTAGCTCAGAGACAAGATTGTAGACCTGCAAAAGGCTGGAATGGGCTACAAGACCATCAGCAAGAAGCTTGGTGAGAAGGAGACAACTGTGGTTCAGCAATTAGTTGCAAATGGAAGAAAAACAAAATAACAATCAATCACCTCATGGAGTATAGATGATCATAAGAAAAGTCAGGGATCAGCACAGAACTACAGGGGAGGAGATTGTGAATGATCTCAAGGCAGTTGGGACCTGAGTCACCAAACAAACCATTGGTAACACAATACGCCGCCATGGATTGAAATCCTGCAGCGCCCACAAGGTCCCCCTCTTTAAAAGGGCACATGTATTGGCCCGTCTGACGTTGGCCAATGAACATCGAAAAGATTCAGAGAAGGATTGGGAGAAAGTGCTGTGGCAAGATGAGACCAAAATTGAGCTCTTCAGCATTAACTCGACTCGCCGTGTTAGAAGAAAAATGCAGACTATGACCCTAAGAACACAATCCCTACAGTCGAGCACGGAGGTGGAAACATGATGCTTTGGGGCTGTTTCTCTGCTAAAGGTACAATGTAACTTTTTCGCATTGAGGGGCCATGTATTGTAAAATCTTGGATAAGAACCTTCTTCCCTCAGCCAGTACAAGATGGGTCGTGGATAGACCTTCCAACATGGCAATGACCCAAAACCTCCCGCCAAGGCAACAAGGGAGTTGCTCAAGAAGAAGCACATTAAGGTCATGCAGTGGCCCATCCAGTCTTTAGGCCTTAATTCTGTAAAAAATGTATGGAGGGAGCTGAAACTTTGAGCCAAGCGACAGCTAAGAAACCTTAGGGTCTTAAGCCTCGTACACACGAAATTCGTTCGTGTGTATGGTTTCTCGTCAAGAAAAGCGACAAGAATCTCGACGAGAAAATAGAGATCCTGCTCTCTATTTTCTCGTTGAGATTCTCGTCGGCATGTTTCTCGACGAGAAAAGTGAGTGTGTGTACACTTACCTGTCCTCCCGGAAGCCCGCGCATGTTCGAAATGAATTCGACGCATGCGCGGTAGCTTCCTAGGCATAGGTAGGGTATACCAAGATGGCGGCGACGGCATCGAATGTGACGAGCGCATGCTCGTCGTAGTCGATGACGTCACCGCGTACGCTCCATTCAAAGAACCGCGGGTTCTTTGAATCGAGCGTCTGTACACTCGGCCGGGACAAGTTTCTTGTCCAAGAATCTCGTCGAAAAAAACGACATGTTTTTTTCAACGAGAATCTCGGCCGTGTGTACGAGGCCTCAGAGAAGATCTGTGAAGAAAAGTGGACCAAAATCCCTCCTGAGATGTATGCAAACCTGGTAACCAACTACAAGAAACGTCTTGCCTCTGTTTTTGCCAACAAAGGTTTCTCCACCAAGTACTAAGTCATGTTCTGCTTGGGGATCAAAAAAATACTTATTTTATTCAATGAAGTGCAACTCAATTATAACATTTGTATCCTGTTTTTTCTGGCTTTTTGGTTGATATTCTGTCTCTATCATTTAAAATATACCTATGATAAATTATAGACCTTTAATTTCTTTGTACGCAGGCAAACTTACAAAATCTGCAAATAAATATTTTTCCCCACTGTAGTTAGACTTAAAGAGGAACTGTAGTCTTCTCACAAAAATTTGTAATAAAAAGATCTTTGCCATTCTGAAGCTTCCCTCCAACCACTGTGCATATTATTTTATATATACTGTGATTCTGTACTTGCCAAATATGCTGCAGAAATCTCCCTCCACTGAGTCTGGCTGCAACCATTTTAACTGTGGGCAGCTGAAGCTGCTGCCTGTTCACTTCCTGGAGACACAGACACACCTCCAGCTCTGCTGCTATCATTGGCCCTCTTGTGGCTCATCCCCCCCTCCCTTCCTGGCAAACTGTCACAAGAGAGAGAGAGCTGTGCACGATGTCATAAGCCTAGCCTTTTTACCAGACAAGAAATAGGAAGTGGGCTGTATAAGGCATTTACTGGCAGAAAAAAAAAAAAGGTTTTACTATCCAAAGTTAAAACAACAAGGGCAGAAGATTTAATAGATGGTAAGTTGAAAAAATTACTACAGCAGCTGCTGGCTTTTAATATTTGGACACTTACCTGTCCTGGAGTCCAGCGACGTTCGCAGCAGAGGACGAGCGACCGCTCGTCGCTCTGCTGCTCCCTCCGCCATCCTCGCTGAGGGAACCAGGAAGTGAAGCCCTGCGGCTTCATGCCCGGTTCCCTACGGCGCATGCGCGAGTCGCGCTGCGCCGTTCTGATTGGTGCTCCTGTGTTCTGGGAGCCGAGTGTCTCCCAGAACACTACGGGAAGTCTGGGGGAAGTGATGTCACTCCTGCAGATTCCCGGACAGAGGACTCCCGGATGTGGGTGAAAATACCTGTCTTAGACAGATATCTTCACCCCCCTGAAAGGTGTCAATTGTGACACCGGAGGGGGGGAGGAATCCGAGTAGAAGTTAAAAATTAGGGTGGAGCTCCACTTTAAGGTCCGCTTTAATAGCCAAAGAAAAACTTTTCTCAGTCAGTTTATAAAAAGTGTATACCGTATTGGCTATAGCCTAAAGCTGAATCCAACGAAAACCTATTTTTATATATTTGAACAGTAAACCACCTCTTGCTGCTTCAGTGCTCGCTACCAGCCAACTTTATCTTTTGCACCATGTTTTTAGGGTGTTACATGTTTGCAAGAGGACACCCACTCTCAAATCACACCACTTCTGCAGTATTGTGAACTAGTTTTTGAGAAAATTAACACACTGATTTCCCACAAAATTAGGAAGTAAAGTTGGCCATAGATAGTTTGTCTATTCATTCAGCTAGCGGGTTAAACAGAGAAAACACACACACACACACACACACGATTCCTCCATTTACAGAATCAAAGTGGATGGAGGAATCCCAGTCGGGACATTGTATTCTGACAGTAGGATTCTTGTTTTGCATCTTTTAAAAGGGACGCTAAAAGTTCCCGTTTAAAAAACAAACAAACAACATGTTATACTTACCTCCACTGTGCAGCTAGTTTTGATCTGGTCTTCTGGGGTCCCTCGGCGGCTGTCTCGGTTCCTCCCCGCAAGAACTAGCCCCCTTCATGGGAGCTCTCTCCCATGGGGGTTAGTTCTTGCGGGCGTGCTCCCGTGATATAGCCGGCGGCTATAGCCGCCGACTGTATCACTCGGCCCCGCCCCTCGTCATTGAGTTGATTGACAGCAGCGGAAGCCAATGGCTGCGCTGCTATCAATCAACCAATGAATGAGCCGAGAAGCCCGGCCGAGAAGTCAGCGTGTTCATGGCGCAGGACTTTCGAGGGGTCAGGTTAGTAAACAGGGGCTCGGGGGGGCCGCTAATCCTCTGATGTTTTTTAACCTTAATGCATAGAATGCATTAAGGTGAAAAAACATGTACCTTTACAACCCCTTTAAGGTCACTTTGCAATAAAGCAAGGAAGCATAAAAACCTCTAGTGTATTATTGTGCTTTTACTAAACAAAAATTTTGAACATACAAACTATTACAATTATAGGAATACAAGACTGACAGCTATACAGTGGAACCTTGGTTTAAGTGTAACTTGGTTTGAGAGAGTTTTGATTTGCAAGCAACTTTAAAAAAAAAAATCTGACTCGGTTTGCGAGTGTTGTCTCGCAAGACGAGCAGAATTCAACCTAATAGGGCCTGCAGTACTGCATTTGGCCTGACGTGCGGGGGCGCCGGAGCCGAACAGCGATGATCGCAGCCGATCACCGCCGTTCGGCAATGCTCGGAAAGACACGGAAATGCCAAGGTCAGCCGACGTGTCCTCGGGCCTTTCCGGACGTTTTGGAGGCTCTCCGGTGCCCCCCACCTCTGGCCGCATATGGTATTGCATCCCATTGAAGTCAATGCGGAACAAATTATTTTTGTTTCCATTGACTTCAATGGGAAAACTCGCTTTGATATGCGAGTACTTTGGATTACGAGCATACTCCTGGAACGGATTATGCTCATAATCCGAGGCTCAACTGTACAAACTATTTCCTCATCCTCACTATCATTTTCGGGGAGCACATCCTCAGAATCCCAGTTGTGGGATGTGACAATGGCAGTGGCACATACCTTGACTTTACTAACAGGTTTACAGCCTTTCTATTTCTTTAAGGCATGTCATGAAGGCTGCACATCGCTGTTGCAAATCATCAGCCCGACTAGCATTTGAATGTTAACACTCCGAAGCAACTGCCTAGTTGGTCTTTTATTACCTCAAATTCTGCCTCTGACTTCTACCTCCTTTGTGATTCAGTATAAGGAGCATGAAGGAAGTACCAACCCACTGTGGACACTATCCTCTTCTCAGCTTTACTTAAATAAAACTCCTCAAGGCTAAAATCTACAATATGATCTGAAATGTTATCACCGCATTCACCCATGCAAACTATGCAAATCATTAGCAAGAGGCTCCCACTTATTGTCTCTGGCCCAGGTAGGTAGGTTGTACTCCTGGATACCAGAAACATCTGCAGCCTTGCTTTTAAAACTATTTACACAGCATTTTTCTCATCGAAAAGCAACAGAAAACACTAGTCTGCTTCAGTTAAACTTTTTTTTAAGATTATTTACAGTAAACCCAAGGAAGCATAGAATTCCCTGTAATGTAGAATAAACTAATCAGTGACTACAGCCACTGATCGACAAAAGTTTACCATATTTTCTGATAGAACCAACGACAGACTTCTGTCAAATAAGGATGGCCACACATGATCTAAAATTTGTCTAGTCCCCACTGAACTGGCAGAATTTCAATCCATGCATGGCCAGCTAATATGGAAACCTTCAATTATCTTAACAGATGCACCAGGGCAAATCTGGCAAACTTTCGCAAAATGCGACAAAACGAGCGCAGAGATACAAAACATTTATGTAAAATGCAACATTATGATAAATCAGTTGCGACTTGCAGACTGTGGGATATTAACAGATGCCATGCTGGGAACTCCATGTACTCTCCTCCAATGATCGGACCTGTCCTGACACGCCCTCACTACACAGCCTTTTACTGGGAAGCTCAGTGTGCTGCTGCTTCTCCTCCTCCCCCCAGCTCCTATGCAGCTGAGAACAGAAGGAATGCAATCACTAGTATAAACTGCAAAAGTATATATTTTTTTAATATCTATGCAAAAATGTTTTGCCTTTCATTTCTATTTTAATCTGAATGGGATGTTTTACAAGGTGATCGCTTACAATTACTTTAACGCCTTTGTTCCCTCCAACTAATACTGATGATTCAACAAGGCAAGATGATATAGTGACAATATGAAATATGGACAATGCAAGTGGTTACACAGATATGCAAGTATGCATGCACAATTATTAACTTGCAGTTTCAAAAGAAGTGAGAAAGATACTTTAGCTTTAAAGCCCTAAAGACCTCCGTCACACAGATGGCTGAGTGGGTGGTAGGGGTGTTCAAAACAGGAGGGTGAGCCAAGAATTTACATCCCCCAAAGCTTACAATATAGCTGGGGGGGTCTTGCACCATGGAAAACAATGTAACATGGCGTGTCAAGTTGGCAGGCAGCCCTTCCTGTCAAACTCAGCCGGTCAATTTAATGGGGCTGCCTGGCAAATTTCAATGGAACTAATTAACTGCAACTGCTGTCGAAAGTGAAGAGGTTACTCACCATACGAAAATTCTTGTACAACAGAATACACCTTCAGAAGTGACTTCATGTGTTGAATAGTTTTGTATGTATTATTTCGTTTCTGAGTATGCATACCTTGCTCTTATGATTTTTTTCGTACGAAAATCATATTAAATGAATATCGGACGTTGAGTTCACGTACAACAAAATTTTTATATTCTGCATATCCAGCTTTTGTCTGTCAAAATACCGGAATCGGCTGTCGAAAGCACCATACTAACGATTCGAAAATCGGCAGATCGTTCGTCAGACTAAATTTTACTTCCGATTTCGTATCGTGTGTACGGGCCATTCGTCCTGTTGAAAATTGCTGTTTAGGAAAAAAAAAAATAGGGAATCAGGAGGCAGAACTGCTTCCTCTGAACATGGTAGTGGATCCTTTGCAGTCATTTTTCTGAGAATGGGCAGCCTGAGTAGTAAAGACTGTCCCTTGCCAGCACGCTACAGAGTGGAGTTATTGCTCTCAGTGGAGAAGGAGTGGTTTCTTTACAGAGGTCCAACATACCCCAAGTTAGTCAGAGCTTGCCAATCTGCAGGAAGGATTAGCTTTGTTCTGCACCAAGATCACTGCTTGCCCACAGGGAGCAAGGGTTCCACTTTGGAGCTGCTCGCAGGGGACAGATGACTTAAACTGATGGTTCATAATGATGTAAGCTCTAACGAGCAGGGCCCTCTGATCCCTCTGTTTTGAATTGTATTGTGATTGTACTGTCTTCCCTGATGTTGTAAAGCGCTGCGCAAACTGTTGGCGCTATATAAATCCTGTATAATAATAATAATAATAACAACACCAATTTCAACAAACTTTTTAGCAATTCAGGGAGTATTGGTATATACCGCTTTGGAAAACGGCATATTCTTTTTTCATAACACCGTAAATCAAAATGACATTCACAAATCACAGTGATGCGCAAAAAACAAACAAAAAACAAACACACACACACACTACTTCCACTGCTCTGCTCAACTAATAAAATCGTTATACAAAGCACAGGGTTCACAGACAAACACACAATAATAACAGTCTGCCAAATGAAAATGGGATTCATTTTCAGAAATTCTTTGGGTGGTTCATTCCACAGCCAATATGTTCCATAATTACAATATATTTAAAACTTTTTGACCGATTGCAACAATTGTGATTTTCAGAATTTACATCAATATTGATGGAGACAAATTAAACTGGTTACACAAGTAGGATTAAGCAACAAAGGTCAAAAGAGCATGTAATGAAAAAAAAATTAAAAACTTACATCTAGTAGTGTGTGCAAGTGCTGATCCTGAAAAACACTGTGCAGAAAGTCGAGATCTTTCTCACTGCAGTCTGTGAGCGCATGGATCTCCTCCAGGCTGTCCAGTACTTGTGACACCGCTCCTAAAAGCAAACATGGGAGAATAAAAAAAAAAAAAAAAAAAGCTAGGAGGCAAAGCTTTATGGCAAAATGACCTTTGGACAATAAAAACAATTCACTAGCTATGATTAATGAGAGACATTACCTGAAAAGGTAATGCAACATCTACGGACATTAACAAAAGAATAGCAGTAAAAGTAAAAAAAAAATTAAAGAATAACTTGAAAAACAGGAAAAAAAAACAAATTCATAAGAAGCTATTTAGGATGGCATGCAAAAATTAATTAAAAAGGTGCAAGGCCCCTTTCACACTGAGGCGTTTTTACCGCGTTTTCGCGGTAAAAATAGCGCTGTAATAACGCCTGAAATAATCCTGCCCCAGCATTCTCAATGTGAAATCTCTGAGGGCTTTCACATTGAGGCGTTTTGCTGGCTGGGCGTTGAAAAAAATCCTGCAAACAGCTTTTTTAGAGCAACTTTAGGGCGCATAAAATAGCGCTGTAAAAACGCCTATCCCCATTGAAATGAATGGGATTCGCGGTAAAATCGCGGTAAAAACGCATAGGCGTTAGCGATATTTTTACCGCGATCGCGGTAAAAACGCGGTAAAATTGTGGTAAAAAATGTCATTCTTTTTTAGCGTTTTTTCAACGCCTCAGTGTGAAAGGGGCCTAAAAGCCAAATTGGCATCAAACCATTTTAATTTTAGAAAAACAGAACTAAGTTTTACAAAGACACATACAACAACAGGGGGCCTGAACTGTAAACCTGATATGGTATATAAGAGGGATTCCAATATGGAAAACTGTTATAAAAGTGTGCAGGGAATGCTATAAAGGGAAGACAAGCAGTAAATACACAGTTGAAGTATACACTGATCAGCCATAACTTTATGACCACCCACCTATTAAGTAGCCCCCCCCCCCCCCCCCCCCTTCTCTGCCACCAAAACCACCCTCATTCGTCTAAGCATGGACTCCACTAGATCTCTGAAAGTATGCTGTAATATCTGGCACCAAGCCATCAGTAGCAGATCCTTACAGTGATTCTAAATAATTTTTACCATAATGCATTCTCTGTGCCCCCCACCCCTTCTTACACTTATCCAAGACCTTTCTCAATCCAGTGCTGTGCCCACCTGCAGTGCTCTTCTGTTCCTAAATTCACAGGCTTCACTCGTAGCAGTGGGAACCTCTGGCTTCTGCTGCTGTCAAATTCCGTGAGGAGGGGTGAAGCCAAGCTGCACTGTGTGTCTATGGACACACAACCTGGCTTGGGTTCATGCCCACATGGGTGCCCCCTCAGCACACGGCTTGCATAGGGGGCACTTGGAGAACAGGAGGAGTTGACAGCACCAGTGGGAAACCCCAGGAGGAAGTAAGGGGCTGCTCTGTGCCAAAATCCTTGCATGGAGCAGATATGCAGAACATTCATTTATTTTAATAGTTAATCGCTTAAGGACCGGCTCCTGTACATTTACGTCGGTAGAATAGCAGGGTTGGGCAGAGCAACGTATATTTACGTCACTGTAAAAGTCCCGCCATGCAGGCGCGCGCGCGCCACCGGTGGCACTGGCCCGCCCCCTGCCGCGAGCTCCATGACCGTGCCCGTGGGACCCGCGGACTCGATGTCCACCGGTGTCCCGTGATCAGGTCACAGAGCTGCAGATTGGGGAGAGGCAAGTGTAAACATGCATCTCCCCATTCTGCCTACCGACACTGTCACTGATAGTCTGCTCCCTCTCATTGGGGGCAGCGATCAGTGGCGTTTCACCGGTAGCCACGCCCCCTGACAGTTAGAATCACTCCCTAAGGCAGACTTAACCCCTTTCCCGCCCCTATTGGTTAACCCCTTCACTTCCAGTGTCATTTTTACAGTAATCAGTGCATTTTTATAGCACTGATTGCTGTAAAAATGACAATGGTCCCAAAAATGTGTCAAAGGTGTCCGCCATAATGTCGCAGTCACGATCGCCGCTTTTACTAGTAAAAAAAAAATATTAATAAAAATACCATAAAACTATCCCCTATTTTGTAGACGCTATAAATTTTGCGCAAACTAAAGGCTTAATGCGATTTTTTTTTTACCAAAAATATGTAGAATACGTATCGGCCTAAACTGAGGAATTTTTTTTTTTATATATATATATTTGGGGGGATATTTCAAAAAGTGGCCGGGTCTTTAGTCTGCCAAATGGTCCGGGGCTGAAGTGGTTAGAAAAAAAAAAGCTTTAGTATTACTTTAAGGTCTTGTGCATATTTTTTTTTCTGCTCTATACACACACACATGGGCGTTTACTGGCAATTGGAGGCAGAAAAAATAAATCATCATTTGCAAGTTCGGGGGAGAAGAGTTTTGGCAGAAATAAAAAATATCTGACGTGTCTAAACGCTAAGTGCATTTAGCACTTGAGCAATCATTCATTTCAATGGTCAGAATAAATTAATATTCTGGCCAATGGAATAAATGAGAGCCCAAATTTTAAACACGTTTGCCAAACGCAGCTTTAGGCACTTTTTTCCAAAGAGCTGGGCAAGGGGCCAGTGTGCATGAGGTAAAGTCCTGTAAGCTCCATGGATCACACTTGTTTTTCTAGTGCATCCCACAGTTGCTTGATTAGATTGACTTGGAAGCCAAATCAACACCTCAATCTCGTTGGTGTGCTCCCCAAACCATTCTTGAACCATTTTTGCAGGGCACATTATCCTGCTAAAAAAGGCCACTGCCATCAGGGAAAACTTGTTCCATGAAGTAGTGTACTTGGTCAAAAACATGTCAAGTAACCTCCACATGAATGAGGGGACCCAAGGTTTCCCTGCAGAACATTGTTTAAAGCATCACGCTGCCTCCCCTGGCTTGCCTTTTTCCCATACTGCATCATGGTGCCATCTTTTTCCCAGGTAAGCGATGCATATGTACCCGGCCAGTCACACGATGAAAAGAAAACAAGATCAGACCAGACAACCTTTTTTCATTGCTGTGGTTCAGTTTTGATGCTCATGTGCACATGGTAAGCACTTTTGGCTGCAGACACAAGTCAGCTTGGGCACCCTGACCAGTCTGCAGCTACACAGCCCCATAAACAACAAACTGCGATGGCCATTTTTTCCCCAACACAAACTTCAGAGACAACATGTTCACTTGCTGCCTAATATAGCTCATCCACTTTCAGATGCCATTGTAACAAGATAATCAATATTATTCACTTAACCTGTCAGTGGTCATAAAGTTATGGCTGATTTGTGCATTTGTGAACATTTTTAAATTGCCAACTTATTTGTATGTATTTTTAAGCCGGTCTTACGACGCAGACACACCTGCCAACATAGCACAGCCTGGATAAGCGAAGAACAGACTTTCCATTGGAATAAATGAAGTTCGCAGCAAGCCTATGCAGTGCTTGGCTGGGAGGATTTTGAAATAAAGGCTGTAAGGAGCCAAGCAGGGCACACAGAAATGTTTTTAGCAAAGTATGGGCATTAAAGATTGTGACCTTACAAAACTGCAGAGGAAGGGATTTAAGGACCAGGAAAAGTAAGTGCACTTGGGCTTTAAACTGAGTTTTGTGCAAATGACTTGCCCCACTTTACATTCACTATCAAATAAAATAAAGCATCTACCTGCCTAGCAGGACATACACAATTGGTTTAACTTGCATGTCACTGCTGAAAATGCACTACCGGTAAAAAAGATGTGTAACAACCACTTATTAGTCATTAAAGTCTAACTATATGCAAAATGTAAAACATTACCTATAACATGCAGGCAGTGACAAGCAGTTATATAGCCACGTACGTTTGTCCTATGTGAGTGCAGCATTTCCATCAGTGAAGCGCACCACGTTAGCATATTGTGCCTAGAAATTGCTTTGGGCTGCTTCTGAATGAATGGCACACCACATTGCACCAACGCACATTACAACAGTGCAGTGGTGTGAATGGGCCCTAAGCTCACCATCCACTTTACAATCGGACTGTACAATCTTGGTGGCTGCATTTGTTTTTTATTCCCTAACCAAAGTCTAAGGCTGCATTCACACCTGAGCGTTTTCAGCTCGTAAAATGCTTGTAAAACGCCAGAAAAACGCCCAACAAGCAAAATCTCATTAATTTAAATGGCCCCTGTACACATCTGAGTGTTTTGTAGTCTTGAGCAAAACGCCTGAAGCTCAAAAAAGTACGAGCTTCTTTTTGGGTAGATTACAGGCGTTTTTCTGCTTTTTACATTGGTGACCTTTTGACCTGTGCAAAATCGTGACACAAAAAAGCGGCAAAATCACTGTAAAAATTTGCGACTTTCTACCTGAAATGGAGGAGCAATGAAGACAACACTACTGTCTAGAGAGGGGTGTTAGATGGATTGGTATATTTGGATGGGCTTTAAACAGATGACTAACAAAATTTAAACCCAACTCCATCATACACTGTTCTAGCAGTTTTTCTCCCTTTTTAGATAAAGGTCTTACCAAATGATTAGAATCAGACCATTGTAAGCATCCCTTACAACAGACTTACTGGCAGGATCAACCGGTTAAAAGTTACAGGGGGCGGCTTTGTTCATGCTAGTGACAGATTGCATCATACTTGTAATTTTTTTTTTTTTTTTTAGTACCAGTATTAAACACATGCATTGACACCTACCTTCTAGAAAATGATGGTAACTTATCAATATTGGAGTAGACAGGATCTGGAGCAGCTGTGCATGCCAACCAATCACCTTCTAATGTCAGCTTGTTCAGTCAAGCATTAAACTTGAGAACTAGAAGCAAATTAGTTACCATGCACAACTGCTGAAAATTCTGCTGAAGTAAATTCCACCCATTGGGGGCCTTAAAACATATTATACAAAAAACTTTTATACATTGCAGCTTACCAGTCTTAGTCACAGTGGCTGCATTTTTTTTCTTTTTAGGCTTTTTTTTTATTTATTTACCCGTTGATCAGGCCAGTAAGTGCTTTTTTTCCCCAACTTCAAAAGACCAAGCTGTCCAGCAAAAGTGGAGGGTTGAGATAAACAATTTAACACTGACAGGGGCGCTTACACTGGTCAGCTTTTATTCATGAAAACCTTTATCCCAAAATGTAAAAAAAATAAAAATATCTGTTTCTGCAACTTCTTAAAGTGGAACAAAACCACCCTCTCCTTTAAAGCCAATGAAGCTGTCATCTTAGCTTCTCTTTGATCTAGGGATGCCATGGTGGCGCACATGTGATGAATTATGACACCAGCCATTTGATGGCATAACAGTTTGGTTGAGAGCACACCTGTGACAATCATTCATGGCATGCCTTCCATGTAACAGTTTTGGTAACTGTTAAATTGATAGGTTTTGTTTCGGATTTTTTATGGTCTTCAAAGCCATCTCCCTTGCCACACATTGAAAATGCTGCTGTCCAGAGGTGGCTATGTTGCTCCTCCATAAAGACGAGGAGCAAGTGCAGCCAGTTACCCAACACAGGAATTGTGTTATTGGCAGAATAAACAGGAGAAAATGTGGAAACAAAATTCAAAAAAGCTAATGTAGCCACCCTGGAGTGAAGTTAGGTACACTTTAAGGATCCCATCTGAACTAAACTGAAAGGCAATAAGCAGGTCAACATACTACATATATTGCAGGACATCTTTGTGAATTCCTCTTCTGCCAAAGAACACCGTTTAAAGAAAAATTCCAGGCATGGTATATTTTTACATTGGTCCAGCTTGGACCATACCTGGTCGATTACCCTGGAAGCTGTAAATGACACTGCTACTTCTTTGATCTTCACCTGCCTCTTGGTCCTATGCCAACTGGCTGGCCCGATTGACTGTGAAAACAGGAGGTCGGCCGCTCAGCACAGGGGCCATTCAGAGAATGCTTAGCATCTTCTGAATGAATACACAGCATTCTCTGATTGGATGAGGTGGAGAGCACAATACTACCGCCCCAGCTCTCCACTCGACATAAGACTCAAAGGGACATCACCAAGTAGTGGTGTCTACTTCAGTGATTTCCAGCTTCCGGGCGCATCAGCGAGGTATGGTATTATACATAGCTGCATTGGTCCAAGCTGGACCAAAAAACAATGTAAAAATATACCATGCCAAGAACTTATCTTTAAATGAATGAATTCATTAATGTCAATGTATTACAACTGTCCTGAAAAATGCATGGAAATGCACTGTATGAACAAGTCTAAGCCCCTGGTTACACCGGTGTGACTTGTCATACGATATGATAGTTTTAAAATCGCATGACAAGTTGCACCCTATTGTCCACAATGGAAGCGGTCAAATCGCTGTGACTCCAACTTCATCGGAGTCGCACCAATTTTGAAAGTAGCTCTTGCACTACTTTTTTTTTTTTTAAGTTCAGGTGCAACTTGCATAGACATCTGTGCATGAAGTCGCACAGAGATGTCTTACAAGTAGCACCTGAAGTAGTACTACTTTGAAATTGTGCTACTTCAAGTGAAGTAGCACGATTTCAATGTCATGATCAGTGTGACCGGAGTGTTAATTTGGTACTCAGTCAGTAACCAACAGAATCTGCATGAATAATGGCCAGTCTGGACTTTAGGTAATCTGTTTGCTGATCTCAACCATATATACTTTGGCTGTACAATTCCACATTCCGGTATAATTTATGATCACATTTAGTATGTTGCACATGCAAGAATCATTCAGGAGAAAGCATAGTAAGCAGCACAAAAGGAAAAAAGGAATACCTACTTTCTGCAGCTAGAAGTCCTAGTAAGGCAGCATTAAGGCAGACAAAATACAGAATTTCAGAAAAGCCACGTTAGTTGCAAGCACTGGCAAAGCAATTCACAGTGAGTACACAAACATTCACCCCAATCAGATCACTGGTATGCCAAACAACATATATAATTTGAATTGCATGACAGAGGTACTTTTGATCCACCCCCCCCAAAAAAAAATAAATAGTTGGTCCAGAAATAATTTATTGCAGAAAACCATTCAGGCAAAAAACTGATATTGTAAGCGAGCAGCATTTCTGCTTATGACTCACTTAATGCAAACACATACGAAGTGTTAACACAATAAACCTACTGCTAGATAAAAGACTTACCAGACTGTAAAATTCTTAGAAAAATATTACTGTGTGTATGTAACAATTTAATAATGCCCCTGTCAATCTGCTGTCATGAGATGCATATTTTCAGGGAGAAGTGTGTCTACCGTTTTTTTTTTTTCCCATAAATCTAAGAAATTTGCTTCATACTGAAAGAGGACAGCTACACTATAAACAAAATTACTGAACATGTTACCAGTCAGTAACAGTGCAATTATTTCACAAACTGGCTTATTTATATGGACAGTGCAAAGAAAAATGAAAATGTGCGAAGTACAGTAACCAATTGTCGGAGATCTGAATCGGTTGCCATGGGCCAAGACACTCTGCATGTTGTCAGTAACAATGCCTTCTGAATAAGCATGAGGAGGCTCACATGTGTAAGAAGCTTTGCTAGCAGGCACATCTTATTAGCCAGAAGGGTTTCATCACCGTCATTCAGAAATAGAAGAACAATTGCGTCTTTGTGAGAAGTTGAAGTTGGCCAAGCAAACGTAGTAATCTGCAGTAAGCAGTCAGCTTTGCATGGACATGAACAGCATATATAAACTTGGCCATGTTTCTATCATCAAGCTGACGAACGCACATTCAGGATTTCTTTTTTTTTTTTTTTTTTGGTTAAACCTGTAAATTTCTATTTAATGTAATGTTTGGCATCGTCTCTGCTTACTAACAGCAACAAGCAAAACAGTCTTTTCCGTTCTGGATTGTGGAACTTCTGATATCATAAGCCTCTATCTATAGCAATACCCAAGAACTGGCCACTTCCTCTGTATGCATAAAAACACAAGTATAATATGAACTTTCACTTCAATTTTTTAGTGTTCTGGGTACCTAGGGGACAAAGTTTTTTTTTTTTTTTTTCCCAACTAAACCTAGGTTTTAACTGTGCCTACTGGTGAGCGAGCTTCTCTTCCCACTTGGTATTACATTATACTTTGTATTCAGGATATTTTCCTTGAGTCATACTGCCAATGGTGTCATTGGTATTCTATAGCACTTCCCTATTTCCCCAAGCGTTCACTTCTCTACACTGCAGCTCATGTTTAACAATCTGCCATAAGCTCATAGAAAAACACACAATGCATAATTACATAACATTATTATATTGTATAATTTCACTGCTGTACACAACTATTAGCAATGAGTTTCAAATAAACATTTGATCATCTGCTTTGATTACAGTCACATGTCACACACACACACACACGATGATCTTTGATATGGATACCTATGATTGGGGTTTAGAAAATTAGTTCACGTCTATAGGAATGGTGCAACTTTTGCGGACAGCCCCTAACTGACTAAGGGAAAGATTGAACTGAACAAATGTAACACAACAATATTATTACTGGGATGTGTGACGTGAATATCCCAGGAGGCTTCAGGTGGTCGATCACTACCTCACCTCAGCAAGGAATCAGGACGTGGCAAACCACACAAATAGCAAGGGGAAAAAATTGCATTTGCAGTACTTTAATAAAAAATAAGGAAACTATATCTTCAACTTTGTAAGAGGGAGTAGGAAGTAAGTAGATGAGAGGAAGTTAATTTTGTGCCGAAACGTCAGCTTTAAGTGGTTTACATGCTGGCCACCTCCTGTACACACATTAAGACCTATTCTTGGTGCAGGCAATGTTAACTACTGCACTACAAATGTGCTCTGAGCTTACAGGAAAACATCATTTTCACATGTTCTTATGCAGCTTATGTACTTGCTTTGGACAGTTTAATGAGCATTGCATAAGTGACAGTCCATGGAAAGTATTGAAATTTGTTGCAATTTGGAGAATGATGCAGCAATTGCTGCCCATGTGTTATTTGGATCAACGCGATCAATGTCGACAAGAACTTCTTTATTGAGAAGTTACTCATTAACTGAAAAAGTACAGGTGAGGTAAACAAAAGGCTGTTATCGGTCAAACTTAAGCAAGATTTGCTAGGTTTATCAGTGAAAGTTGGTCCAGGTATTAATCATTCATTCAGTAAATGTAAATCCCAAAGCATGCAACCAATCTATGATCATCATGGAAGCAGTGGTCTCCAAACTGTGGCCCTTTGCTTGCCTTTATCAGGGCCTTGGGACACGTTCTCCCACTGATTTGACACTATTCTTCCCACTGCCAATGAGGAGGCAATATTCCTTCCACTCATACCAAAGATGGGACACTATTCTTCCATTGACGTCATTGGTGAGGCACCATTCTTTCCACTGATACCATTTCTACTCCCACTGGCCACAACCCGATCCCCTAGTCTAAAGCCTCGTACACACGACCAAGTTTCTCGGCAAGAACGAGCAAGAAACTTGCTGGCAGAGCTTTCTTGCCGAGTAACTCGGTCGTGTGTACGCGGCTATCGGGTTTCTCGTCAAGAAAACAGACAAGAATCTTGACGAGAAAAATAGAGAACCTGCTCTCTATTTTCTCGTCGAGATTCTTGTCAGCATGTTTCTCGACGAGAAAAGTGTGTGTGTGTGTACACTTACCTTTCGCCGTGGAAACCTGCGCATGCTCGAAATTACTTTGACGCATGCGCGGTAGCTTCCTAGGCATAGGTAGGGTGTAGCAAGATGACGGCGACGGCATCGAATGTGACGAGCGCACGCTAGTCTTAGTCGATGACGTCACCGCGTTCGCTCCATTCAAAGAACCGCGGGTTCTTTGAATGGATCGTGTGTACACTCGGCCGGGACAAGTTTCTTGTCCAAGAATCTCGTCAAGAAAAACCACGTGTTTTTTCTTGACGAGATTCTCAGCCGTGTGTACGAGGCCTGATCTAAATTGCAGTAAGCTAGCCCCTTGTTTAGAAAGCCCTGGTCTATGGTGATCACAGTAAAAAATAATGACTGTTACATAGAACATAGCACACAAATCCAGGTCTAGCAGAGACGTGACAGGTAGCGCCCTTCAAGTAAACCTCTTATTTAAAATTTAGCGCACGAGAGAACAGAAAAGTATATCCCTCAATTTTAGCAGCAGCTGAAAAGTCTCCACAACCCCAGCAGAGAAAGACAACAAATATAAAGTCAGTGCTAACTATTAAAATCCTTAACAGCCCAGTCCATAAAGGTGTCATTCCGGGGATCCTAAACCCCTTATAGTCTAACCTAGAACATGGATTCTACACGTCCTCACTGGTTTTGGGTCTTTAGTAGTGCTCCACTCAATAAGATTATTGATCTTGAAGAAAGGAAAAAAACGACTATATATTGTGTATTATGTCCAACGCCACAAAAAGTCTCCAATAAACCACAAGATGTTTTCATATATGTACACCCTGCAAAGGGACAGCGATACCAACTGTGGCTTAAGGTGCTGCACACCCCTTCCTTTCTCATATATGTACACCCTTACCCTCCAAGTTTTCAAAAAACAGCCTTCCATAAGACTCCGATGTGACTCTCGTTCTGTGCCTTTATAACCCCTCTGGAAAAAATTTCCTCCCTTTCCTCCAAATGGGTGTCAGAAGCTCCCAAAAAAGAATTTTAAACATTGTGCAATACTGGCAAAAAAAAAAAAAAGAAAAGAAAAGCATAATCTGTGCTTCTTACAAAAAATGTGTTTATAAATGTGTGTATTTCATTAAACCCAGTCCAAACTCCACCATGTGTTGTGATCCAGCAGTCACTCCATGCACCTTATCAAATATAAGCTTTTTATTGCACTAGTCACCAATTGGTCCATTCATGCACCTTACCAACTACTGGTTACTACTGGTACTCCTTTCCAAAAAACAAAAACAAAAAAAACCTCTTGCCATCAGTACTTCTCATGATCTTCCATTCTTCAGTACTCCCCCATGTAAAATTATCAAAAAGGGCCCATAATGCAGTAACATCACTAAAATCCAGTATTTATTATACCCAAAATTCACTTCACAAATGCTTGATAAGAGCATGTAAACCTCACTTAAAGTATTTGTAAAGGCAAAGTTTTTTTTTATATTAATGCATTCTATGCATTAGGATAAAAAGCCTTCTGTGTGCAGCAGCCCCCCTAAAACTTACCTGAAGTCTCCCTCTGTCCAGCAATGTCCACAAGTGTTTCAGCCGTCCGAGATTCTGATTCCCGATTGGCTGAGACACAGCAGAAGCGCTATTTGCTCCCGCTGCTGACAAAGTCAGCTAGCCAATTAGGGGAGAGAGGGGGTGGGGCCGGGTCAGAACTCTGTGTCTGAATGAACACAGGGAGTTGTGACTCTGCTCGGGTGCCCCAAAGTAAGCTGCTTGCTGTGGGGGCACTGAACAGAAGGGAAGGGCCAGGAGCACAGAAGAGGGACCCCAGAAGAGGAGGATCCAGGCTGCTCTGTGCAAATCCACTGCAACAGAGCAGGCAAGTATAGCATGTCTATTATTTTTATAGGCAAAAAAAAGTAGGATTTTTAAAACAGCTTACCTGTAAAATCCTTTTCTTGGAGTACATCACGGGACACAGAGCAGCATAGTCATTACTATGTGGGTTATATAGAATTACCTTCAGGTGCTGGCACTGGCAACTTCCAAAACAGGAAGTACCCTCCCCTATATAAGCCCCTCCCATCCGGGAGTACCTCAGTTTTGTAGCAAAGCAATACGTGTCCCCAAAAGAGGGGTGGGAGCTCTGTGTCCCGTGATGTACTCCAAGAAAAGGATTTTACAGGTAAGCTGTTTTAAAAATCCTACTTTCTTGTTCATACATCACGGGACACAGAGCAGCATAGTCATTACTATGTGGGACGTCCCAAAGCAATGCCACATGAGGGGGGGGATACACCATACATAAGCTGGGCGCCATCAGGCATGAGGATCTTTTGCGGCCTGCAACACACTGCGCCCAAAGGCAACATCCTCCTGACTTCTCACGTCCACCTGGTAGAACCTAGTAAACGTGTGTACTGAAGACCATGTTGCGGCCTTACAAATTTGCGCCAGGGAGGCCTGGTGATGCACTGCCCATGAAGTTCCAACTGCTCTCGTGGAGTGCGCCCTAACTTTGAACGGAGGCGGTCTACTTTTCAAGCCATAGGCTTGTATTATGACCTGTCGAATCCACCTGGCTAAAGTAGATTTTGATGCTGCCTGACCCTTTCTGGGGCCTTCCGACAGAACAAACAGAGAATCCGTTCTACGAATCTGAGCAGTGGCTTTTAGATAAGCTTTAACTGCTCTTACTACATCCAAAGAATGCAATAACTTTTCCTCTACCGAGCTTGGTTTGGGGAAAAAAGAAGGAAGAACCACATCCTGGTTCAAGTGAAACCTCGATACCACCTTAGGAAGAAAGGCTGGGTGAGGACGTAATACTACTCTGTCCTTATGGATAACCAGATATGGCTCTTTACAGGACATGGCGGCTAATTCCGACACTCTTCTAGCCGAGCATATGGCTACTAAAAATATCAATTTCCTGGTGAGTAGAAACAAGGAAATGTGCCGCAAAGGTTCAAATGGCTGCTTCTGCAGAACCGACAGAACCAAATTTAGATCCCATGGGCATATGGGAGCCTTAATCGGTGGAATAATACGAGTCACACCTTGCATAAAGGATTTGACAAGTGAATGCATAGCCAGGGGCCTTTGAAATAGTATTGACAAGGCCGAAACCTGGCCCTTGATAGTACTTAAGGCAAACTTCCTGTCTACAGCCCACTGCAGGAAGTCCAGAATTCTGCCTATAACGTACTTACGTGGATGCCATTTTCTGGCCTCGCACCAAGTGATGTACGCCTTCCAAACTCTATAGTAGATCTGCCTGGATACAGGCTTCCTGGCATTGATTATAGTTGATACCACAGAGTTAGAGAGACCTCTCTTCTTTAGGATGTGGGACTCAATAGCCAGGCCGTTAAACTTAGAGTTAGTAAGGAAGGGTGGTATATCGGTCCTTGCGAAAGCAGGTCCGGACGACGTGGAAGGGTCCAAGGACTCCCCACAGACATTTTGATGATCTCCGCGTACCAGGCCCTTCGGGGCCACGCTGGAGCCACCAGGATCACTGGCTTCTTCTCCAACCTGACTCTGCGAAGGAGTCGAGGCAACAATTGTAGCGGAGGGAATGCATATATCAGTCTGAACTGATCCCAAGGGAACACCAGAGCATCCGAGCCGCAAGCGAGGGGATCCCTTGTCCGGGAGACAAACCTGTCCACCTTTGCGTTGAATCTGGATGCTAGCAGATCTACATCCGGTGTTCCCCACCGCTGACATATTGCTCGGAAGACCTCGGGATGAAGGGACCATTCCCCTGGGCATAACTGTTGGCGACTCAGAAAGTCCGCCTTCCAATTCTCCACCCCTGGAATGAAGACAGCTGATATACATGGGACATGCTTTTCTGCCCATTCCAGGATGTGACTTACTTCCCTCTGGGCTGCACGACTCCTGGTGCCTCCCTGATGATTGATATATGCCACTGCTGTGGCATTGTCTGATTGAATTCTGACAGGGGACCCTTGGAGTCTGGATGTCCAGGCTACTAGGGCGTACCGGGCTGCTCGTATCTCTAAGAGATTGATGGGCAGGGTTTTTACTACATTTGACCATCTGCCCTGGAGAGACCATTGCTCCAGTACTGCCCCCCAGCCTGTAAGGCTGGCATCTGTAGTGACCACCTTCCAAGATATCGGGCTGAAGGGTTTTCCCTTCTGGAGATTCTGGGGGATTAACCACCAGCAGAGACTCTTCCGAACGGAAGGGGACAAAGCCATCGGGAAGTCTAGAGCCTGAACTTTTCCGTTCCAGGCTGACAATATGGCCCTTTGTAAATTCCTTGAGTGGAATTGGGCGTATGGCACAGCTTCGAATGATGCTACCATCTTTCCTAGCAGCCTCATGCACAGGCGTATGGACGGCTTTCTTTTTGCACAAAGCAGACGGACCAAGCCCCTCAAAGAGGATACCTTGTCTAGAGGTAAGAAAATCTTCCTCTGGTCTGAATCCAGCCGTAGCCCTAGATATACCAGGTTTTTCACTGGCTGTAGGGCTGACTTGTCCAGGTTGATGACCCAACCGTGAGATTCTAGATACTTGATTGTATCGATAATTACCCCTTCTAGCTTGGCAACTGAGTGGTCCATCAACAACAGGTCGTCTAGGTATGCCATTATCGTTACACCCCGTGTTCTTAGATCGGCCAACAGTGGGGCCAGAATTTTTGTGAACACTCGTGGTGCTGTGGCCAGACCGAATGGTAAGGCTCTGAACTGAAAATGGCGCCCTTCTACTGCAAAGCGTAGGAATTTTTGATGACCTGGAAAGATGGGAACATGCAAGTAAGCATCTTTGATGTCGATCGAGGCTAACCATTCCTCCCCTTGTAGGGCAGCGGTGACCGATCGGATCGACTCCATCCGGAAAGACCGGACGTTTAGAAATTTGTTTAGACTCTTTAGGTCCAATATGGGTCTTATGTCCCCGTTTGGCTTCGGGACTGTGAAAAGGTTTGAGTAGAAACCCAACCCCCACTCTTCCATAGGAACCTCCATAATTACTCCTTGGAGCAATAGTTGTTCTAACGCCAATAGGAGAGACCGTCTTTTCAGAGGGTCTCTTGGCATGCCTGACCACATAAAATGGGACGGAGGAGACTCTTAACTCCAACTTGTATCCCAGAGTTACTGCGGAGAGCACCCATCTGTCTTTCATCGTCTCCCGCCAGGTCTCTGCGAACAACTGAAGTCTTCCCCCCACCCGTTTGAGTGGGGGCAGCCCTTCATAGGCTTGACTTGGAGGCTGGTTTAGTACCTCTTCGGATCCAGGGCTTTTTATTACCCTGTGGCTGTCCCTGATTTTTACCTCCTGAGTTTGACCGAGGAGGCCGTCGGAACTGCTTAGTAGCAGACGTCGCAGGGATAGGAGAGGTAGTCCTCTTAAAAGATGGACCCCTAGACCTCTTCTTACTTGGTAAGAGTACTTTTACCACTGGAAATCTTCTGGATATACTTATCCAGGTTTTCGCCAAAAAGGCGTTCCCCATGAAATGGGAAGCTAACTAAGAGCTTCTTACAGGGAGCTTCAGCAGACCAGTTTTTAAGCCACAGAAGCCTACGCATATGTACCAAAGACAGCGTGAGGCGGGAGGCCTGATGGATAGAATCCTTGATGGCGTCAATCGCAAAGCATAATGCTCTAGGCAGATCAGCCAGAGCCTGGGCCTGTTGGTCTGGCAAATCCCTCAGGACCATTTTCATTTGATCCTTTAAAGCTTGGCAGACCCCAATAGCTGCCACTGCTGGCTGTGTAACAGCCCCTGCTGTGGAAAAAGCAGATTTTAATAAAGATTCCAATTTTTTATCCACTGGATCTTTGAACATTTGAACATTATCTACTGGACATGTCAGTGATTTGTTCACAGAAGAGATGGCTGCATCCACCGTAGGAACATTCCATCTCTGGGTGAACTTTTCCTCCATGGGATAGATCACCGGAAACCTTTTAGGCGGAACAAATAGTTTATCAGGATGTTCCCAGTCCTGGTATAGAAGTCCTTCCAATAATGGATGTATTGGAAAGGAGCAATTAACCTGGGGAGCTTTTAGCGACCCCAATGAGGAGACAGCAGTAGTTGATGGTTCAACAAGAGGCATTTTAAATGCAGATCGAACCATGTCAGTTAGGGTCTGGACCCACAATCTTTCAGTCTGTGATGCTGAAACTGGTTCATCTACTGTCGATTCCTCAAAAACAGAGCTAACCTCCTCCTGATCCCCTTCAGGTAGGTCGGTCCCTTCCTGTGACTGTTGCTCTGCCAACAGGCACTCTAATGGAGTTGATGGAGATCTGGCGCGCTTTCTTTCCTGTAGAGAAGAAGAGATCAATGCAGCCAATCTCTGCTCCAATCCCTCCAGAGTTGAGGAAAAAACCTCCTCTGTTATATATGCAGGAGCAGGTGGACTGAGGACAGCCGCAGTACCTGGCACTCCCGGGGGTTCCTTATGGGTATTAACCTCTGATTTCTCAGGGGAGGAGGGTGCAGATGACTGCTCCAGATCATCAGAGCCCGATGGAGACCCCCTACACTTCCTGAGAGGTATATCTCGGAGTTTTTTAGGCGGCATATTCCTTAGTTCAAAGCTGAGGTATTCCAGCCGCAATACACCCCTTACTGAAATAGTCTAATGCAATTTGCTGCTATGTACATCAGTGGGTGTCTACTAATGCGTCTTTCTGGGGATGCCTGTATCAACCGCCCGCTGTAAGCCCCTATACCATGCTACCAGCTCCTTTTCATGCTCTGTGTCCATAGCAAGCAGCATGGACTGAGTCCTTTTATCTTGCTGGGACGCCCGCACATGCGCAGAAGCGCTGGGCGCACAGAGCGCGTCATCCGCCAGGCTCCACCCCCTTTTTTGAAGCTAAACCTTATAAAAAGAAAGCATGTGTGCGCGCGCGCGCACGTGTGCGCTCTTGGCGCCATGTAGGGAGAGGAGCCAGGGTCCCTGTTTTACCAGGACTCGGGGATGGAAGGAAACTACTTGGCAGCATGACAGAGGAATGCAGCTTCCCTGATAGAGAGCTCACTCATCTGCCTGGACTTTCACCATGGAAGGAATAGTCCCAAGAAAAAAGACGTTCCACAGCGGCCTCTAGTGGACAAACACAGGTACCGCACTTTTGTCTTTTTTTTTTTTTTAAACCTTTTTTATGAAAAACATTTCCAGGTTTACAGTTTTTTTTAAAACTTCCCTTATGAAAAAACATTTCTAGGATTTCTTAGGCATATACAGCTATTAGCGGGAATACCCTTTAGGTAACAGGCAGAAAGACATATTAGGCTTGGGGGTCCCCTCAATAGAACCAAGTTCCTGAGGGGCCCCCACTTACCTTTTCCCCGCCGCAGGACTTTGTTTGGTCCACAGAAGCCCAAACTTCACCTCTCACGGCAGGCATTGTACTAGACCTTCAGGGACCGGGTTCCCAAGGATTCCACTCCCCTGGACCTGTATAGCACCCTGCACAGATAGCCTCTTGGTTTTGGGTATGACCAGAGCTCTGGATCCCAGGGTCCAGCCCTCCTAAGAGAGGCATTACAGGCAAAACCCTGCTCTTCTCTGCAAGGCCCGGGTACCGACCGTTTAGCTATGAAGCTTTTTTGGTCGGATCCGGAATAGCTTGCTAAGGCCCAGAGAACCTGTACACAAGCCCAGATGAATACATGTTAACCTTGGCCAACACCTTAGACACTGGCAAAAAACTGAGGTACTCCCGGATGGGAGGGGCTTATATAGGGGAGGGTACTTCCTGTTTTGGAAGTTGCCAGTGCCAGCACCTGAAGGTAATTCTATATAACCCACATAGTAATGACTATGCTGCTCTGTGTCCCGTGATGTATGAACAAGAAACAAGACTTTACACAATCGCTTTAAGATGGACGCCACTGCACTTCCAGCGTGCGGGATGGGGTCACTTCCGACTTCTGACGTAACTTCCAACATGTTTCGTCCAATGGACGTCATTATGCACGCCAGAAGTGCCATGGCAGCCATCTTAAGTGAGGTTTACAGCCTCTTATCAAGCATTTGTTTGTAGGTGAATTGGTGTATAATAAATACTGGATTTTAGTGATATTGTTGTACTATGGGCCCATTTTTTTAAATTTTACATTGGAGAGTCCTAATACTGAAGAATGGAAGACCAGGAGGAGTACTGATGGCAAGATTTTTTTGGAAAGGAGAGCTTACAGACCAGTAGTTGGTAAGGTACATAGCGTGACTACTGGGCTTGAAAACACATTTCCAGTGGTAATAAGGCAGCAATTGATTTTACATGTGAATGGTTAAGACACTATTGCACAATTTTTAGTTTAAAGCGTTACTACACTATATATTTTTGTTTTCAGGAGGTATTTTCATGCATTTTCTTTGACATAAAGGGGAGGAAAGTTCATCAGAGGATTGGTTGATTGCACAATGAAAAGCTTATTTTGAACATGTTACCAGCAGCAGAGGACTAGAGGCTCCTCCCGCTTATGTTTCCCTGCAGACAGGCTGGAAAAGAGCTGGGTCATGTGACAGCTATATGTCAATTAGGAAAAGGGTACTTAGATTTTTATTTATTTTTATTAAAAAAATGACACCGTCATCATCCACATACAAAAAAAGGGATGGTGTAAATAAAACAGCGTACATGACCAAAAATGTAGGATTAAAAACAATCCCCTCTAGTATAAGACGGCAAGGATTTATGAACTCTCATGCTAGTTTTAAATGGGTCACACACCTCTTCTTATAACCATCTAGGTAATTCTCAGTGCTGTAAGGGGGGCAACTGCAGTATTTTCATATATTCAAAAGGAGTTGAGTCTTAAGAGTATTTCAGCAAGAATGCAGCTTGTATTGCAGCAGATTCTGGAATATTTTACCTTGACTTGTATCTAAGTGCAAAGTTCTTAGAAAAGGATTTTTTTTGTTTTTAATTGGTTGAACTAGATGCACTAGTGTCTTTTTTTAACCTATGTAACTATTGAGTCAATCAAGCAAGTAGACAATGATATTTGCGGCGGCAATTCGTAAAGAATGCCTTCAGGTTGCAAAAAATAAAATAAACCACTCATTGTGGGCTATATACACTGCAATGATTTTAGAAAAAACAATGTTTTGCCTTTATGTTCTCAAAAGGTCAATGTATGTATTCCATACACTGATTGCTAAATGAGAGGACCTAACTTTATTAACCACTTAACGACCGCTCACTGTATATATACGTCAGCACAATGGCACCGACAGGCACAATCACGTACAGTGTACGTGATTGCCTTTGTACAGTTGGGGGGTCCAATCGGACCCCCCTTCTGTACAGTGAACGGTCGGAATTCGTCTGGGAGCGTTCCGAGATGGGGGGGCGGCCGTTCGATTCCGGCCACCCCCCCGCGATCGCTCCCGGCAAATGAGAATGCCCCCTCTGCCTGTGTAATGTAAACACAGGCAGAGGAAGCAGGAGGAAGTGATGTCATCTCTTGTGCGGCGCTCACATATACCGAGTGCCGTACAAGAGAAGACATCAAGGTTAGTGCACAAACACTACACTAACACCAGCACACATAGGCACATAAATCGCCCCCCCAGATCACCCCCCAGTCACAGTGTCACTGATTGCAGTGACCATTTATTTACTGATCACTGCAATCAGTGACATTTGTGACTGTAAAAGTGTCACTACAGTTTAGTTTTAGGTCCAGTGTAGCCCCCTAACCCCCCCCTAATAAAGGTTTAACCCCTTGATCACCCCCAGATAACCCTTTCACCCCCTAGCACCGCCGTCGCTAAGCGATCCTTTTTCTGATCGCTGTCTTAGCGTCGGTGATGCAGATCGGTAGCCAGTAATTTTTTTTAGGTTCGCCGCAGGTTTTTATAGCGTCAGGTACCCCCATAAATTATCTAATAAAGGTTTAACCCCCTTGATCGCCCCCCAGGTAACCCTTTCACCCCCTATCCCCACTGTCGCTAAGCGATCATTTTTCTGATCGCTGTCTTAGCGTCGGTGATGCAGATCGGTAGCCAGTAATTTTTTTTTAGGTTCGCCGCAGGTCAGGTACCCCCATAAATTATCTAATAAAGGTTTTAACCCCCTAATTGCCCCTAGTTAACCCTTTCACCAGTGATCATCATATAAGTGTTACGGGTGACGCTGGTTAGTTAGTTTGCTTTTTATAGTGTCAGGGCACCCGCCGTATATAACCCAATAAAGGTTTAACCCCCTGATCGCCCGGCGGGTGATATCAATTAGGTTTTAGCGTCAGAGAGGGTCTGCGTCACACCCCAGGCAGCGTCAGGTTAGTGCCAGTAACGCTAACACCCACACGTGAAGCATACACCCTCCTTAGTGGTATAGTATCTGAACAGATCAATATCTGATCTGATCAGATCTATACTAGCGTCCCCAGCAGTTTAGGGTTCCCAAAAACGCAGTGTTAGCGGGATCAGCCCAGATACCTGCTAGCACCTGCGTTTTGCCCCTCCGTCCAGCCCAGGCCACCCAAGTGCAGTGTCGATCGATCACTGTCACTTGCAAAACACAACACACATAACTGCAGCGTTCGCAGAGACAGGCCTGATCCCTGCGACTCCAGTGCTGTAGGAGGTGATTTCACCACCACAGTTAAAAAAAAAAAAGCAAATATGCTGAAGCATTGGGGCAGCAGGGGACGGAGGAGTGATTTTGCTCCTAATGCCGCGTACATATGGTCGAAATTCCGACGGAGGCTTGCCCGTGGAAAAGTCCGACCATGTGTGTGCGGCATAACTTTTTTGCGGGAGGATGCCCCCATGCTTCAGCATATACAAATGGTGCATGTATACCCATCATTAGAAGTGGGTGGATGAAGGGCGGTATTCTAATCGTGGGCATACCCACCCGATCAATCTCTTTTTTCATTCAGCCAACTGGCTGCATGAAAAAAAAAAGATTACAATACATGTCCAACAAGGACCAGCAACGTACTGGTATGTTGCTGGACTTTGAATGGTTATATCAGATTGATGCCTGCAGGTTTAGGTATCATCTTGGTATCATTCTTTTCAGCCAGCGGCCGGCTTTCATGTAAAAGCAATCCTAGTGGCTAATTAGCCTCTGGACTGCTTTTACAAGCAGTGGGAGGGAATGTCCCCCCCCCGGATATAAAAAGCGCCATTGGGAAATTGGAAAAGCATTTTATCACACCGATCTTGGTGTGGTCAGATGCTTTGAGGGCAGAGGAAAGATCTAGACCCCAGTTTTTTTTTAAAAAAGGAGTACCTGTCACTACCTATTGCTATCATAGGGGATATTTACATTCCCTGAGATAACAATAGAAATGATAAAAAAAAAAAAAAAATATGGAAGGAACAATTTAAAAATAAAATAAAAAAGCAAAATTAATAATAATAAAAAAAAAGCACCCCTGTCCTGCCCTGCTCTTGCCCAATGGCGAACGCAAGCATCGGTCTGGCGTCATATGTAAACAGCAATTGCACCATGCATGTGAGGTATCACCGCGAAGGTCAGATCGAGGGCAGTAATTTTAGCAGTAGACCTCCTCTGTAAATCTAACGGGGTAACCTGTAAAGGCTTTTAAAGGCTTTTAAAAATGTATGTAGTTTGTCGCCAATGCGCGTTTGTGCGAAATTTTAAAGCATGTCGTGTTTGGTATCTATGTACTCGGCCTAAGATCATCTTTTTTATTTCATCAAACATTTGGGCAATATAGTGTGTTTTAGTGCATTAAAATAAAAAAAAGTGTATTTTTTCCCCAAAAAATGCATTTGAAAAATCGCTGCGCAAATACTGTGTAGAAAAAAAAATGCAACACCCACCATTTTATTCTGTAGGGCCTTTGCTTTAAAAATATATATAATGTTTGGGGGTTCAACATAATTTTCTTGCAAAAAAAAATATGTTTTCATGTAAACAAAAAGTGTCAAAAAGGGCTTTGTTTTCAAGTGGTTAGAAGAGTGGATGTAAGCTTCCTAATGTTGTGTATAAAATGCCAGAACAGTTCAAAACCCCCCCAAATGACCCCATTTTGGAAAGTAGACACCCCAAGCTATATACTGAGAGGCATGTCGAGTCCATGGAATATTTTATATGTTGACACAAGTTGCGGAAAAAAGACAATTTTTTTTTTTTTTTTGCACAAAGTTGTCACTAAATGATATATTGCTCAAACATGCCATGGGCATATGTGGAATTACACCCCAAAATACATTCTGTTGCTTCTCCTGAGTACGGGAATACCACATGTGTGAGACTTTTTGGGAGCCTAGCCGCGTACGGGACCCCAAAAACCAATCACCGCCTTCAGGCTTTCTAAGGGTGTAAATTTTTGATTTCACTTCTCACTGCCTATCACAGTTTCGGAGGCCATGGAATGCCCAGATGGCACAAAACTGCCCCAAATGACCCCATTTTGGAAAGTAGACACCCCAAGCTATTTGCTGAGAGGTATTGTGAGTATTTTGCAGATCTCGCTTTTTGTCACAAAGTTTTGAAAATTGAAAAAAATAAATTTTTTTCTTTCTTCATTTTCAAGAACAAATGAGAGCTGTAAAATACTCACCATGCCTCTCAGCAAACAGCTTGGGGTGTCTACTTTCCAAAATGGGGTCATTTGGGGGGGTTTTGTGCTATTTTGGCATTTTATGGCCTTCGAAACTGTGATAGGTAGTGAGGAGTCAAATCAAAAATTTGTGCCTAGAAATCCTGAAGGCGGTGCTTGGTTTTCGGGGTCCCGTACGCGGCTAGGCTCCTAAAAAGTCCCACACATGTGGTATCCCCGTACTCAGGAGAAGCAGCAAAAATGTATTTTGGGGTGCAATTCCACATATAACCATGGCATGTGTGAGCAATATATCATTTAGTGACAACTTTTTGTAATTTTTTTTTTTTTGTCATTATTCAATCACTTGGGACAAAAAAAAAATATTCAATGGGCTCAACATGCCTCTCAGCAATTTCCTTGGGGTGTCTACTTTCCAAAATGGGGTCATTTGGGGGGTTTTGTACTGCCCTGCCATTTTAGCACCTCAAGAAATGAGATAGGCAGTCATAAATTTAAAGCTGTGTAAATTCCAGAAAATGTACCCTAGTTTGTAGACGCTATAACTTTTGCACAAACCAATAAATATACGCTTATTGACATTTTTTTTACTAAAGACATGTGGCTGAATACATTTTGGCCTAAATGTATGACTAAAATTGAGTTTATTCGATTTTTCTTATAACAAAAAGTAGAAAATATCATTTTTTTTTCAAAATTTTCGGACTTTTTCCGTTTATATCGCAAAAAATAAAAAAAATAGCAGAGGCAATCAAATACCATTAAAAGAAAGCTCTATTTGTGGGAAGAAAAGGACGCAAATTTCGTTTCGGTACAACATTGCATGTCCGCACAATTTACAGTTAAAGCAGCGCAGTGCAAAATTCTGAAATCACCTTTGGTCCTTTAGCTACCAAATGGTCCGGGGCTTAAGTGGTTAATACCACCTGATCAATCATAGGTGAAAAGGTGAGTCTTTATATCCCTTTATGCATGTACAAGTCTTGTCTTTGAGAGCATCACCAAAAAATAGGATTTTTATAACAGCTTACCTGTAAAATCCTTTTCTTGGAGTACACCACGGGACACAGAGCTAGTCATTACATAATGGGTTAAGGGTCACCAGCGGTGATTGGACACTGGCACAACCAATGGAAGACAGTTCCCCTCCATATAACCCCTCCCATCAGGGAAGTACCTCAGTTTTGTAGCAAAGCAGTAAGGTTCCCATAAGAAGGGGGGGACCTCTGTGTCCCGTGGTGTACTCCAAGAAAAGGATTTTACAGGTAAGCTGTTATAAAAATCCTATTTTCTTTATCGTACACCACGGGACACAGAGCTAGTCATTACATAATGGGACGTCCCAGAGCAATGCTCATATGAAGGGGGGGAGACACAGATCAAAACAGGCCGCTTGCGGACCAGAAGCCCTATACTGCTGCCTGCAGCACACTTCGCCCAAAGGCGGAATCCTCATGTCCTTTAACATCTATTTGATAGAATTTGGAAAATGTATGGACTGAAGACCAAGTTGCAGCTTTACAGATCTGAGCCATCGAAGCCTGGTGGTGCACTGCCCATGAAGCACTTATCGCCCTGGTAGAGTGCGCCTTAACAGGAAAAGGAGGAGTCCTGTTCTTTAAACCATAAGCTTGAACAATTACTTGTCTAATCCACCTGGAAATGGTGGATTTTGATACCGCTTGGCCCTTCTTGGGCCCATCTGGTAAAATAAACAAAACATCTGTTTTACGTATCTGAGCGGTTGCTTGCAGATACACCCTTACCGCTCTCACTAGATCTAGAGAGTGTAATAATTTTCCCCCCGCCGTCCGCGGGTTTGGAAAAAAGGAAGGCAGAACAATGTCTTGATTCAAGTGAAAAGCCGACACCACCTTAGGTAGAAAAGCCGGATGGGGTCGTAGTACGATTTTGTCCTTGTGACAAATTAGATAAGGCTCTTTACAAGAAAGAGCTGCTAGCTCTGATACTCTCCTAGCAGAAGCTATAGCAATCAGAAAGGCCAACTTCCTACTCAATATAATTAAAGGAATATGGCGAATAGGTTCAAAAGGTTGCTTTTGCAACACTGACAATACCAAATTCAAATCCCATGGACACAAGGGAGTCCTAACTGGAGGATTTATCCTCAGTACCCCCTTAATGAATGTCTGAACTAGGGAGTGAGATGCCAATGGTCTCTGAAAGAAGACTGATAGAGCCGATATTTGCCCTTTGATGGTGCTAAGGGCTAAATTCATATCCACTCCTAACTGGCAAAAAGCAAGAATCCTACTTATTTCATATTTCTGAGGATTCCAACATCTGGATTCACACCAGGAAACGTATGCTCTCCAGACTCTCTGATAGATGAGTCTGGAGGCTGGCTTTCTAGCATTAATGAGCGTAGAAAGAGCCGGACCAGAGACCCCTCTCTTTTTCAAAATGTGGGTCTCAGCAGCCAGGCCGTCAACTTTAGCCTTTGTAAGGAAGGGTGGAATACTGGACCCTGTGACAGCAGGTCGTGTCGAAGTGGAAACTTCCAGGGCCTTCCTATCGCCATTTTTACAATCTCGGCGTACCAAGGCCTCCTGGGCCAGTTTGGGGCCACTAGGATTACTGGTATTCCCTCCTCCTTGATCCTGCGAAGCAGTCTTTGTAGAAGAGGGATCGGAGGGAATGCATAGATCAGTGAGAACTGATTCCATGGAGTTATTAGAGCGTCTGTATTATTAGAGCGTCTGTCCCGTAGGCTAGAGGATCTCTCGTTCTGGACACAAAGTTGTCCAATTTCTTGTTGAACCTGGCAGCTAGCAGGTCTACATCTGGGTTTCCCCATCTCAGACATATGGCCTGAAAGATCTCGGGGTGAAGAGACCACTCTCCTGGTAGCAGCTGCTGACGACTCAGGTAGTCTGCTTGCCAATTTTCTATCCCTGGAATGAAGATTGCAGAAAGGCAAGGTACATGCTCTTCTGCCCATGCCAGGATCCGGTTCACCTCTCTTTGGGCTGCCCGACTGCGGGTGCCTCCTTGGTGATTGATGTAAGCTACTGCAGTAGCATTGTCGGATTGAACCCGAACTGGGTAGCCCTGTAACCTGTATGTCCAGGTTTTGAGGGCTAGATATACCGCCCGGATCTCTAGCACATTGATGGGCAGGATCCCCTGAGTCTTGGCCCAGGTTCCCTGGGTAGAAGCCTCCTCGAATACTGCACCCCAGCCCGATAGGCTGGCATCCCTAGATACCACCTTCCAGGCCACTGGGAGGAAGGACTTTCCCTTCCGTAAATTCCTGGCTTCTAGCCACCAATCGAAGCTGTGGCGTACTTGTGAGGACAGGCGCATGGGTATATCCAGAGCTTGGCTCTTCCTGTTCCAGGAAGCTAAAATATTGCCTTGAAGTAGTCTCGAATGAAACTGGGCGTAAGGGACCGCCTCGAAGGAGGCTACCATCTTTCCCAATAGTCTCATGCAAAGGCGAATAGACGGCCTCTTGTTTGCTTTGACCTTGTGGATCAGGTCTTTCAGAGACTGTATCTTCGGTTCTGGCAGGTATACCCCGTTTTGGGCTGTATCTATGATCATGCCCAGGTACACTATCCTTCTTTGGGCCTGGAGAGAGGATTTTTGTAAATTTATAATCCATCCTAAATGCTCCAGGTATCCTACTGTAGTGTGTACAGCGTGACCCAATCCCTCCTTTGACTGATCTATTACTAGTAGATCGTCCAGATAGGCTGTTACCGCAATGCCCCGTGTTCTTAGGTTTGCTAACAGAGGAGCTAGCACCTTTGTGAATACTATGGGCGCGGTGGCTACACCAAACGGCAGAGCCACAAATTGAAAGTGGCGATCTTCTACCGCAAACCTTAGGAATCTTTGGTGAGCGGGGAGGATGGGTATGTGTAAATGTGCGTCCTTGATATCTATGGGCGCCATGAATTTTCCGCCCTTTAAAGTGGCGGCCACGGATCGGATCGTTTCCATTCGAAAATGGCGATCGTTCAGGAACCGATTTAGGGATTTTAGATCCAGGATGGGTCTGACATCTCCATTTGGCTTTGGAATCACAAAGAGGTTTGAGTAAAAACCTGCACCTCGCTCTTTTTGGGGTACGTCTGTAACTACCCCTTGAGCCATTAAGTGATTCAAACCTTTGAAGAAGGATTCTCTTTTTTGTGGATCCTTGGAGAGTCTTGAACCTCGGAATTGAGAAGGTGGGATCTCTCGAAATTCCAGTTTGTACCCTGAGGATATTGTGGATACTACCCAATTGTCCTGGATTTCTGACCCCCAAGTCGCTCAGAACTGATAAAGCCTTCCTCCCACTCGGCCGAGCGGGGGCGCCCCTTCACTGAGAGGCTTTGGGGGCTTGCTTATTAGCTCTTGCACCCCACGGCTTCTTGTTCTTCTGAGCTTGCCCCTTGGCTTTTGTGGGCGGCTAAAACAGGCCGCCGCCACTGGTTGGAGTCAGATTTCCCGGGAGCTGGGGAGAGAGAGCGTTTAAAACAAGATCTCTTGTTTTTCTTTCTCTCAGGTAAAAGTCGTTTTACCACTTGATATCTTCTGTATATATTTTTCTAAATCTTCCCCAAATAGGCGTTCGCCATGGTACGGGAACTTGCCAACAGCTTTTTGCATGGGGTTTCCGCTGACCAATGCTTAAGCCAAAGTACTCTGCGCATCTGTACCAGCTGGAGTGTAAGGCGTGATGCCTGTATGATAGAATCTCTCATGGCATCCACTGTGAAGCATAAGGCTTTAGGCAAATTTTCCCAATTTCTAGCCTGCTCTGAAGGCAGTTCCTTCAGCCCCTGCTTTACCTGTTGGCTGATGACCTGACACATACCGACTGCTGCTACTGCAGGTTGGGTAATTGAGCCGGCCAAAAGGAAGGAGGATTTCAACTTCCTCTCAGAAGGATCTTTTAAACCCTTGTACATTATCCACCGGACATGTCAGGTTTTTATTTACACAAGAAATAGCCGCAACTACCGCAGGCAGGCTCCATTTCTTTAAAAAACATTTCCCCCATAGGATAAAGAATGTTAAACCTTTTTGGAGGTGAGAAACGCTTATCTGGATGTTGCCAGTTTGCGTATATTAGATCCTCTAGTAACTGATGAACCGGGAAGGAGCATGCACCTTGCAGGGATCTTAATGACCCTAGGGAGGAGACAGGTAATTCCGTTACCTCCGCAGAGGTTAACTTAAATGCACTGCTATAGCATTGTACCTGTGACCTTAAAATCTGGCTCCTCATCCTCTGCTGATGTAGCCTCCTCCTCCTCATCCTCCTCCCTCAGGTACTTCTGAAGGGAGGTCCAATACTGGAAGAGACCTGCTTCGCTTATTGTCCTTTTTAGAGGACTTAGCGATTAAGGTAGCAATTTTTTCCTCCAGATTATTTAGGGCAGCTGATAAAGTGTCCTCAGTGACATATACAGGCCCAGGCTTCACTGGGGAAGCCGCCATACCTGACAGAGGTAATGGCTCATCCTGTACAGGTGCATTTGGCAACACAGGAGAGGAAGGTACCGAGTCAGCACAGCTAGAGCCTCCTCTCAGGCGGTGGTGCTTTCTTATCTCTTTTTGTCCGTATTACTTCCCCTGGAAGGCTTACTGTTTAGACAAAATACAAGGTACCTAAATGCATATACTACCGTGTTCAGTTTAGCAAATACATTAAGTATGCAACTTTTAACACATAACTATGCATAACATGGATGTCTTCTAGGAAGTACCCAATCCAACCACATGGAGTCTTACGTCCCTGTATAGCTGCTGTGTTTCTCTGCCAGGAACAAGAGAACTAACGAGCTTGCTTGCTGCTGCAGTGCTTCTCACACTGACAGTCTTTTAAATTTGGCGCCGTTTCTGTGCCTGCGCGCGCCACGTGCCCGCGCACGCCTTCGCCCCCCCCCCTCCGATAAAGCGCGCTCCCGGCCCTTAGCGCTATGGCGGTGGCCATAGTGAGAGAGGACTCTCATCAGCCCTTGTTCCCACTTACCTGCATCTGCAGGTGTCTGGTCGGCCACCGAAAGGAGGATCGGGGTGCCCCAGCAAGCTCAGCAGCGGAGGTGACGAGCAGTGTACTTCGCCGAAGCCGACATTGAACAGAGTGAGGTGAGTATATTCAGCTCTTTACTCCCCCCAGTGGTGGAAAAAAAGAAGACATCCATTTTTTGAAAAAGGTCCCAACCTAGTTATGGACCTTCTAATCTCACCTTATCCACGCCGCAGGTTTTTCTGCTGAAAGATTTCAGACAGATACCAAACTTCACCCTTCACGGTGGGCTATGTGTGCCAACCTTCAGGGATATGGGTTCCTATTTAAAGGATACCTCTCCCCTGGGCCTTGTACAAGACTCTTACCAGGACTTTATAGCGAAATAGCGAAAGTGCTGGATCTTAGAGCCCAGTCCTCCGAAGAGAGACATTACAGGCGACGCCTCATGGATGAGGCCCGGATCCCATCCAGATTCAGCTCATTTGTAGGCGTCTTGGATGGATCCGAAAGCATAGCTCTTTTACCCCCAGAGGGTCTCTTTGGTAGAGCTTTCCTTTAGCACCTCCTAACGCGTCCAACACCTTTCGACACTGGCGAAAAAACTGAGGTACTTCCCTGATGGGAGGGGTTATATGGAGGGGAACTGTCTTCCATTGGTTGTGCCAGTGTCCAATCACCGCTGGTGACCCTTAACCCATTATGTAATGACTAGCTCTGTGTCCCGTGGTGTACGATAAAGAAATGAAATTCTTATTGCAGGGGATGTTTTATTTGACGTCAATCTGGACAGAATTTTGCCCTTATGGGGCATTTATAAGCGCAGCATTTTAGACATCTGCACAAAATATAAAGAACGCCCCTAGATGCAACGGTTGCAAGGAAGCAATGTTTACATTTACTGTACATGTACACACTTTCTAGAAAACAATATGTTTTATAGTACACTGTGTAAGAGTATACAGAAAGTTTTATCTGCAATGGTTGCCAAAGAGTGCTTTAGAATAAAGCAACTGCACACATAGGAAAGATTAAAAAAGATATTTTAACATCAGTAAAAGCAGATTCCAAATTTACAGGTGCACAATAAAAACAATAGCAACAACAATAAACTATAACAAAACACACATTTTCTCTAGCTCTTTTAAATGCAAGCCTAAGACCCCATTCACATAGGGGCGACTGGTCAGGCGACTCAGCCGCCTGACAAGTCGTGTCCCGTTCTGTACAATGGAACCGTTCTAATAGGAGCGACTCAAGTCGCTCCCACTTCGAAAAAGGTTCCTGTACTACTTCGAGACGACTTCAGGGTGACTTCTATTGACTTCAATACAGAATTCATTTTGCAAGTCACCTTTGAAGTCGTGTGAAGATCGCCCGGCAGAGTCGCGGGACAAGTCGTGCCGCCCCTGTGTGAATGGGCTCTAAATGCATTGCAGGACAACTACTGTAAACAACTTTTTTTGAGCATTGAGAGTATCCAAGTTGAACAGCCAACAAAGAAGGAAAGAGATGTGAAAGGGTAAAGCAGCCAGCTTGGACAGTGTAGCAGACATTTTGCTTAAAATATAAAAACTTCAAAGAAACAAACAATCTCATAAACAAGTATTGCAGACATTTTACATGCAATATAATATAACCAAGCCCGAATAAAAAATCTAATAACAATGCATTCAACATACCTGACGACGTAGGGTCTTCTGAAAAGTCGGGTAAATCCTCTGGAGGATCCCCATAGAATGAATTGAACTTGTGGCTAGACACGGCAGCTAAAACAGCTCCCTGGATAGGAAGAATAAAAACCCAACATAAACATATATCCAAATGAATGCAGATTTTAGAACACGCGGACCCCTACATAAACAGTGAGGCCGGTTTCACACTGGGGCGGTGGCGGTATAGCGCCGCTATTTTTAGCGGCGCTATACCGGCGGGATTGCAGAGGTATTCGGCCGCTAGCGGTGCGGTTTTAACCCCCGCTAGCGGCCGAAAAAGGGTCAATACCACCCGCAAACCGCGGCTACAGCCGCGATTTGCAGGCGGTATTACCGCGGTTTCCCATTGCTTTCAATGGGAAGGAGCGGTGTGGGAGCGGTAAACACACCGCTCCTCTCACCGCTCCAAAGATGCGGCTAGCAGGACTTTTTTTTAAGTCCTGTTAGCGCACCGCTCCAGTGTGAAAGCCCTCGGGCTTTCACATTGGAGAGACAGGAGCCGCTGTTTTAGAAAAATAGCGCCTGCAAACCGTCCCCAGTGTGAAAGGGGCCAGAGTGTATGAAAACCCCAACAATGAAACAATTTTTTTGCTACCTTTTGGTCATTTAAATATAACCTCTGAAAGTATTTTGTTATACTAGTTCAACAAGTGCAAAAAAATACCTGTTGATCTAGTCAGAAATTTCGAGATTTTCGAGGGTTAACACAGCTCAAGCAACAAAAGTGCTGTGTGTGTTGCCAGACCATGACATGGTGTAGGGGGCAGCACGTTTCTGGCAGATCAATAAGCATTTTCCAGTACTTTTAGGGTCTTTAGAGAAATAAAATAATGTATAGTAAAAGTGAATGTATTACAAAGATCTATTGCATATATTTGTTTTATTTTGCCCTGATAGCATGGTGATATAATATTCTGCCAATTATTTTTGCTCCTACATTCTTAGAACATTTCAGCAGCCAGGCCATTCCAGCTGCTCGGCTAATTTGATATTTCAACTGATGTGCGTGAGATGATGGAAACTTCTAGGTGATTGTTAAACATGCAGAACAACATTCGTTAGAATAATTAGCTTAGCTTTTAAACTTAAAGCGTATGTTTGGCAAAAATGTTTCTTAGTTTTGGGAGAGAAAAATAGAACACCAGATTTTTACTGTTATCTGGGGGTCAGCTGGAGATATCTTCTTAAACTGACGGTTCAGCAAGAACTGGGCGAAATTCGAGCCTTCTATGGGCAGGCTGACTGTACCCAGGGCGATTCACCAATTGCGTTAGGCACAACCAGCCTGACAAATTTTACAAGTGACTACTGCTAGGCGCTGTGTTTTCAACGCGTGGATGGCTGCCGGAATCCTGCAACCCCCTGCCGGGAGAACACAATGGCTTCGTTGGAGGTTTTCCCCCATTAACACAGTCAAGTGATTTCCTTTCCTACATGGTTGCAGGAAAGAAAATTGCATTATCCACGGCCTGCCTTACTTCTCGTTCTTCTAAAGCCGGGTACAGGCGGTTCCCTAGTTACAAACATCCGACTTACAAATGACTCCTACTTACAAATGGAGGGAGACAACAGGAAGTGAGAGGAAATCTACCCCTAGGAAGGGAAATTCACTCCTGTAAAGGCCCCTTTCACATGTGCGGATCCGTTTTTGGACATCCCGCTTGCTCAGCGGGGATCGCTCCGTTGATCCCCACTGAGCCGGCGGATGACAAGTCCGTCTCTGCACACTGTGCAGAAACGGACCAGTCAGATCTCCTCTCTCCTCTATGGGGGAATCGGATGAAAACGAACCGTCTGTCCGTTTTCATCCAATCCGATCTGCCAGACAGATGCAAAATAGGGTTTGCATCCGTCACACTTTAGCGGAGAGGATCGGATGTCAGCGGACATGTCACCGCTGACATCCGACACTCCATAAGAGGTACATGGAGCGCCCATTCAGGTCCACCTGAAAAAACTGACAGGCGGATCTGAACGGTCCGCACGTGTGAAAGGGCCCCCAAGAGTTATGTCCAAAAGGTACCGCCACTGATGCTTTATCACCAAGGCTTGTTTCCACAACAACCTAAAATGTTCAAAATCCAATTGTCATTGGGACAGAAAGTGAGGTGAAATCTTCTGATCAGGGTCACAGGCAGCAAAACAAATGTTACGGGGTGTTAACCCTTCCCTATGCTATCCAAAAAGCTTAAAAATTGTTTTTTGGCAAGAGCTATACTTACATTTTTTTACCTGTTCCCACCTAGAAACAGATTCAACTTAAGAACAAACCTACAGATCCTATCTTGTTTGTAACCGGGGGACTGCCTGTACACACTACAGTTTTTGGGTTGCACGAGAAAAAAAAAAAAAAAAACAATGCGCCCCCCTGCCAATATACAATCGGCGCTCTCTACTATTGGCTGAGAGTGCTAGTCCGGAATTGGACGGCTGCTGTTTTTCCAGCATGCACTTCCGATAGAAGCCAAACAAATAGCCGGCCTGTCTTCTGTTGGACAGACCGACATGCACACGGGCAGAAAGTCAGCCGTTTTTTTTTATTTTAACCAGCAAATGTTTTCCAACATTTTGCCCGTGTTTGCGGGGCTTAAGAGAATGTTAAAACCCATATCAAAACATATATTTTTGTGCGTGTTCCCCACGCACAGTAGCATAGGAAATTAGGAGGTTCTCTAAGGGAGCCCCGGTTAGAAGAGAAAACCCAAAAGAAGTTTTAAAATCTTTCCCTTCTCTATCCAAAACTAGGAATAGGTTTTTAGCTTGACACGCACTATAACAGACTGGCTAAATCATAAAAACAGTTAGAGAAATTGATATGTATCCTTCTCTATAATCTTTAGGTACCTAAAGAGTCAATTTTTTAAAACTGTCTAGAAAAAAAAACTAAAGGAAAACTGTGGACAAGTAGTGCCCTGCTGCAATTCAGGTAATGCATGTCAGAAAAAGCACCTAATTGCTTGCTATCCATTTCAAATTTCTTCAAAAAAACAAAACAAAAAAAAACAACACATTTTTCCCTTTGTCTGTTACCTCATTGTATTCACTTTAAAAAAAACATGATAGATATAGTATATAACCAACTACAATTTGCTATAAAAAAAATTGTCATTGCAGCACTTATGATGAGAACCACAATAAAAGAACACAAAGTACATGTGGTAACCATTGCTCTTTGTCTCGAGTTACATATTCATCAAGTTCTGATTCATTGCACAACTAGAAGAGCTGACAAAGGCTTCCCTAAATTAGATACAACCAAGTAACTTTTTGGGAACTTGTACATAATGAAAACCCTTTATAAGAACAGTATTATTGATCCATGTTTTGGCATTTTATTTCTAATGGATGAGTAGATTTGCTTAAAAGTACTATAAACAGCAATATTTCCCAGCTATTCAACCCTCAAACTAGGACTAGTGCACATATTGATATTGCCCCCACCTACCAACAATGCAAGTTCATTCCAAATAGTGCATTGTAAAAGGAAAAGGTCATTCACATCTGGCACTTGCGGAAGATGACCATACTGCAGTGTTAATCATGCTGGTATTGTACCCATACTCTACTACCACCCTCAGCTTTAAAAAAAAACAAAAACATATGCATAATGCACATTCACTGGATCTATCAAAAATAGGCCACGGCAGTAAAGATGTTGGCAAGGAGTTCCACATCCTTAGGCAGGCCATACAATATGAAAATTGCTCTGATTCCCTCATCAACACAATCCCTGTTGATGGTGGAAAACCTCCCGCAGCGCTATTGTGTTCAGCCAGTGGGAAACATGGGTAGCCTTCCCCACCGGCAGAATACAATGATCACTGATCACCTATAGCTGCTGGCAGTAAATGGGCAAAAAAAAAAAACCGACAGGCTCGTTGTACTGAAGTCAATTGATGGATCGACTTCAATACAACCAGCCTGCCCATAGATGGATTGAAATTTGTCCGGCTCCCGCTGAACCACCTGAATTGTGATCCATCTATTGCCATCTTTAAATCTTGTTCAAACAAGGAAGACACTGCTCCAGGTGAGCAATCACTACAGTCCAGATGCGCTGGGTGCAAGCCACAGCTCGCCACCGATGATCAATAGGAAGACAAAAACCAGCTGCACACCACAGGGAGGTTCCAATGATTTTATTCCAAAAACAGAAAATGACAGCCAACAAAGAGAGTGTCCGAACCCAGGAGGTGACGCATGCGTTTCACACTGACACTGACCTCAGTGCTTCTTCAAAATCTTGTTTGAACAACCAAAGAAATAATTTGGTCTGACAATTAACACTAGAAATTCTCAAGGGCTTATTTATAAAGCGGCGAATCAATCACTAATTAAACGAATTACCAGGAAGATATATCTGCATTGACAGATTTAGAAAAATACCTCCACCGTCAAACACAAGACATGCTATAGAGATTGATTTACAATATAAAAAAATGTAATATTGTCACAATCAGATGGATTTGTGCTTTTCTAGACAAAGCCACTAAATTTAGGATATGATCAGTTAGATTTGAAATTGCTAGGTTTAAAATAATTGTAAAATCTTACATATAACCAGTGAAGTGATGGTCTCAGGTGATACAGAGATAAAACAAATCCTCCTTCATAAGTTGTATCCAGGGTGGATAAAAATTGATTAAAAAAATTAATAAAAATCTGATTTTATTTTTATTTAAATCAATTTTTTTTTAGATTTTTATCAAATTTATTTTAATAAAATGTTTTTGGAGTAAAAATCTATCTAAAAGATAGTTTTCTTTTTAACCGCTTCCCGACCGCCGCACGCACTTTTACGTTGACAAGAATGGCACGGCTGCGCAAATGGGCGTATATATACGTCCCCTTTAATTTGCGAACCGTGTGGTCACGCGTGCGCCGGCGGTGACGCACTCGCGACCCTGTCCACAGTACCCGCCGGTGTCCCGCGATCGGGTCACAGAGCTGAAGAACGGGGCGATGTTAGTGTAAACACAAAATCTCCCTGTCCTTCCCCTGACACTGATCGTCTGTCCCCCATCATCGGGAACAGCGATCAGTGACGTGTCACGGCAAGCCACACCCCCTAACAGTTAGAAACGCCCCCTAACAGTTAGAAGCACTCCCTAGGTCACACTTAACCCCATCAGCGCCCCCTACAGGTTAACGCCTTCACTGCCAGTGTCATTTTTACAGTAATCAGTGCATTTTTATAGCACTGAACGCTGTCAAAATGACAATGGTCCCAAAATGGTGTCAAAAGCGTCCGATGTGTCCGCCATAATGTCGCAGTCACGAAAAAAAGGACTGATCACCGCCATTACTAGTAAAAAAAAAATTTGATAAAAATGCCATAAAACTATCCCCTATTTTGTAGACGCTATAACTTTTGCGCAAACCAATCAACAAACGATTATTGCGATTTTTTTTTACCAAAATATGTAGAATACGTATCAGCATAAACTGAGGAAAAAAATATTTATTTTTATATAATTTTTTGGGGATATTTATTATAGCAAAAAGTAAAAAATATTGCATTTTTTTCAAAATTGTCGCTCTATTTTTGTTTATAGCGCAAAAAATAAAAACCG
This sequence comes from Rana muscosa, assembly GCA_029206835.1. NCBI lineage: Eukaryota > Metazoa > Chordata > Amphibia > Anura > Ranidae > Rana > Rana muscosa. The sequence continues at coordinate 277,532,070 of CM055117.1, forward strand.
CAGGTGATCAAATACCACCAAAATAAAGATCTATTTGTGGGAAAAAAAGGACGTCAATTTTGTTTGGGAGCCACGTCGCACGACCGCGCAATTGTCAGCTAAAGTGACGCAGTGCCGAATCGCAAAAAGCGGCCTGGTCTTTGGCCAGTGAAATTGTCCGGGGCTTAAGTGGTTAAGATACAGTCATTATTTAGTTTATACAGCATGAAATGGAGCTTCGTTATGTAGCATGAGGCTGTATATTCTGCAATATTTGCATTTTTGGTAAACTAATTTAATAAACCCAAACTCTGCAAGCTAAAATAACATGCACTGCATTGATGCATTCATACAATTTCACAGTAACCATGAGATAAAACAAAGTTCAAGAATATTCCTTTATCCCATTGTTTTGCAAATCTATGCACACTACAATCTGTATGATTGAATTGGTTCTGATATTGCTGTTTTACTAACCCGACAGCTTATTAATCTAAATAGGAAACCTTAATTTTGTTTGCAAATATTAAAGATTCTAACTACCAGCAAGAATGAGTCCTTACATTTAAAGAACACCTGTCATTTCAGACCCATTATGGCAGCGCCTGTTAGTGGGCATCCACTCACCTGCTGCTGCCACGTCCCTCACTTTGTTGTGTCACTGCCGCATCACCAGCAGTCCCATTAAAGTGAAAGGGACTGTCGGTGAATCAACAGCGGGTCAGAGGAGGAGCCGTGGGACAGAGATGACAGTTGCTCTTTAAAAATTATGATTTAAACCAAGCTTTTTTACTAGTGATTTTAATGATTTAAATCAACCTTGATTTAAATCTAATACACCCTGGTTGTATCTAACTGCCGCCCTCTCCTTTACATTAATTTAAAGTTCAGCATTTATATAGCTTGTCTGAGCTTTAAGAAAACAGGAAGGCGAGATGAAATTAAACACTACAGAGCTTAGTAAAGAGAGCACAGAGCTAAATTGGAGGAAAGGGACACACTCCTTCACACAGCACACAGGAACAGGGCTAAGGATGTCAATCAGAAGCTGCGTGCTGGAGGTCCTTCCCGTCACCTTTTTTCTCTTGGTGTCAGGATAACATGTCAGATGGGATTTGTGCTGATAGAAGAGGAACGAAGCAGCAGAGAGAAATTACACTATAGAGGGATATGCTTTGTTCATATTTCATGCCACTTTAAAGACTAAATACAAGCAAATAAGAGTAACTTCAACATTTACCAATATAGAAAAACAAGTATGCAACACTCAACCCTTCCACTGTCAGTGGCATTTTGCGCACACGTGCCAAAATTCACATTTAGGTTTGTGAAAATGCATTTTAAACCCCAAAACACTGGCAATGGACACTGGGTCCATGCACTGCCGACTGAGGAAATCTGTCTGAATTGGCAACACCTGAAATGTATAGAGCTTACAAAGCTGAAAAATCCAATTCTGGCCACGACAGGATACACTCTACTGTCTCCTTTGGCAAGGTTTCTCTCTGAAGATTGATGTATGCCAACCCCAGCAGGATGCACTAATACTGCAGAGGTGAACTGCCTGAGTTTCTAAGATGTTATCAGGAGACAAGACTCCTCCAAGGACCAAGTCCCCTGCATTGACCAGGTGTCCAGGACCCCTCTCCCCAGCCAGACAGGCTGGCATCCATCATGAAGTTCCTTCAAGAAGGGAAGGAAGGACGTCCAATTCCAGAGCCAGATTCCTGAACAATCAAATAAGGGATAACATGGTCCTCGGGGACAAAACTGTCCAAAGACTTAATTGACCTTTCTCACAATGACAGAATGTTGCCTTGCAGAGGTCTGTAGTGAAACTGGGTAAACAGAATTGTCTAGAAGAAAGCTACCATCAGGTACAGGACTTTAATGAAATAGAGCTGGACTCCTGAAATAAAGAGTTAGAATCTGAGGCAGGAGAGTTTGTTATGAAAGGAATACTTCAGCATGAGTCAGCTACAGTGACGATTTCAGGACCCATCCAAATAGCTTCAACATCTGGACAATGTATAGAAGTTTATCTGATACAGCCAACTGCTCCGTCAACAGGGGGCCATCTAAGTATCCCAGAATAAGGTTACTGCAAGAGCACAGAAGAGTTAATATTGAAACCAGCAGCTTGCTGAATAACAAAGGTTTGGACGAGAGGCCAAAGGGCAGGACTACAAACCGGTAGCAAAAAATACAAAATTCAAAACCCATTTCAAGGATACCGCAGGTAACTCTTATTTGCACCAGAATAGTTGCCATTTAGCAAGTTGGAAACAGATTGTACCATACAGTCAATACCATAGACTCAGGAGAAACTGCACGCATACAGGGGATTATCTGGAGCAAGGGAAAATCCTACATAAGAAATGTACAGTTGAACCTCGGATTACGAGCATAATCCGTTCCAGGAGAATGCTCGTAATCCAAAGTACTCGCATATCAAAGCGAGTTTCCCCATTGAAGTCAATGGAAACAAAAATAATTTGTTCCGCATTGACTTCAATGGGGTGCAATACCTCATGCGGCCAGGGGCGGGGGGGCGCCGGAGAGCCTCGGAAACGGCCCGAAGACACGTCGGCTGACCTCGGCAAACGCCAGAAAAGCTCGGAAACAGAGTATTTCTGTGTCTTTCCGAGCATTGCCGAACGGCTGCGATCGTCGCTGTTCGGCTCTGCTCGACTCTGGCACGTCAGGCCAAATGCAGGCCCTATTAGGTTGAATTCTGCTTGTCTTGAGAGACAATACTCACAATCAGAGTCAGAATTTTTTTTAAAAAAGTTGCTCGTAAATCAAAACGCTTGTTAACCGCGTTACTCTTAAACCGAGGTTCCACTGTATTGAAAAAGAGCGAGGAACATATTCAAAATGCGTCCAACCGGTATTTGGCAGTACCAAAAGGTGATGCAGGGAAACCCACCAACTCCAAAGCACCCAGAGATTTTACAACTAAATGTATCACTAACCACAATAGCCAACACTGGGCAATTAAAAACACAGTAAAGAAATATTGGCCAATATTGTTACAAGATCCATCTTTATCCAAGACACTGCCCACCAGACCTAATACTGTATTTAGAAGGGCACGAAACATCAAGAGTCGTATAGCATCAAGTAACATTAAAGGATCTAAATCTAAAATTAGTAAAATTCCTTCTATGTTTAACATTCAAGGTACCTTTAGGTGCAAAAAATACAACTGCATGGCGTGTATATTTATAAAACACGGCCAGAAAGAATTTAAGGACTCCAATGGAAAATCCTTTCAGATCAATTCATTTATCACATGTGGTAAGCAATATGTGGTGTATGGATTAAAGTGCTCTTGCAGCCTATGCTATGTGGGTCGCACTATTTGTACTATGCGCACCCGATTCGGTGAACACAGGAGGTTCAGTGAGAAGGGTGTCACCAAGCATAGTGTGCCGTGCCACTTCAGCACTCACCATAGGGGAAATTACTGGTGATTTGGAGCTGTTTGGAATAGAGGCTATTTCAATGCAGCTACCGGAAGGCGAGAGGTTTCCACAACCATGTCACCGAGAAACTTTCTGGATATTCACCCTAAATTCTATGAGTCCGGGGGGACTCAACGAGGAGTTAGACGTTAGTACTATCATCTAATAACAAATCATCCCCTCTTTTCACCCCCTACCTTGCCAACAAATTTTGAGTCTGTTCGATTGTGCTGTAGGCAGACTAGTTTGGCTTGACACCAGGTACATTAGTTAGTGTACAACTGTACTAGTATAAATTGCTCTTTTGACATCATAGTGATGTCATTGGTACTTGTATTGGGGGGGTACTTATATATGTTTGTGCAGGATGTGTGTGTATATGTATTTATGTGTGTACGCGTGTGTATGCATAACTCCCTTTACAAAGCTCTAGCATGCATCAGATATACATATTTTTAACTATACCAATTATTATGGTTATGGTTAACCCTACCTCTAATCTTATTCTCCATTTTAATTTCATTCAGATTCTTACATTTTTCAGGTAATAAGTCTCCAACTAGTTTATAATAATCTCTATATGAAATCACGATAAGCATGTGCACTATTCACTTCTTATTTATATTTTATTTATCTTTTATTAATTTGTACTCTCTAATGGATGCACCATATATGTTTTTCTAGTATAATCAATAAGTGGCTAGTTTTTATTTTCAATTATTTTTAATCAATTGTATCCCAATACAACCTATCTTGAAGTTTTATTATGTTTTAACCAGTAAACTAACTTACAAAATACCCTCTATGGCACACTGGGGGTTAAAAAGCCACAAAGCAAGAAAAATCATAATTAAGGAAACTAAAAAGCTATCCGATACAAATAACCATTATATTAAAAAACATGATTTGAGATGAGATAGATAGATCTAGATAGAACCAAGGAATGACTTATAGAACAACCCTAGTACTATTTTCTACCTATCCAATTTTATTGAAATGTATTAAAATATATATTATATATATATATATATATATATATATATATACACATATACACACACACACACACACACACACACACACATATATATATCATTATCTTTTATTTTTAATTTAATTGTATTGCCAAGAAAAGGGGAAAAAATATATGTAATTATATCTTAGGCATATTGTATGTATGCTGTTCTTAAATGTATTCTAATTGTCATACTATCCCCCATATGTTTTTTAGTTTGATACATTTTGCTTATAGGGTTAAAAAACCCAGGCCAAATTCAGCTACAAAAGGGCTCTCTAAATAACAGGGGGCGGACCTGAGGAAGGAGGTCATGCCCTCCTAAACATGTTATCCTGACAACTACAGCGTCCTCTATCAGTTGGCTTCGCCAGATCTCTCCCTGGGACAAGTGTTGTAGGCGCCCCAGAGCCCTCTCCTGACCGGCGGTTTCTTCAGTCAGCGAGCGGCTCACTTGCGGCCTGTCGGCAGCTGCTCGATGAGCCTGTGTCTCTGTGGAGCCAACCCATCCAGCGGTCTTCTCATCCACTCTGAAGCACAGATGTGTCCCTTGATAAGGCTCTCTAGTGGAGGAACTGTTTGACGCTGTTTATTCACCTTCACTTGTGAGTGTAGTGATTTTATTCTTTTATATCCAATAAAAGATGTTATTGCACCATGAGCCTGTGCGCTCTTATTCCCTTTTGTTACTACAAACTGGTAGCACAGGTGCCTCACAGCAAACGCTGAGGCACTGGAAAAATAAGAATGTCTCCCTGTTGAAGGGAAAACGCACAACATATCTGGTGGATTTCATGTGGAACTTTTGGACTCGAAAAAAAGACATTCATTGCTTTGAGATCTAAGTAAGGGTAAGAATTTGTTAGCGTCTTGGTGGCTCAGAAGCCACTAGCAAATTATGTTGCAAGTAAAGTATCTGCAGGAGAGGGTGAGGAAGTGTGCTTGTGGCCTCTGCGATCACAGTAAGCAAACATTGGGTGTCATACAGGGTTGCATAACCAGGGAAAAGACCTTAGCCAATAGGGCAGGTGATCAAGTCCTAAGGAGCTAAAGAGAACTGAAAGGATGGAAGAAACTTCAACGCCAGAGGGCAGCATGAATTCAGGATGCAGATGTTGACACAGTAGGCATGCATGCTGCAAAGCAGCCGTTAAAGTGGTTGTAAATGATCACCTTGTAAAACAACCCATTCAGTTTAAAATAGAAATGAAGGGCACAACATTTTTCTGTATAGACCTAAAAAACACATTATAAATACCCTTTTCCCTTTTTTATATGTGATCACATTCCCTCTGTTCTCAGCAGTAGAAGGGAGCTGGGGGGAGGAGAAACAGCAGCACATAGGTTCACAGTGAATGGCTGTGCAGCAGAGGCATGTCAGGACTAGGGATGAGCTCCGGCGTATTCGCATTGAACACGTGCAGAGCCCATCAGGAAGTTGGCACCGCGCTGCGCTAATGACAGGCAGGGAGACATTTCCCGATGCTTGGCTGCAGAGTTTGGGAAATGTCTCCCTGGCTGTGATTAGCGCAGCGCGGTGCCGACTCCCTGGCAGGCTCTGCACATGTTCAATGCGAACACGCCGGAGCTCATCCCTAGTCAGGACAAGTATGATCATTGGAAGAGAGCACACAGAGTTCCAGCATAGCTAGAGAATTGACCATGGTGTGTTCTCCTGCTTAGTGTGGTCAGTTTTTAATAGGAAAGCAGAGGGAGATTGGCAGGAACACCAGGGATTTCACATAAAAAAAGCATACAAAGAGAACAGGATACTTTTTCATGCAAGTGCATGGTACAGCAGGCACATATCAGAAATATGAAGTTTTGGGGTAACAAATACTTTAAGCCGTGGTAAAAAGTAAGCTGGGGGCTTGCAGTAAAGTGGGGCTGTCCCTTCTGTGTAAAGCAAGATATCTTAGATTGTAAGTTGCTTGAGGGCAGGGACTGATGTGAATGTACAATATATATGTAAAGTGCTGTGTGAATTGATGCCACTATATGAGGACCTGTAATAATATAGGTTTAAGGTAAAAGGCAAGGCCTCGGGTACACACAAAACCTGGACAGCTGAAAGCAGGTAACAGTAACATGTCTAATGTTAATGTATGATGTTTTGTATGTCAATAATTATGTGTTAAATAAAATAAATATTTTTTTATTATAACAGTCACATTTTTGGAGGCAACCAAAGTCACTGTAGGCTGGCAGCAGGAAACTTCCTCAATGCTCAGCATGACAGAACCTACTCACTAAGCAAGTCTTAAGAAACAGGGGAAGCAGTGAAGCAATACCAGCAAATCTGGACCTGATAAGCACTTCACAGCTTTCACCAGAACAAAGTCTAAAGAACACCCCACACAGAACCTAGTGCACAAAAAACTCACTACCAGGCTACAAAATAAAACAAATGAGGTGCTGCACTCATCCACATGGTTATCCCTGCAACATCCAGTGCAGCAAGGTCTGGATGTACTACTACAAAAGCCAGAATGAGCTTTTGTAGTAGTACAGCTGGGACTGTAATCAAATTGTCAAAGCCCCACCAGTAATAAAATGTAAAGAGCGGCCTTGACTGAAGACAAAAAGTGCACATAAAACACAGGTTAGTCTTTAACACAGCAGAGCTGTAGAAAAGACTTGCATCCTTCTTAGAATGGAGACCCACATAGAGATAAAAGGATGCGGCGCACCCCAAAAATTACATACTTCTACAACATATTAAAAAACTGAGGTGTGCTGGTAAGTGCAGGGTCATCCTGGGCTGGCATACAGCTTTATTTGCCAGTGTCCAATCCACCTGTAGGTGCAGTATGACCCAAAGGTTTAAGACATCCGTGTCTCTCATTGGACGAGAAAGAATTGTTATTTTTACTTTAGCCATACTTAATAAGAAAAATTGATTATTTACATTACACCATATTAGAACAAGGTATAAGATAGTACAGGCGCTTGGATTCAAGGGGTTGTAAACCCTCAAGGTTTTTCACCTTAATGCATTCTATGCTATTGAAGGCAGCGCAGTCATTGGCTCCCGCTGCTGTCAATCAAATCCAATGACGCAGAAGACGGGGCCGAGCCCTGCTGTCTTCGTCAATAGACGCAACAGGACACAGGAGTGCGCCCGCACGGTTGCCCTGAGGGAGAGGCTCTCCAACGGGGCACTCGAGAGGAGGAGGAGCACCGCCAAGGGACCACAGAAGAGGAGGATCGGGGCCACTCTGTGCAAAACCAACTGCACAGAGGAGGCAAGTATGACATGTTTGTTTTTTTTGTTTTTTTTAAACCGAGACTTTAGATATCCTTTAATAGTCAATGTAAAAACTGTAATTTGAGACAAATTATCGTTTTTGTTTACCTTTAATTTCCTTCTAGCGTTAAATTTTCTTAATTGTTCTACAGTCTCTGGCAGGTGTATCTTGTATGCATAGCGATCTCTTTCCTATAATAAAAAGAGTTGTGTTAGGAAAAAATGAACAACATTTTTACTGTAGATCTAAATATTTTTTGCATGACAGTTGTTTAAAAGATTTATGCAAAGGAAGCGCTTCACAAACGTTAATACACACCATTTTTACTCTAAATAGCAAGACCCAGTTTATTCCAATTTGACATTGCTGGACTCTTGAAGAAGCTAGTTGTCTGGTTGTGATGCTGGTCTCATGGCTTTAAAGAGACCCTTATTCAAATTCAAACCTTTTCAGAAAGTTTGCAGTTAAAAGTAATACCCCTTATTAGCTAACTTTGTGTATTGAAACCCAAAAATGTAAATGTAACATTGCAGCTTACCGGACCTCAAATGTATATAAATTTCCTTTTTTTTTTTAAGGCTTTTTTTCCCCCCTTTATTTTCACCTGGGGATCTCTTCCTGTTTTAGGGTCACTACATTTTCACTCTTCCACTGTATGTATGCTGGAGCAACTTAGCCACCCTTAGACAGCAGCATGGTCAACCTGTGAAGAGGGTAGTGTTTTTAATGTGCTAGTAGATTTAGGGCAGCTTCACACTGCCCTGGTGCGGTCCAGCTACGCTTTTGTTAAAGTGCAGCCAACTCAGGGGGGTTTCATGCAGGTTAGCTGCACCTTCCCATAGACTTCTTTTCAAAAAGGGCACCAAAGATGCAGCATGCAGGAGTTTTGGTGCACTTTCTGAAACGGCACCAAGAAAGCAGGACCTCATAGAAGTCTAAACCACAGGTTAGCTGCGTTTTAGCAAGAGCACAGCGAGGCAGTGTGAAGCCACCCTAAGATGGACTTTACATAAGTTACTTACAAGTTTAAGCATACCCCCAGCTAACACTTTTTAAGCAGCTACAGCAACAGTTTTTTTCCCCCTTTTGGGATAAAGGTCCAAACTAAATGATTTACCCCTTTCGGAGCCATGCCCTGTGCTCCATTCTGTACACTCAGGAAGCCAGACCATTTTTGCAATTTTTCCTTTGCTTTTTTATTTTTCACTTATAGCTTTCAGAATTTGTGAAAGATCCCCCAAACCATATATTTTCTGAAAGCACATGATCAGTAGAATAAAAAAGTTGCTACTGATTTTTTAGACCCCGCGTTTTTGTTTATCAAACAAATATATTTGCAAAAAATACACTAAAACCATTATTAGCAAATAAAAAAAAAAAAAACATCTAATTTTACAAAATTACTACTAAATATAAAAGCTTAACCTCTATTGAGTTAATAAATAACAAATATTTGTAACTTTTAAATTGTGCCTGTTTGCAAAATGGTGAAAATCAAAACGTACGCAAAAATGTAAATATCCAAATTTCTCAAAAAATCTGATGGTTTTCATTTTTCCCTCACAGCTTTCAGAATTTGTGAAAGACGCCCAAAACCATATATTTTCTGAAAGCATATGACCTCTATAATAAAAAGGTGCTACTGATTTTTTAGACCCCGAGGTATTTGCGCAAATGTTTATCAAACCAATATATTCGCAAAAAATACACAAACTATTATTAGCAGATGAAAACACAGCTAATTTTACAAAATTCCTGCTAAATCCCTACTAAATATAAAAGCTTAATCTGTATGGAGTTAATAAATAACAAATATTTGTAAATTTTTAATTGTACCTTTTTGCAAAATGGTGAAAAATCGAACGTACCTAAAAATTTCTCTAAAAATCTAGAGATTTTCATTTTTCCCTAACAGCTTTCAGAATTTGAATAGACCCCGCAAACTAGACATTTTCTAAAGGCACGACTTGTAGAATAAAAAAAGTGCTACTGATTTTTTGGGCCCTGCAATAATTGTGCAAATGTTCATCATATCGCTATTTTCACTAAAAATACACTAAAATCATTAATATTGCACATATACACAACGCAACTTACAAAATTCCTGCTAAATTAGTACTAAAGCATTTGTTCACATGTGGCATACTAAAGTGTATGCCGATGGGGGGGCCACGTTTACACTCACAGGGATGTACAGGTGTTCCGTGCATCCCTGTACAGGCAGTTCCATTTATGTATATTGGGATGCAACAGCTGCATAGGCATAGCTACTGTTCCCAATCGGACATCTGTGTGGGTGTAGGTACATGACTCCGAACGCAGGCAGTGTAGGCTCAGGGACATACGTGCGGACCTACATGGATGTAAAATTGGGAGAAAGGGGCTCTGTTCGTGCACGGGCTACATCCCAAATGAAATCAATTGGACTGCCTGCACAGAGATGCACGGAACACCTGTGCATCCCTGAAAAGGTACACACTGTATGCCCTGTGAACAAGGCCTTAGGCCCTTTCACATAAGCACACCGATCGTGTCTGCCTGTCCGTTTTTCAGACGGGCCCAATCGGATCACACATTGTTCTCTATGGAGAGGCTGATGTTAATGGACATGGGTCTGTTTACACCCGCCTGCATTCGATCCAGTCTGCTAAAAACAGAGGGATAGGGATCCATTCCCCATCCATCTAGCAAATCAGATGGTATCTGATGGAACTGGACAGGCGGTCCATTTCCATCCGACCGTCCCATAGAGAATAGCGAGTCATGACAGTTTCGGCTCTGCATCAGTGGCGCGGACACGGATCAGCAGACAGAACCCCCGCTGAGCAGGCAGATCTGCTTGACAGAGTCCGCTTCACGTGAAAGGGGTCTTACCAGGAGCGGCTGGTCCATTAGAGGCGCTGGAATCATACGTTTGTTTTTTCAAGCCACATGATTAGAGCCTGAGGCTCCAATTGGCTTGAAAAAGGCTGGGCTTGTGACAATAGCTAATTAATATTGGTATCGTCTTCCCGCTTCTCCTCCTGGTCTTTTTTTTTACAGTCTTTATTTTTAGCTTTATTGGGGGGGGGGTCTTTGGTACGATATCAGAGGTCTAAACAGGCCCCCATATCTCTTTTTTTTGAGACAGAGAAAGGGACTGAAGATAGTCCCTTTTCTCTGTATCACTTTACGTGAATGAAGGAAAAATCTGTATAGAGATTCCATTCATTCAGAAAATGACAGTCTGATACATTGTAACACTCGCGGTTACAATGTATCAGCTGTCAGTGGGCACATAGCAGCGATCAGTAGTGATCGCTGCATGCGCCCTCTTCTACAGGGGGGAGCCTCCCCAAGCCCCTACATTACCTCCACCCGTACCGCTCCCCCCCCCTCCCTGATCCCCAGCCTGACAGATCATAGGAGATCTGTGCAGGAAGATGCAGGCGGAGGGAGGATAAGGAGAGATGCCCCTGGGAGCGGCCATGGATCGAGGGTGCGGGGGCATTTGGGGGGGGTGATCCAACACATCTGGACCCCCCCCAAGCCCCATGCAGCACCTGAAGCTGGCGGGAGTGAAAGAGGAGGGATGCCGGCTAATGATGGTGGGTGCGGGAGCGGTTTTGCGTGGGGGTGGTAATCAGGGCTAGAAGGGGAGAAGGGGATAGGAGAGGAGAGTGGGGGGCAGATTTGGATGGAAGGGGTCAGCGGGGGTGGAGAGGTAGGGGGGCAGGAAAGGAGCGGCATGGGTGGGGGGGTCACATTAGGGGTTAACTAACTCTGATCAGTGGGTTGTAATCCGCTGATCAGTTATAGAATTGTTTAGCAGGGTCTGCTGAACAATTCTGATACAAGCTTATGGTCATTGAAGTGACCATAAGCTTATAGGAGAGGGAGAAAGGAGGTCCGTACGCCGTACTGACTTGGCCACCTGGGGGCACTTCTGTAGGTCCGTACGGCGCACGGACTTGGCAGTGAAAGGGTTAAAAGCAGACCATTATAAACATTGCTGTCAGTGTTAAATGGTTTGTCTCAATTCTCTGACACATTTGCTGGATATCATCAAATATTTGCTGCACAACTATGTACCTGACCATAATGAATAAGGGACAGAAGGCTAGCACTAAATTCGTGACTATAATATAAAAGTGCAACAGTGTATGCAAAAAATAAAAAATAAAAATAGAAATATTTAAACCAATACAATAAATATCAATCCCCAATGCAGTGCAATAATACACTCCAAATTGTGTCTAAACAAACAGTGATATAAACTGCAATCTCTTTGCAATTACTTCAATACAAAACTATTATAAAATTATGTTAAAATATAAAACAGTGATTATGTACAGTGATGTGTGATCAATCTTCAATAAATCAAATTCAGAAGTCAGTATGTTACACATGCATGGTTTACCCTTGAATAAAATGTTGTCCTTTCCTCACTCTGTAGCTAAGGGATGCTCTATGTCAGGGCTGTCCAACCAGTGTCATGTGGCCGGGTCCGTCTGGACACAGACAAGCCTGGGCTGCCATGTTTGCAATATCACTAGCAGTAACCAGTCTACTATCATTTTAGTAAAAGGGCCTGGTGGTCGTACCTACCCGCTGAGAGCCGCAGGAGGAACTGCTCATCAGCTATCCTTATTGTTAGTGTATTTTATGTGCAGCCCAAGAAAATTTCTCTACTACCAATGAGGCCCAGGAAGGTCAAAAGGTTGGACACCCAAACTCTATGTAGTTAGTCCCACCCTTCAAGTGTTAAGCCTCATACACACGATCGGATTTTCGGACGGAAATTGTGTGTTGACAGCCTGTTGGCGGAAAATCCGACCGTTTGTATGCTCGGACAATTGTTGTCGGATTTTCCGTGGACAAATGTTGGATGGCAGGCTTTAAAATTTTCCGAACAACGGTCTGTTGTCGGATTTTCCGATCATGTTTACACAAGTCCGTCGGACAAAAGTCCAAAGTACAAACACGCATGCTCGGAAGTAATGCTCACCAAACACAATATTAGCAGAAGGTGCCCAAAGAGTGGCGCTAAAAAGCTGAAAAACCACGTAGAACGTAACTACGTTCGTGTTTGTTGGCTGACAATTGTGTGCCGTTTGTATGCAAGACAAGCTCCTGGCCAATGCCCCTCAGACAAAAGTCTGAGGGTTTGTGTGCGGAAAATCCGATTGTTTGTATGAGACTTTAGTCTCCATTTACCATGGGCTGTTTTCTTCTGGACCTGGACACGAAGATTTTTTTGAGCTGATGTTCATCTGTGAAGATCTGCACAAGTTTTGGATGAAAGCTTTCTACGATTTGTAGGCTGTCATTTGGATCGAGTCAATGTCTGCAAAGCTCTCATGCGTGTATAATGTCCTGGAACAGCAACTCCATCCAGCCAGCCAGATGCCACTTCATTTGCGGCTGCTGCCAGCCATTTCCTCTGCACTTAGTGCTTGTATTAGTAGAAAAAAAAAGATCTATATACTATGCTGTAATAACCAAAACATAAATGTGCCTAAAAAGTGCAACAGTACAATGGGATATTTATCATAGTTGAGTCAATGCTAAAATACACCTGTTGCACGAATATACAATATGAAAGATCATGAGAGCAAATAAATGAAGTCAAAAAGCATTTTCACAGTCATGACCATATAACTGGTGAGTTCTACATAAGAAGAGAAGTCAGTCCACCAAATGTAATATAGTCCACGTGAGCAGAAATCAGGTCCGCTATAAATGAGAAAGCTTAAACTTTCCACCACCAAGGGTAGATATGCTCTTACCAGCTAATTTTGACCCTCTGAAAATAGAGGTCAAAAGGCACCCGTGCACAATATATTCCAAAAGGAGTCTCCTTCCACCTCCGTATCCACACTACCATGAACGCTCAAAGGAAACAAATGTGCTCCACATAGTGAAAGTCTTAATTAAAATTCACTTCTTTTAGGAAGTAGAGATGAGACATTGCTGGAAGTGGCAGCAGAGGAGGTAAATTTATTTAAAACTGACACTATGTGGAGCAAATTTGTTTTCTTTCAGCGTTTATGGTAGTGTGGATGTGCATTGTAGTACATTGCTGGATCCCTCTCCCATTTGGTGAAACTACCCCTGAGGTTGGAGGTGGAAGGAGACTCCTTTGTAATATATTGTACACAGGCAACTTTTGACCTCTTTTCAGAGGGTTGAAATTAGCTGGTAAGCACACATCCACTCTTGGTGGTGGTGATGACATGGACTCTGGAAGTGATGAAAAGTTTGAGCTTTCTCATTAATACTGGACCTGATTTCTTCTCATGTGGACTATAGTAGATTATCTATGGTGGGCTCACTTTTCTTCTCATGTACAACTCCCCAGTTTGTAATAATATTGCAAGTCCCCTATCCAGAACTCCTCCTCCTCCTTTGATGGCTTTGATGACCCACGAGAGACTGGCTGGTGGTTAATCTTTTGGCGTCCTGTTTGCCCTGATGCACTGCGCCGGATTGTTATAGTGTGTACAAGCGATTACAGACCTACTATAGTTTTAGAAGTCTAGTTAAAGGTGAGCAGTTTGGAGAGTCACTAGGTGTATGGGAATACCACACGTGGAGTTTTAAAGTACAAACACAATGAAACTTTGTGTAACACAAGTCTGAACCCTGAATTTGATTTACTGAAGATTGATCACACATCACCATACATAATCAGTGTTTTAGCTTTATATTTAACACAATTTAGACTACTTTTGTACTGAAGCACTGGCAAGGAGATTGCAGTTTATATCACTGTATGGTGTGTATTATAGCACTATCCCAGGGATTGATGTTTATTGTATTCGTTTATTTCTTTATTTTATTTTTTTCATACAGAACTGCACTTTTTCTATTTCCTGGATAGCTTGGTCTTTTGAAGAAAGTTGAAAAACACCAGACTTATTGGCAAGATCAAAAAGTGAAAATAAAAGGAAAAGAGTATATATAAAAAACCTACTGCAGCTACCTCATCTAAGGATTTATAAGCTGCAATAAATTACATTTATGTTTAGATATGCTTTAAGTTACAAATGAGGCTTTAGGGATGTCTGTCCTAGATCCTTGATTACAATCTTTTTTTTTTTCTTGACACTTGGGCGGTAAGGCTATTATAAAGGGTTGGGCCATAGAGCTTGGTATCTGTTTAGAAGTGTTGGGATATTGACTCAAAGATAAGAAGTCCATACACAATCCTCACCTTAAGGTTCCATTTACATGGGTTAGTTTGGTCAGGCAGAAAATTCCTGCGGTTGGAACCACAGGTGTTTCCAAACAGCTACACCAGGAAGCTTACCGAAGCCTTAGCTGTCCGTCATTGTTCGCATGTATTCACACAGCCAGCAATTACCTGTAAATAAAGGCAGATAATTGGGCTTGGACAGAGATAGATAGCATCCAGGGGCAATCATCTGCATCTATCCACCAGTAATTGCTGGCTGTGCGATTACATGTGAACAGCGAAAAATATCTGTGGCTCCTGTCAGCCTGTCATTGCTTTGTATAGGCTTCCCAACCGCAGCTGCCCAGGACTACCTATGATACCGGCCACAAGAATCCACAGATTCTTAATGCAGAGATCTTCGGTCAGTCCAAATTAGCATGTGTATACGAGGCCTAGGTGAGAGTCTTTTTGAAATGTCTATACATCAGAGAATTGACGCTTACTCATAGCGTTAGCCACCCTTCCCTGCATGCACACTATCTGCATTTGTTGTTTTGGATCTATGGATTTATTTTGAATTTGGATTTTTTACTTGAAATTTTGGAATAAATAACTGTCTATACAGAGTGCGGCAGTCCAGGGTTTCTTTTTCTCCTATATAGCTTTAGTTATCAGAGCTTAAGAGTGTTATCGGGCTAACTTGGGGAAAAAAAGCGTCCAGGTAAACTCGCCACCATGAGAATCCTTTTGTAGTGTCCAGATACCTTTGATCAAAGGCTTGGGGAAAAAAAATAAACCAGCATTATTGTCAGAGCTCAGAAATTCAAATGGTTTTACAGGCTCATGTTTTTTTTTACCTTCACGCATTCAAAGCATGAAGTAAAAAACCTTTGGTGTTTCAGCGCCCCCCCCCCCCCTAATACTCACCTACTCACCTGAGCTCCCTCTCGATCCAGCAATGTGCATGAGAGCTGAGCTTCTCCTGGGTCTCTCATCCCTCATTTGCTGAGACCGCAGAGGGAGTCATTGGTTCCTGCTACTGTCGATCACAACCAGTAAACCAATGAGGAGGGAGCGGGGGGCCAAGCAACGGCTTTATGTGACTTATAGATACGCTCGCACTAGTTCCCCCAGAGCAAGCGGCTTGCTATTGGGGGTGCTGGCTGATCAGGAGGAACGAGGAGTGCTGGCGGAGAACCCAAAAAGAGGAGGATCAGGCTACTCTGTGCAAAACCACTGCACAGAGCAGGTAAGTATAACCTGTTTTTTTTTTGTTTTTTTTAAATGAGCCTTTAAGGTCTGTTTCAGTTAAAATCATAGAGGGACATTCAATTTCTGTCCTTAATTAGTCCACCAGCTAGAGTTTTTAATCTTTGTATGAATTTACATTCCCATTGTAGCCTCTCTTTCCTAGATTTGAAGTTGCCCATTACTGCCACAATTTTTTGATCATTTATGCTGTGGTCTGTGCTGCAGAAATGGATCGCTCCAGGAATATCTGTTTTGTTGCTGTCAATCTTTGAGGCTAGGTTCACACCTATGCGTTGCGTTTTTGAAATTGGAGTCTTTGCCAAGTTCGCAATCAGCTGTTCAGCGGTTCCATTGCGTTTTTAGCTGCGGACTTGCCGACCTGGGAAGTCTAGCCGCTGTTATGAGGGGGAACTCCACGCCAAATTTTAAATAAAAAACCGGCAAAGGTTCCCCCTCCAGGAGCATATCAGGCCCTTAGGTCTGGTATGGACTTTAACGGGAACCCCTACGCCGAAAAAAACGGCATGGGGGTCCCCCCAAAGGCCATAGCAGACCCTTATCCGAACACCCAACCTGGCAGGCCGCAGGAAAAGAGGGGGGGACGAGAGAGCGGCCCCCTCCCTCCTGAACCGTACCAGGCCGCATGCCCTCAACATGGGGGGGTGGGTGCTTTGGGGCAGGGGGGCGCACTGCGGCCCCCCCACCCCAAAGCACCCTGCCCCCATGTTGAGGACAGGGCCTCTTCCCGACAAAGCTGGCTGTTGGTTGTCGGGGTATGGGGGCGGGGGGCTTAACGGAATTCAGGAGCCCCCTTTAATAAGGGGGCCCCCAGATCCCGGCCCCCCACCCTATGTGAATGAGTATGGGGTACAGCGGAAAAAAAAATGGCAATAAAAACACTACACAGGTTTTTAAGTCATTAGTCAGCTCCGGGGGTCTTCTTCCGACTTCGGGGTCTTCTTCCGACTTCGGGGGGTCTCCGGTGTCGTCCCCACGCTCTCTGGTTCTTCTCTCGCTCTCCGGTTCTTTCTTCCTTCTGCCGGGCCTCCGCTATCTTCTTCTAGCTCTTTTGCTAGCGTGGGACCTGGTCTTCTTTGCTGCCTTCTTCCCTCTTCTCTCCTGGAGATGTTGACTTGTCGCTGTCTCCGGCTGTAATGCCGTATGAGTGGAGCGCATTCACTTTTATAGGCATGGGCGTGGTCACCGGGTGATACCACCCAGTGATCCCGCCCCCATATGTGGCAGTCCCGGGGAAATGGGACTTCTTCCGACTTCGGGGGGTCTTCTTCCGACTTCGGGGGGTCTCCGGTGTCGTCTCCGCGCTCTCCGGTGGTTCTTTTGCTCTCACAGTCCCATCATTCCCCGGGACTGTCACGTCATATGAGGGCGGAGTCACTGGGTGGTATCACCCGGTGACCACGCCCATGCCTATAAAAGTGAATGCGCTCCGAACATAATGGGCCTGAATTCGCACCACAATGCCTAGAGAACGCACACGTTTTTTAGGCAATGCGCAGTGCAAATGCATCGCACATATGTGAACCAGCCTCATTGGAATCAATGTATTTTATAATGTTATGCGAATTGGATGCAGTGTAAGTCGCAACCAATTCGCATAGGTGTGAACGGGGCCTGAAGGTTAATTTGTTGGCAGAGGGTTTGACCCTTCTCCCTGACAAAGTCCTGTAGGGCATTTTGTACACATTATCAGATACAACACATTTGGAGCTAAAATACCCAATTTTCTGTACTCTTGCAGTGCTGTGGGTAAGTGTGCAGGTTTCACGTCTGCAGTGAGATGTTCCATTTAGCGCTGGGCTGTGTAGGAAACCGATCTTTGTTTTGGATGGTTGATATGTAAGTGGAGGTGGTCCCAGGAATATTTATCCGTCTTTCATTTTTGTGCAAAAGCAGGCACTTCGTCTTAGAGCTTCCAGGTGTGCATTGTAGGCGTTTCAGTTGAGCATTTCTGTGGTGTCTGAAAAAATCTGATTATGCCGTATGGCTTGGCTATACAGGACATATTCTTTTATTAGCCTAGGATGAAAGTGGTCATGTTTGAACTATATGGAAAAGTCTGTGGGTCTCCTGTAGATATATTTCTGCAAACATGTACCTTTAGTATGTATTGCAGCAGTCAGATGTTTGTTTCTGTAACTGGTTTAAGTTGTATCGTAAGGAAAAAGTTGCAGTTTCTGTGAAAGTGGAAAATAAACTGCTCACTGGCATTCAAGATAATCAAAATATCATCAATGTAGCCAAAGGAGGCAATATTTTTCTTTTACATGTGTTTTTAGGTTTTCTTACAAAGACAGGTAGAAGATGTCATGTGTACCGTAGAAACATGATTTGGTAAAATTATACGTCTGCCCTATTCCCAAGGGTAGCCAAGCAATCAAAATGTAAAGGCATAATCACATTGACCTTTTAGATATATATATTTTGAAAGTTACATACATGAGAAGCCAAATCACAAAATGTATGACACACAAAAATGGCAATTCCCTTTCTCTCTCCTGGATAGGCCAGATCCATGCTGTCAAAATCACAATCCTGCCAAAAGTCCTCTATTTCTTTCGCACCCTGCCCATACATGTTACTTTCTTTTTTCTACGCCTATTAACCACTTGTGGACCGCCCACTGTATATATACGTCGGCAGAATGGCACGAACAGGCATAATCACATACCTGTACGTGGCCCTTTAACTGCCTGCCATGTGGTTGCATGCGCGCCGCCGGCGGCGCGCTCGCGACCCTGCCACCTTCCCTGTGAGTCGGACCGCGGGTCCCGCAGACTCGAGCGCCGCGGGCATCCCCGCGATCGTCTCACGGAGGTATAGAGCAGAGAGATGCTTGTGTAAACAAGCATCTCCCCGCTCTGACTAGTGACAATGACAATGATCTCGGCTCCGTGTACTCAAAGCGGAGATCAGTGTCATGTGACACAGAGCCCATCCCCCCTACAGTAAGAAACACTATGCAGGGAACACTTAACCCCTACAGCGCCACCTAGTGGTTAACCCCTTCACGGCCATTTTCACAGTAACCCGTGCATTTTTATAGCGCTGATCGCTGTGAAAATAACAATGGTCGCAAAAATGTGTCAAAACTGTCCGATGTGGATGATGAGGAGTGGGAGGAGGCACTCGAGACTTGCAAGGTGGTGTCCCCCAGATTGTCAGATAGACTGTCACAAATTTTCATCCTGCACCGAGCGTATCTGACACTGCTTCGAGTGGCTAGATACAAGAGAGAGCAATCCACTCTGTGCTCACTCTGTGGATCCGAGACGGGCATCTTCTTCCACTTGCTGTGGGCCTGTATTAAGATTCAGGCTCTGTGGAAACAGGTGGTGGACTTCCTGCATGACAGTATGGGCTCACCACTCACAATGGACCCGAAACAGTGCCTACTGGGAGTTTTCCCAGTAGGGGTAGACAAATTCACTAAAATATTTTTACAGGAGACTTTATTTTCCGTCAGGAAAATAATAGCTAGAAAATGGATGAGGCAGATACCCCCCACGCTATCTGAGTGGAAAGCTGAGGTCAATGTTACTTTACCTTACAAAAAATGCATCTATATAAATAGAGGATGCCCGGCTAAATATGAGAAGATCTGGGATCGCTGGCTACAGAATTCTGAAACCTGTGCATAATGTTAAAATGATTACTACCCACATGTGGTATTGCTCACTCCTTGTACCACACAAAGTTTTAAGGATTGTATTTCATGCCATACATATTTCTAGTAGGAACACCCACGTTCAATAGTTACATATAACTGTATAAATGTGCGATTGTAAACAATGTCACTGGATTTGAGCCATGTGCTGTTTGATGTGCATGTATACATTGACTTTATTTCAATAAAAACCTTTGTTGATTAAAAAAAGTGTCCGATGTGTCCGCCATAATGTCGCAGTCACGAAAAAAATCACTGATCGCCGCCATTACTAGTAAAAAAAATGTATAATAAAAATGCCATAAAACTATCCCCTAGTTTGTAAATGCTATAACTTTTGCGCAAACCAATAAACGCTTATTGCGATTTTTTTTAACCAAAAATATGTAGAAGAATACGTATCGGCCTAAACTGAGGAAAAAAATTGGATTTTTGTACTCGCCGTAAAATCTTTTTCTCTAAAGTCCATGGAGGAGAAGACCTAGGCAGAATGTGAAATGTTATACATACATTCTAAAAAGCCAGAGCTGAACAGCCCCGCCCAGGGGGGCGGTCCCTCCGGACAATAACCCTCCCACTGCAGTCAGCAGACCTCAGTTCGTAACAAAAGCAGTACAAACCTTAAAAAGAAGGGTGGGTGCTGTGTCAGTCCATGGACGTCAGAGAAACGGATTTTACGGTGAGTACAAAAATCCTATTTCCTCTTATAGTCCATGGACTGACACAGCGTCTCTTTACACTTTACCCGTGGGATGTCCATAAGCAGTGTCAAGAGGGATGGGAGCAGTATAAATGGAAAACCAAAAACTTCACTCCAAACAAGGCAGAGCTCCTCAACGGAGGAGTTGCAACATCAAACACCTTGAGGCCAAAGGAAGCATCCGAAGATGCAGCCACATCAACCTTATAAAACTTAGAAAAGGTATGAACGGATGACCAGGTCGCCGCCTTGCACACTTGTGCAACCGACGCTTGATGTCGGAAAGCCCAGGAAGCACCAATTGCCCTGGTGGAATGCGCCGTAACCGGAAAGGGAGGCGCCCGCCCCTTGAGGGCATAGGCTTAAATGACGGTTTGTCTGATCCACCTAGAAAGGGTGGCAGACGAAACCGCTTGGCCCTGTTTTGGACCAGAGACAGTCACAAACAGTGAGTCAGACTTCCGAATAGAAGCAGTAGCAGACAGGTACACCCGCAAGTCTCGTACCACATCCAATGTGTGAAGCGAAAACTCTCTGGGATGCGATGGGTGAGGACACAAGGACGGGAGGACATTTAGGTGAAAGGAAAAAAAAAAAAAAAGAAGATCACGGACGCAACACCGCCTTATCCTTATGGATGACCAAATAGGGCGGCTTGCAGGACAAGGCCGCCAACTCAGACACTCGTCTAACAGAAGTAATGGCCACTAAGAAAGCCACCTTCTGAGACAAGGTTAAGAGAGGAATATCTCTGATATTTTCAAATGGAGGTTCCTGGAGAACCGAGAGCACCAAATTCAGATCCCACGGGGGGAGAGGAGGCTTGACAGGAGGGAGCACATGGCGAACCCCCTGCACAAAGGTGCTAACCAAGGAATGACCCGCCAGCGGTCGTTGAAAGAAGACGGCCAAGGCCGAAATCTGACCCTTAATGGTACTTCAAAGCAAGCTTATGGGTCACGCCACGCTGCAAGAACCGCAGGATTCTGGGGACGGAATACGTCCGTGGACGCCAGTCCAGCTCTTCGCACATGGCGATGTAAGCTTTCCAGGTACGGTGATAGATCTTTCTGGAGGAAGACTTCCTTGCCCTTAACATGGTCGAAATGACCGAATCCGAGAGACCTCGGTCTCTCAGCACCTGGCTTTCAATAGCCATGCCGTTAAAGCCAGAGACTGTAAAGCAGGATGAAATACCTTGAGACAGAAGGTCCTCCCTCATTGGCAACCGCCAGGGAACGTCCGCGACGAGACGTACCAATGATGCCGAGGCCAATCCGGAGCAATGAGGATCACCGGAATTCCCTCTGTCGCCACCCTGCGCAGCAGGCGAGGGAGCAACTGCAGCGGAGGATAAACGTATATCAGGTGATAATGACCCCATGGGGCCACCAACGCATCCGCCCAAGGATCCCTGGACCTGGCCACAAACCGACACCTTGCGATTGAGTCGAGAGGCCATCAGGTCCACATCCGGCGTGCCCCACCGTCGGCAAAGGAGTTGAAAAACCTCCGGGTGCAAGAACCACTCTCCCTGGTCCAGCGTCTGGCGACTCAGATAGTCCGCCTGCCAATTGTCTACGCCCGGAATGTAGACGGCCGACAGAGCCGGCACGCTTCTTTCGGCCCACCTTAGGATGCGGCCGACCTCGGAAGCCGCAGCTGAGCTCCGAGTCCCCCCTTGATGGTTGACATACGCCTCTGCCGTGGCGTTGTCCGACTGGATCCTGATGGAGCAACCCTGTAATCTCTCCGACCACGAGGAGAGGCACAGCCTGATTGCCCGTATTTACAGAACATTGATCTGTATACGGGCTTCGTCCGGAGTCCAAAGCCCTTGGGCCAACAGGACTCCCCAGACTCCACCCCAGCCCGTCAGGCTGGTGTCCGTCGTGATCACCGTCCATTGGATGGGGAGGAACGACTTCCTGGACCGAAGAGCCAGGACTGACTTCTGAATGTTCAGGAGCCACCCGAAGTCCCTGAGGGACGGACGATAGTCACACTTTCTTCTAATTCTGAGCCACTGTCTGCTCTTAGAAGATCGTCCAGATAGCCCACAATAGCAATGCCTCGCTGTCTCAGCAAGGCTAGAACCGGAGCTAGCACCTTGGTGAACACCCTCGGTGCCGAGGCTAGGCCGAAGGGAAGAGCCACAAATTGATAGTGGACTTCGCCGATCGCAAAGCGCAGAAACTTCTGGTGACTTGCGCAGATCGGAACATGCAAGTAGGCGTCCTTGATGTCCAAGGACGCCAGAAAATCCCCTTGATGGAGTGTAGCGATCACCGTGCGAATGGATTCCATGCGTAATTTTTGCACCTTCATGAAGGCATTCAGGGCCTTGATGTCCAGGATTGGCTGAACCCCATCCTTTTTTGGGACAACAAACAGATTAGAGTAGAACCCCTGAAACCTCTCCTGGGACAGAACCGGCACAATCACTCCGGACCTGATCAAATCCTGTACAGCCCCCAAGAGGGCTGCCCGACGGGCAGGAAGGAGAGGGAGATTTGAGGGAAAGAATCTGTCCGGGGGCCAGGAACGGAACTCTATCCTGTATCCTGAGATGACCACCTCGCACACCCACCGGTCGGAGATCCGGGAGGTCCTCCGATCCGTGAACCTGCGAAGTCGTCCCCCTACCCCAGAGACGGGCGGGGGCAAGACTTCACGCGGAGGCGGGCTTGGGAGCCGGCTTGTTCGGCTTATGCACCCCAAGGGCGCTTGTGTCCACCAGCCGCACGGTTGTCAGTCTGGGAGGGCTTACCCGTGGACTCTGACGAAAAAAATTTTTTTTGCTGGAAAGGAAGGACCCGGTTTACGGCGGGTCTCCTTACCCTTGATAGTCTGAGGAAGAAGAGTGCTTTTACCTCCCGTGACATCCTTGATGATGTCATCCAGAGCAGCACCGAAAAGTCTACCACCCTTAAATGGCAGATCCGTCAGGAGCTTCTTAGAGGCTAGGTCAGCAGACCATCATTTCAACCAGATAAGACGACGCAATACCACCGCAGAGACAGAGGCCCTGGATATTATCAGGCCCTGCACCATCTGGTGGGCCATAGCAATAGTGTCTGGAGGAAGATTATACTCCTGTACAGTCTGGTGCAAAATTTTTTGCCCATTCCGTGAGTGTCTGAGACACAACGGTCGCCGCTACAACAGGCCGTAAGGCGGATCCCAACAAGGCAAACATGGCTCTGCTCACAACTTCTGACCTCCTGTCAGTGGGGTCCTTAAATGTAGGAGTCCCCTCCATCGGGAGAGTGCTGGCCTTGTTTAAACGGGCGACCGGAGGGTCGACCACTGGAGGAGAAGCCCACTTTTTAAGCAGGGCGTCTTCAAAGGGGTATCCGATAGACAAACGCTGCAGGACCATGAAAGTCTTCTGTGGCTTTTCCCAGACCTGATCAATGAACTGGTCAAAGAAAGGTGCATATGGAAAAACCTTTTTAGAAGGCTTGGCCTTAAAAGAACCAAAGGAGACTGCCTCCGCCTGAGGTTCTGCAGCCGCAGCATCCAGCTTGAGAGTGTCCCTCACAGCATCAATGAGTTCACTAACAAGCGCCCTGTCATTTACTGACTCAGAACTGGAGTCTTCCTCACAAGGAATGTCCTGTTCAAAACCATCAAAATATTCAGAGCTAGGGTCCTGAGCGGCAGTAGCTAGGCCCATATCTGAATCAGCGCACTCCCCTTGTGGAGATAAAGTGGGGAGAGGGCGCTTTTTTGCTCCCTTGTGCTCGCACACCGCTTCCATCCTGGTCAGAAATGTTTCTAGGACTGCCGACAACTGGTCCATAGGGACCGCAGGTGCTGGAGCACTGCCTGTTGCCTCTGACATGTAAGGGGAAGCTGGTGACACTGACTCCATACTGTCCCCTCTCTGAGACTCCTCAGAAAAAAGTCCACTCACGGGCTGTGCCGACTGAGTAGGGGAATGTCCAGGGGACTTACCAACCCAGACCAGGACCGCTCGGTTCGGCTGCCTTGTCTCTCTCTGCGCCGCATCAGCGAGCTGAGAGGAGAGTGTGAGGAGAGTGTGAGGAGAGCGTGAGGAGAGCGTGAGGAGAGCGTGAGGAGAGCGTGAGGAGAGCGTGAGGAGAGCGTGAGGAGAGCGTGAGGAGAGCGTGAGGAGAGCGTGAGGAGAGCGTGAGGAGAGCGTGAGGAGATTAGCGCAGTTCCCAGCAGCGATAGAGGCCAAAGAAGTGTTTGAAAAGCGCGCGGCTTCAAGAAAATGGCCACGCAATGTGCTCAGGCGATCCACGGCAAGATGGCCGCCAATGTAAAGTAATGCACAAACACAAAACATGGTGCCGAACGGCACCCAGGCCCCCAAAACTCTCAAAAAACAGCCCCAACGATATGCAGACCAGCATGAGCCCCCCCCCCCAGGACAGTATGACCCCCAGGCACCCCACACAGCACAGTGCCAGCAATGGTGACAGAGTGACAATAAAAACAGGGGGAGACAGGGAAAATCCCCCACACAGAGAAACACACCGCATGTACTCACCTGCAGGCAGGAGAGACTACTTACCCGTCCCCTGAGGGACCCACTGGTGTGTTCCTGACAGGACTATCACAGTGCGATACTGAGTAACTGTCGGCCTGGTCCACCGCAAAAGATACAGCAGGACTGTTCAATCTTGAGAGGACCGCGAAGCATGAAAGCCCACCGGCCACCCCTGGAGTCGTGGGGCATGTCGTGAACTGAATCTCACGCACACAAGGCGAGGATCAGCAAGCTCGATGGTCGGACAGGGAAGACTACGAGGATATCTTGTACCCAACCTGTTGCCCAGCCGACAGTTGATAGAAGGTCTCAAAAATAAAATAAGAAAAAATTCCAAAAAGGAATAAAAATAGGTCAGGAGACTGGCTCCTGAGAGAGCCACGTCTTCTTCTGCTAGGCAGAAAAAAACTGAGGTCTGCTGAGTGCAGTGGGAGGGTTATGTCCGGAGGGACCGTCCCCCTGGGCGGGGCTGTTCAGCTCTGGCTTTTTAGAATTCATGTATAACATTTCACATTCTGCCTAGGTCTTCTCCTGCAAGCAGGGACATAACCCATGGGTAAAGTGTAAAGAGACGCTGTGTCAGTCCATGGACGATGAGAGAAAAAAATTTTATATATTTTTTGTGGGATATTTATTATAGCAAAAAATATTGCATTTTTTTCAAAATTGTTGCTCTATTTTTGTTTATAGCGCAAAAAATAAAAACCGCAGAGGTGATCAAATACTACCCAAAGACATCTCTATTTGTGGGAAAAAAAGGACGTCAATTTTGTTTGGGAGCCATGTTGCACGACGGGCTGAAGTGGTTATAGAACAGAATCCTTCAGTTTATCTGGGCTCATAAGCGGGTCAGAGTACCCAGATCAACGTTTTACACCCATAGATTGCAGGGTGGCCTGGGAGCTCTCAACATGGTCAGGTATTATGGGGCAGCTCAAATCTCTCAACTATTCATGTTACATGCTACCTCTGACATCCCATTGTGGGTGCTCTTGGAACTACCCAATTGTGCCCTGATTTCTTTACAAGCGTTGCTCTGATGGTTAATGAGCAGATGTCCAGTATATTGAGGGAGTCACATTAAAAATACTTGAAAATTTGGGAACCGTGGAGCTATGGTTGACTTTAAAGCTTGCTTGCATGGGCCCTGCATCTGTGGTGCTGGCCCACTCCTGGGGCCGCTCTCCTTTTCTCTTTTCTTCTCTTTCTCCGATTCCGCATTTTCTCCCTTCATTCTTGATATGAAGGCTATCATTACAGATTGCTGTTCTCCAAGGAATAGAGTATTATAGCCTGTGATTACTACTCAATACCCAACTTGGATCTCTACAGTTTTTTGTTAGGTTATGCATTACATGTTCACACGCTGTTTCTTAACATGCCTGTCTGAAGTTGCCCCTGCGTGGGCAAACCATGGCATGCTACGATTCTTGAAACTTTAATAAAAATATTGAAACAGAAACAAAAAAAACAACCCCTATGAGCACAAAAGAACAAGTCACCCATATGCGACAACAAGAGCACATCAAATGTTCACCTTTAGGGCTTCTAATAAATTTGTAAGCTGGGATTTTGCATACCATTTTGTAGAAACCAAATTGCATTTGGTTTCTATAAAATTTGCATTTCCTTTTTGTAAATTTTTTTTTTAAATTAAGGCTCTTCACTTTCTAGAAGGGTGAGTAGTTTGTGTTGCAGTTGTCAAAATTTTCATGAAAAACTGTTGTTGTTTAAGGTCCTTTTTTACTTCATGTAGAGTTAGAGGTTGCGGTGCTATCCAGCCCGCATAATGCAATGTTGTGCTGTAATCAGACAAATATGTAGCAATTGAGAACCTTTTATTAATATTCTTCCCGAAGCTGGCGATTATGGTGTTTCCCAGCTAAATAAAAAGAATAAGCAAAGGATCTCAGGCAGAAGTGCAATCAAGAACACAGACTATAAGCAAGAACTTGCAACCTGAAAAGTAGTTGTCTTTGGATCTATCCAAAGACAAATGTCCTCAAATAGCTTGTATCAGGCCACATTTTGGACAACTAGATAGAGACATGCTAGAGGAACAGGTAGAGGTAGTTGCAAAATAGGAAACAAATGCCCTTTGAAGATTAAATTGGGTGCCTTGCCAGACTTGACAAGAATCTTACCTGTAGCCATGCAGGAGTTCGAGTAGTTTGGAAGTGGAAAACTCTTTTCCACTTCTCAACATTAGATTCTCCTAATGGTTTGCGGGTGTGGATCAATAATAGAAATAGAGTAGCTTTTTGATTGCAAGAGATTATAGAGAAAAGTGGTGGAGAAAATGGAAGTGGGACCCTTTAATTAGCATTTCCAAAGTTAGAGGGTGAAACATATCTTTGAAAGTCTTTGGGCCGTGTGAGTGCTATACTGTGAAGGCACTCCGGTGGAACCAGTGGAAACCATAGTTTTCTATAAATTAAAGTAGAACTATAGGCAAACTTTTTATTTTTAAGTAAGGGAGAGTTATAACCCTTGCCAGTTTATTTTTTTGCCATCTGTGTCACATTGAGATTTCCCTTCGCTTCCTGTCCCATAGCCAAACAGGAAGTGGGAGGAATCCCCTGAAAAATTTAGGAAATCCCCTTGGGGTCTCCCAGGTCACAGGAATTAGTGTCCCTATTGGAAGAGTTCCCCTTTACTAATTTTCTGGGGGCAACTCACAATTTGGGATTTTCTTTTAAGTTTACTTTCAAAGATAATGGTAAACAGGGCAAAAAAAAAAAAAGAGGGTAACTCTCCCCAACGGGGCACAGACAGTAATAAAAACTGTCAAGCGTTCAAATTCATCTTCTCCTTGTTAAAAAATAAATAAAAATGTAAACAAATTTAAACATTTTTAGTTTATTGTGACAACCAAAATGAGTATCTAAAAAGTTCCAAACGTTCTTTTTGGCCAAAATTTTGTTTATGGGATGTTGGTACATCTGCAAGGGGAACCGTTATCCATTGGACTGTATTGTTCTGTAGTCCTAGAATTGTTCTTTGGTTTGAAGTTGGTCATGTCATAGGAATATTTTTTTTAAGCTGTAGTTTTCAAAAGACTTCCTTCAAGTCAGCGCATAGCTTGATTTTTCTGGCAGAATTTATGTCCTTTTGAAATTACAGCAGATTTGTATGGAGAGGTTGGAAACAGTTTGGCTTTTTATGTGTTTGAGTCTTTGAAGCTTTTTCTTTGTTTAGTTAATTAGAAGTCTCTGTAATCTTTTGTAAACAGATTGTAGTTTATCTTCCAGGTTAGTGGTGACATTCTCCAGCGTTCCGACTTTCAGCTGGTCATACACACTTTAGAATTCAGCCGATTTATGTGAACCAGCCAAAATCCTAGCCTTAACCCTGCTAGCAGCATCTGGCTCAACAACTTTCAATTGAAAAACCTAACGAGCCGGGCAGAAAAATGTTGACCGAACAGTGACTGCAGCCAAACAGCTGCCGTTATTGTTAGGGTATTTTAACAGCATTGAGGTTAGACGTTGCTTTCTGCATATGAAGAAAAGGATGTCACTGACTAGTTGTTCGAGTTTCTCCATATGGTTTTTCAATTCTAGAAAAGTGAGGCACACAGCAAAGCAGTAGTATTATACCATGTTAGCGATCAATTAATGCAGAAAGTTTGGAGTTGAAGTGATACTAAAGCTGAAAATACCCTGTGTCCTCTCGGCCGCCTCTTGACTGACATCTCTCAATTAAAAAATTACAGGAGCCGGGTGAAAATCTTCGGCTGAACAGCATCTGCATCCAATCAGATGCAGACACTGTTTGGGGTTTTGACAGCTGGTGGAGCATGCTGGTAAAATACAAAAGCGGAAACAGGAGATTCATCTATTATTCAGCCAGCGGACTGAATGGACAAAAAAATCTATATGTGTATGACCAGCTTGAAGCACTGGCAAGAAAATTCAAAGTAGCAGGCTGGAAAGTTTCTCGACAAAACAAATCTAACTGAGAATGTGCTTTTTGTTTGGGAAAGTCTATTCACTTTAAAATCGAATGTTAAAAGCAAACATTTTTAAATACTTTAAAATGACATTCATCATGTCATTGAATTTACGTATTACTAGATTTTCGAACATTGGTATGAAAATTCTTGTGTTTTGGCCAGCATTAGCGGATCGATCATTGGGCTAATTGCCTAGAAGATAATATATTAAGGCAAACTTGTCCCCTTTTGAAATAACCATATACGTTTAATCAAAGGCTTAAAGTAAAACCAACAGAAAGAGTCAAGGTCAGAGCCTAAAAATTCCGGGAAGCTCCCAGTGCTGTAGTGCAGCGAGTGTTCAGAAAAAGGGTGTGCGTTGAAGCAATGGCATGGACCCTGGACCTAAAAAGTGCTCTATGATTAATATACTAGTACATTAAGGTCTGGAAAGTATCACAATGCAGAAACTAGTGCCCAAAAGTCACATTCCAAGCTAGCTTCACATTTGCAGTCCAGTGGGATTCAGGTATAGCACTTCAAAATCAAGCTCCGGCAAAAATGATAGCTGCTATGTCGAGACCAGACCAAGCAGAGAATCTTGACTGCATTTAATGGAAGACGAATCCAAAGGAAAAAAATAAAACTGAAGAAAAAAGGCTAGCAATGACTGATTGGAGTTTTTTTCAGCAGAGCCTCTTAGCAAAACAAAAAGACAGAGGTATGCTGGGCAGAGGTTATCCTGGGGCTGGACTACAGACTTTGTTTGCCTGTGTCCAATCCTCCTGTAGATAGGAGTTCAGATAATGAGGTGTACTGCTGAGTTCACAGGCAGTGAGACATTTCCCGATCTCTGCAGCCACGCATCGGGACAATGTCTCACTGCCTGTGATTAGCGCAGCGCAGTGCCGACTTCCGGGCGGGCTCTGCACGTGGGCTTTGCGAACACGCCGGAGCTCATCCTTACTCCTGAGTCCCTCAATGGACAAGAAATAAAAATATTTTCTATTGTACTGAATTATTTTTTTACCCCAAAGCCCGGCAAACCTTAACCTGACATGTAATCTCCACTAACTGCATTCATTCTATCCAGTTATAGTTCCTTTACCGGACACTGAGGCAGTCGTCTTGGTCACTGGAATGGCAGGTATGAAATCAGGTATGAAATCAAACTGCAGTAACAAAATTAAATGGAGGCTGGATTTACACCTTGAACCAAAGCTACAGGTGCTGCTCAAGACTCCAGGGGGGGTTCCCTTTTATTATCAGCCCCTGGGAGTGCAGGTAAGGATGGAGGATGTAGCCCATCCCAGCTCCAAAGATACCGATGCTGAGAAAGGAGAGTCCCATAAGCCATACATCACAACAAAACCCTGTGTGTGGGGAAAGTAAAAAATAGCCCTAATCCATCTATCCAGGCCACACACTATGGGGGGGGGTTGGTTGTGGGGTGAAACGCGTCGGAGTGTTTGGCCTGGATGGCATGTTACCATGCGTTTAGGTGCACTGCAATGCATGTGGACTAAAAGGTTGTTGGGTTAGTGCATTGGGGTGTCACGGACAACGAATGGCAATAAAAAGCGTGGTGACATGTTCATTCCCTCAAAACACTACAATAGAGAGGTGTGAATTAGCCCTAAACTTGACAGAAGCAGAGGAAAAATTTCAGGAAAATAAAAGGGAAGCACGTTGTGGTGCCTGCTTTTTACTTCAGTAAAATGAATCTGTCCCTGACCTGGGACAAGAATGCAGAACAGAAGTTCTGACTTGTATCTGACTTCACATGTATAACCGTTATGGCATATTAGTAAGGCAAAAAGCATTGGTGTCTAGTATAGTCAATCAACTAGCATTTTCATAGGCCACTCAGCAAGAGGCAGAATCCATATATGTAATGAACAGAACATAAATGATTCAAGTGAACCTGAGTTCCTGGGCAAACTACATTTGCAAAGCTCAGATATGATGCTGAGACTCCATTAATGAAATAGTTAAATCCATGAATGAAATGGGTGGGTTATAGACAGTTAGACTAGGGAGGAATGGACTTGATGATGCTGGAGTTCCTACAGCTAGGAAATGAGACAGGCTCCATCTTACTTGCTAAAGCTTCTAATGCACAGCACACTGAGAAAATCACATTGTGCAGAGAAACCAGACTAAGCATTTTTAGTACCGGACAGTAGCCTGTACAACTGTGCAAGAATGAAAGTAGAGGTGGAGTTCAGCATTAATGCAGTTTAGGTCTACAATGAGTAGAATACATAAAGAGATCTAATAACTCAGTGGGTCATACATTCACAAGGGCGATTATATGACCTCTGATATACACTTCAACTGTTATACAGCTATACTGAGTTTGTTAACAATCAGACCTCCATCACTTTGGTCATTTGCAAAGCACTTCACAAACTGATTCTTTGAATTGAGCGTTTTTTTTTTGCTTTTCCACATCTGTTATGCTTACAGTTTCCTACAGAAAATTTGTAACTTTATTTACGAAAAAATCCAACCCAAAAATGCCCTTAGCGTTTGTGAAGAAATCAAATTCCATGTATTGGTCATAAGTGAACTCTAGAGAGCGTTGCTCATCATCTGCTACTGCACATAGTAATAGTGTCATACGCTTACCTTCAGCCATGGGTGATTGAGTGCCTCGTAGACTGTTATTCTTTCAGCAGGGTCCAGCATGAGCATGCGGCGCACCAGGTCTTTGGCACTTTCAGATATATGGCTCCATTGTCTGGGATTCATCTAAATGATTGGATATAACAGAACCTGCTTTAGTTCAAAACAAATCAAAGTAAACCCTTCACACCCAAAGTCAATTTTACATGTACCACAGTATGATGCACTGTGCCTAGGTTTATCTCATTAAATTACTTCACCTTTAACAGCAAGCAGCAGACACTTAACATGACTCTCAAAGTGTTTTCTGATTAGCTCCAACATAGTGATCAGATGCATGCTGGAGGATTCATTGTTATGAAAGTCTTTAGCCTGCAGATAAACACCATCTATGGTATCATCTATTTAATAGTGTAACTGTCACATACAGCTGCATTATTAAATAAAAAAATAAATAAAAACAACAGAGCAGGGAAATTATTATTAAAATAAGGAACCAAAAAAAAGTAAATAAACAAAAGTTATAAAACATATTCAAATTACTCAGTGTTGTTAACTGACAGCTTTTTTTTTTCTTCTCTCTTTAAAAAAGAAAGTATGGAGTTTTTTTCCCCCAAACATAATTACCTCCGGTGGATGCAGTATCAGTCCGATGCTGCATCTGTCCCCTGCTGGCTCTAACACGGAGTACCGAACGATCTAACACTGTCAACCGCTCGGTTCTCTCTGCCCCACTCACCCCCTCACTCACTGGAGCACTGGGCTGTGGAGGGGGCAGGATTGGCCAGGTCAGGCTCTCAGCGACTCGCCAACAGGCTGAGCAGGAAGCCGGTCCAGGCATGTAGGCGGATCCCGACTTCATTGTCGCAATCTTGTCTGAGCCTAGACCGGCTCAGTGACGGCAGCCTACAGCAGGCTTCAGCCCGCTTTCTGCTGAAAATGGGTCACAGGAGTGTAGAATAAACTGCACTCTTGTGATCCACAGGATAAATACAGCCACATAAGCTTTGACTGTACTACTCCTTTAAAGATGATTTCAACCCTGTGAAAAAAAAGTGACCATTGAAATCAGTCTTGAGGAAGGAAATAACTTGTTACATGAAAAATATTAAAATGGGAAAGAGCCCTGGGCCAGATGGGTATACATCATTGTATTATAAGAGGTATGTGGAAACCTTACTACCATATTTTCAGACGTATATGAATTCCATAGGGGGAGGAATGACAATACGAGAAGAAACATTGGGAGCCCATATAACTCTTATAGGAAAGGAGGGAAAAGATCCTGCATCATGCGCTAGTTACAGGCCCATATCCTTGATGTCGATATAAAGATTTACTCAAAGATATTGGCCGAAAGATTGAAACCTCTTATGACAGGGCTGATAGAAAATGATCAGAATGGGTTTGTAAGAACATTACTCCTGATACAGAAAGTGAAAAAAAAAACAAGATACCAGTATTGTTTCTGTCAGTAGATGCCAAAAAGGCTTTCGACAGACTGAACTGGGACTATATATGCTGGCAACCCTGAGATATATAGGACTAGGGCCTAAAATGCTTAGATGGATAAGAGCACTGTATTCCAAACCCTCGGCCCAGGTGCGGGTAAATGGAACCCTATCGGAAAAAGGGATTTTTATAACAGCTTACCTGTAAAATCCTTTTCTTGGAGTACATCACGGGACACAGAGCGACTTAGTCATTACTAATGGGTTATATAGTTTACCTTCAGGTGCTGGCACTGGCAACTTCCAAACCGGAAGTACCCTCCCCTATATAAGCCCCTCCCATCCGGGAGCACCTCAGTTTTGTAGCAAAGCAATAAGTGTCCCAAAAAGAGGGGTGGGAGCTCTGTGTCCCGTGATGTACTCCAAGAAAAGGATTTTACAGGTAAGCTGTTATAAAAATCCCTTTTTCTTTTTCGTACATCACGGGACACAGAGCGACTTAGTCATTACTAATGGGACGTCCCAAAGCAATGCCAAATGAGGGGAGGGATACATAAGCTGGGCGCCATCAGGCATGAGGATCTTTTGCGGCCTGCAACACACTGCGCCCAAAGGCGACATCCTCCTGACTTCTAACATCTACCTGGTAGAATCTAGTAAACGTGTGTACCGAAGACCATGTTGCGGCCTTACATACTTGAGCCAGGGAGGCCTGGTGATGCACTGCCCATGAAGTTCCAACTGCTCTTGTGGAGTGCGCCCTAACTTTGAACGGAGGCGGTCTCTTTCTCAAGCCATAGGCTTGTATTATGACCTGTCGAATCCACTTGGCTAAAGTAGATTTTGATGCTGCCTGACCCTTTCTAGGGCCTTCCGGCAGAATAAACAAAGTATCCGTTCTGCGAATCTGAGCAGTGGCTTTTAGATAAGCTTTAACTGCTCTTACTACATCCAAAGAATGTAATAACTTTTCCTCTACCGAGCTAGGTTTGGGGAAAAAAGAAGGAAGAACCACATCTTGGTTCAAATGAAACCTCGATACCACCTTGGGAAGAAAGGCTGGATGAGGACGTACTACTACTCTGTCCTTATGGACAACCAGATATGGCTCCTTACAGGACAAGGCGGCTAATTCCGATACTCTTTTAGCCGAACAAATGGCTACTAAGAAAATCAATTTCCTGGTGAGAAGAACCAAGGAAATGTGTTGCAAATGGTTCAAACGGTTGTTTCTGTAGAACCGACAGAACCAGGTTTAAGTCCCATGGACATATGGGAATACTAACCGGAGGGCTAATACGCATCACTCCTTGTATGAAAGCTTTGACTAGTGAATGTGAAGCCAAGGGCCTTTGAAAAAATATTGACAAGGCTGAAATCTGACCCTTGATAGTACTCAAGGCCAGCTTCCTATCTACAGCCCACTGTAGGAAGTCCAAAATCCTACCTATCACGTACTTACGTGGATGCCATTTCTTGGCCTCACACCACGTAATGTACGCCTTCCAGATCCTATAATAGATCTGCCTGGATACCGGCTTCCTGGCATTGATCATGGTAGATACCACAGAATTAGAGAGCCCTCTCTTTTTCAGAATGTGGGCTTCAATAGCCAGGCCGTCAAACCTAGGGCTGGTAAGGAAGGGTGTTATATCGGTCCTTGCGAAAGCAGGTCCGGACGATGTGGGAGGGTCCAAGGACTCCTCACTGACATTTTTACAATCTCCGCGTACCATGCCCTTCGGGGCCACGCTGGAGCCACCAGAATCACTGGTTTCTTTTCTACCCTGATTCTGCGGAGTAATCGCGGTAACAATTGTGGCGGTGGGAATGCATATATCAGCTTGAACTGATCCCAAGGGAACACTAGGGCATCCGAGCCGTAAGCTAGGGGATCCCTTGTGCGAGACACAAATCTGTCCACCTTTGCGTTGAATCTGGATACTAGCAGATCTACATCCGGTGTTCCCCACCGCTGGCATATTGTCTGGAAAACCTCGGGGTGAAGAGACCATTCCCCCGGGCATAATTGTTGGCGACTTAGAAAGTCCGCTCTCCAATTTTCCACTCCTGGGATGAAAACCGTGGATATGGCTGGGACATATCTTTCTGCCCACTCCAGGATGCAATTTGCTTCCCTCTGGGCTGCACGACTCCTGGTGCCACCCTGGTGATTGATATATGCCACTGCTGTGGCATTGTCTGATTGAATTCTGACAGGGGACCCTTGGAGTTTGGATGTCCATGCTACTAGGGCATACCGGGCTGCTCGTATCTCTAAGAGATTGATGGGCAGGGCCTTTTCTGCTTCTGACCACTTGCCCTGGAGAGACCATTGCTCCAGTACTGCCCCCCAGCCTATGAGGCTGGCATCTGTAGTGACCACCTTCCAAGAAACCGGACTGAAGGGTTTTCCTTTTTCCAGATTCTGGGGCACCAACCACCAATGGAGGGTCTTGCGAACGGAAGGGGACAGGGACATTGGTAAGTCTAAAGCCTGAACTTTTTTGTTCCAGGCTGACAGTATGGCCCTTTGCAAATTCCTTGAATGGAATTGACCGTAGGGTACCGCTTCGAATGAAGCCACCATTTTTCCCAGCAGCCTCATGCACAGGCATATGGATGGTTTTCTTTTTGTACCCACTAAGTGGGTCAAATCTTTTAAAGACGACACCTTCTCTGGAGGTAAGAAAATCTTTCTCTGATTTGAATCCAGCCTTAGCCCTAAGTATTCCAGACTTTTGACTGGTCTTAGAGCTGACTTTTCCCGGTTCATAATCCAACCGTGATATTCCAGATACTTGATTGTCTTGTGAATAGCTACTTCCAGCTTTTCCACTGAGTGGTCTATTAGTAGCAGGTCGTCTAGATATGCCATTATCGTTACACCTTGTGTTCTTAGATTGGCCAATAATGGGGCCAGAATTTTTGTGAACACTCGTGGTGCTGTGGCCAGACCGAAAGGTAAGGCTCTGAACTGAAAATGGCGCCCTTCTACTGCAAAGCGTAGAAATTTCTGGTGGGCCGGAAAGATGGGAATATGCAGATAAGCATCCCTTATGTCGATCGAGGCTAACCATTCCTGCCCTTGTAGGGCGGTGGCCACCGATCGGATCGACTCCATCCGAAAAGTCCTGATATTTAGGAACTTGTTTAGCCCTTTTAGATTTAATATGGGCCTCACGTCCCCATTTGGTTTGGGGACTGTGAAAAGGTTCGAGTAAAACCCGAATCCGCTTTCTTCCAGGGGAACCTTCATGATTACACCTTGGAGCAATAGTTGTTCTAGTGCCAGAAGGAGGGATCCTCTCTTCTGGGGATCTCTTGGCACGTTTGACCTCCTAAATTGGGCAGGAGGAGTGCCTTTTAACTCCAGCTTGTATCCCAGACTTACTGCGGAGAGCACCCATCTGTCTCTGATGGTGTCCCGCCAGGTCTCTGTGAACAACTGAAGCCTTCCCCCCACCCGATTGAGTGGGGGCAACGCTTCATGACTTGGGGGGAGGTTTTGTACCTCTCTTGATCCAGGGCTTCTTGTTACCCTGTGATTGTCCCTGATTTCTGCCCCCTGAATTTGACCGCGGAGGCCGTCGGAACTGCTTCACAGCCGATGTGCCCGGGACTGGAGAAGTAGGCCTCTTAAAAGAAGGACTTCTACTCTTGTTCTTAACCGGTAAGAGTGAACTTTTACCGGCAGAAATTTTCTGGATATATTTGTCCAGATCTTCTTCAAATAAGTGTTCTCCATGAAATGGGAAGCTAACCAGCAGTTTCTTACAGGGAGCTTCAGCAGACCAGTTTTTGAGCCACAGAAGCCTACGCATATGTACTACAGACAGCGTAAAGCGGGAGGCCTGTTGGATTGTATCCTTTATGGCGTCCACCGCAAAACACAAGGCTCTAGGCAGGTCAGCTAGGGCAAGAGCCTGCTGATCTGGTAAGTCCCTTAAGACTTGTTTCAACTGATCTTTCACTGCTTGGCAGACTCCAATCGCTGCTACCGCAGGTTGTGTCACCATGCTTGCTGTAGAGAAAGCAGATTTTAGTAAAGACTCCAATTTTTTATCTATTGGGTCTTTGAACATTGGAACATTATCTACTGGACATGTCAGTGATTTGTTCACAGAAGAGATGGCTGCGTCCACTGTAGGGACCCTCCATTTTTTTATGAACTTATCCTCCATGGGATAGATCACCGGAAATCTCTTGGGGGGAGCAAATATTTTATCAGAATGCTCCCAATCCTGGTAAATAAGCCCTTCCAATAAAGGGTGGATTGGGAAGGAACAGACAGCCTGGGGAGCTTTTAGCGACCCCAGCGAGGAAACCGTAGTGGTTGGTGGTTCCGCCAAAGGCATTTTAAATGCTGATCGGACCATGTTAGTCAGAGACTGAACCCATAATCTTTCAGCCTGAGATGCTGAGAAAGGTTCTTCCACTGTTGATTCCTCCATAACTGAATCAACCTCATCCTGATCCCCTTCAGGTAGGTCGATCTCTGTGTGGGGCTGTTCCTCCACTAACAGGCACTCTGAAGGAGGAGACGGAGATCGGACGCGCTTTCCCTGTGACAGGGAAGCAGCGATCAATGCTGTTAATCTCTCTTCCAATCCTCCCAGAGTTGAGGATAAAACCTTCTCTGTTATATATACAGGAGCAGGTGGACTGGGGACAGCCGCAGCACCAGGCACTCCTGCGGGGTTTCTACGGCTACTGACCTCTGAATTCTCAGGGGAGATTGGTGCAGTACAAGCATGCCCAATATCCTTAGAGCCCAATGGAGACCCCTTTGGCTTCCTGGAAGACTTATTTCCGGAGCGTCTGGACGACATATCCTTTAAGCACAAAGCTGAGGTATTCCCGTCGTCAGACACCAATTTTGCTGGTAATAGTCTAACACAGTTGCTGCTATATACCAGCTGGTGTCCACTAAAGTGCCTTTCTATGGGGATGCCTGCATCAACCGCCTCTGTGTGCCACTGTTTGTTGCTAGCTCTGTTTGCATCCAGCTGACACTTGTACTGTGTCTTTATACAAGCTGGGACGCCTGCACATGCGCAGAAGCGCCGTGGCGCGCATCGAGCGTCATCCACCCGCCCCGCCCCTTTTTTTTCATAGGGGGCGCGCGCGCGCCATTGGCGCCCTTTTCGAAAATCAAACAGGGACTAGGAGCCAGGGCCTTTTTGCTGGAGGGCCTGTGCGGTGGATGAGCGCAGCAACAGGGCAGAGGAAGTGGATTCCCACAAAGAAACTTACTAACTGCCTGGATCTTTTGACTTGAGAAAACCAAAGATCCACATGACAAGAAAAATGGACCACAGCGGCCTCTAGTGGTTTAACACAGGTACCGCGGTCCTCTTTTTTTTTTCTTGACTACTATTAACATTTTACATTTTCAGTAGTTACAGGCATACACAGATATTAGCGGGAATACTGTTAGGTAACAGACAGAAAGACAAATTAGGCATGGGGGTCCCCCAATAGAACCAAGTTCCTGGGGACCCCCACTTACCTGTTCCCCGCCGCAGGACTCTGTTTGGTCCACAGAAGCCCAAACTTCACCTATCACGGCAGGCATTGTAATTAAACCTTCAGGGACCGGGTTCCCAAGGATTCCACTCCCCTGGACCTGTATAGCACCCTGCACAGACAACATCTTGGTTGTGGCTATGACCAGAGCTCTGGATCCCAGGGTCCAGCCCTCCTAAGAGAGGCATTACAGGCAAAACCTTGCTCTTCTGCTGCAAGGCCCGGGTACCGACCGTTTAGCTATGAAGCTTTTTTGGTAGGATCCGGAACAGCTTACTAAGGCCCAAAAGAACCTGTACGCAAGCCCAGTGAAACACATGTTACTCTTTGGCCAACACCTTAGACACTGGCAAAAAACTGAGGTGCTCCCGGATGGGAGGGGCTTATATAGGGGAGGGTACTTCCGGTTTGGAAGTTGCCAGTGCCAGCACCTGAAGGTAAACTATATAACCCATTAGTAATGACTAAGTCGCTCTGTGTCCCGTGATGTACGAAAAAGAAAGGTTCCCACTTTACAATGGGACTCGGCAGGGTTGCCCGCTTTCACCCCTTCTTTTTGTCCTTTCATTGGAACCACTACTAGCAACCATACGAAACAATCAGGAGATTGAGGGAGTCAAGGTCAACGGGAAGGAACACAAGATCTCTGCGTTTGCAGAAGACATGATGTTATATGTCACAAATCCAAGGCAGACTTTGCCAAAGATCATAGAAGAATATGATAAGTATGGGGAGATCTCAAATCTAAAAATAAACAAGGAGAAGACAGAGATATTGAGCATATTCCTAAAATAAAAAGAACGGAGAGATCTTGGTATCCTATACCTCTTTACCTGGAAACGGAGGGGGATGAAATATTTGGGTATATTCCTGTCCAATACAGAGAGGGATTAATACGAAGATAATTATATTCCGCCACTAAACAAAATAAAATCAGAATTGAAAGGATATCCAATAGAAAAACTTTCACGGTGGGGAAGAATTAATACAGTTAAATGATGATATTGCCCAAAGCTTTATATATCTTTCAAACTTTGCCGATAAAAATACCTGACATATATTTTGGAATATTAGGGAAGATAATAAGGAGGTATATCTGGAAAGAAAAGAAACCCTGTATATCAGCCGAGATGTTGTTTTGTCCTAGACAGGAAGGGGGGCTATACTTACCAGATTTTAGAAGATACTATGAGGCAGCAGTACTAAAGAGAGTAGTAGACTGGACACAAGATGATGGACATAAGAAAAAATGGATAGGAGTAGAAGAAAGTATGAGTAAAAAAGAACTGGGAAAGCGGATATGGATCCCAAAACAATATAGAGGTCTTGCTCAAGATATACCGTTAATAACAAAAGAAACATTCAGGATTTGGGATAAAGTATGTAAAATAAGGAAGTGGCAATACAATAGCCCACTGTTGCCCCTTACGGGTACGGATTACTTCCCGCCAGGAAAAGAGGGAGGGGCGTTCCTTAGATGGGCAAATTCGGACATACTAGAACTGAAAGATATAATGAAAGGTAACACCTTGAGAGCAATTCTGGAATTGCGAGAGAGATACGGGACCACGGTGGGAGATGGTTGGAGGTAAAGACAAGTCTAGCACTTTGTGAATACGCTACCTAAACCCTTGCGAGCTCCGAGTGACTTGAATGAGTGGGAAAAACTTTTAAGGAGGGGAGGAACAGGAACACAGGGGATATCGAGTATATACAAGATATTGATACCTACAAGGAGACTGGAGGCACTTAAAGATACTGGAAAATTGGGAATTAGAATTAGATCAAACTATATCAGTAGAAAAGAAGAGACAAGTCTTCGAATATGTCCACTCTCGGTAGAAGCAAAAGTAAAGGAGATGAACTATAAACTCCTAACTAAATGGTACTATGTTACAACGAAACTACATAGATGTCCCCTTTATGCTGGAGAGAGTGTGGGATGGAGGGAACACACGCCCACATATGGTGGTATTGTCCTGTGATACAAGAGTATTGGAAGGAGATCTTAAGCTGGATAAAGATGATTAGTGGCCTAGAGGTGAAACAAGATCCTTGGTATTGTCTGTTTCACAATACAGGGATAACAAGGAAAAAGTCTGGAATGACCCTGGTACCACACCTACTGAATGGAGCTAAAATGCTAATACCACGGAAATGGAGGGAAAAGGAAGCTCCATTAATAGGTGAATGGATAAATGAAATAGATAGAATTAGACTGATGGAAGAGTTGATGTCCAATCATAATGAGACTAGGAAAAAATTTGATAGGATTTGGAGGGGATGGAGAGAGTTTGGGGGGATGGGGGTAGGTGGGGGAGGGGACTGGAGACTGCAGAGGGGAGAGGTATGCATTATTTCCCCCCTTCCCCCCCTCCTTTCCCTACCTT
This sequence comes from Rana muscosa, assembly GCA_029206835.1. Classification (NCBI taxonomy): domain Eukaryota; kingdom Metazoa; phylum Chordata; class Amphibia; order Anura; family Ranidae; genus Rana; species Rana muscosa. Next base: position 277,573,025 of record CM055117.1, read on the forward strand.
TTTCTTTTTTTTTTCTTTGACACATTATTAGGCCTGGGATCACAAGTTTACTTGATTATTAACACAAAATAGTATCACTTTTGAAATTAGTTCATACCAATATGCACTCTTAAACTTATCACGAAGAATTTGTTTATAATTAGAGCACTGTAAATCACCAATACGCAGAGGTTTAGGGGGCAGAAGCCCCTCTCCTCTCTTCCCGCCCCCCCTCTCTTTTTTTTTCCTTTTCTCGTTTTTGTACGCTTTTTTTTAGGCTTGGGAGTGCAAGCCTTCGAGATTTACAAACACAAAATAGTATCTTAGGAGATTAATTTTTATTTTTATTTTTTTTCTTTCCTTTTTCACTGTTTTAGGCTTGTGAGCGCAAGCCTTCTTGAAAACTAACACAAAATTGTTGTTTTTTTTTTTGTACACTTTTTTATTAGGCTTGGGAGTACAAGCCTTCGTGATTTACAAACAGAAAATAATACCTCTTAGGAGATTAGTTTGGTGGTTTATTTTTATTACATTTATTTATTTTTTACTTTTTTTTCACTTTCTTAGGCTTGGGAGCGCAAGCCTTCTTGAATACTAAACACAAACAAACATTTTTTTCCCCCCTCTTTTTCTGTGTTTCTCTCCACCCCCCCCACACTCCTTCTCTCCTTTCCCTCCTCTTTTTATATAAATTTGTCCATATATCTTTCCTGCCGGCGTGTCGTATCTAGGGGATTCTATAAACTAGTAAATAGAGAGTAAAGGGGACATAGGAGTGGACATATTCTATTCTATAAGGAAAGGTAGACAACACAGGATATTAGCTTACAAAGAGATCTTATAGGCAGAGGCTAAAACTGAGACCATAGAAATGTTTTATGAATGTATGTATTAATGTTTTGCATTGCTAAAGATGTAAATGTAGTATTGAAAATATTAATAAAGAGATAAAAAAAAAACAAAAGAAAGAAAGCAGTCTTGACAGCATTGGGCAGGGTTTTACACTGACGCTGTCTGTGTGGTAATACAAATGTGTAGATGCGAATTTGCACATAGTTTCCTTTTCCTCTATACACTAAACTGCAGTACAAAGATGTTAATCAACCACGTAGGAAAAAATTGATTTTTACTTGAAATGCCTTTTTACGCAGAAAATTGCATGAGTTTTGGCTGCAAAAATGAATAAGTGTGAATAGGCCCTCAAAGTTTACCCAACCCATGGCACAGTCACATTTGCTGAATAGCATTTAATACTGGATACTATCATTACATGTTTTAAATATATTGGGGGCAAATTCATCGAAACTGCAGCAGACAAAATCTGCATCAGCTGTGCAAGGCAACCAATGAGTTTCTATCTTCAGCTTGTTTAGATAAGCTTTGAAAATAAGATAGATGAAAAATATAGAAGCTGATTAATTGCCACGCACAGCTGCTGCAGATTTCACAAATTCTCGTCGAAGTACATGGTTATAAAAACACACATTCATTTTTTTTGCAATATTTGAACTAACTGCTTGCTGACTCACACAGACATACGTCAGCAGAATGGCTCTGCTGGGTGAAACAACGTATTGGATGCGCAATCACGGGATCGAGAGCCAGCATGGGTAAACACACAAATCCCTGTTCTGTCAGGGGAGAGGAGACATATCATTTGTTTCTACCAAGTAGGAACAGCGATATGTCTCCTCCTCTAGTCAGTTACATCCCCATACAGTTAGAACACACATTTAACCCCTTGATCGACCCCTAGTGTTAACCCCTTCCTTACCAGTGACATTTACACAGTAATCAGTGCATTTTCATAGCACTGATTACTGTATAAATGTCAATGGTCCCAAAAATGTGTCAAAGGTGTCTGATTTGTCTGCCGCAATGTCGCAGTACCGCTAAAAATCTTAGATCACCGCCATTACTAGTAAAAAAAGAAAATAAATAAATGCCATAAATCTTTCCCCATAGTTTGTAGCTGCTATAACTTTTGCGATTTTTTTTTACCAAAAATATGTAGAAGAGTAAATATTGGCCTAAACTGATGAAGAAATTTGTTTTTTAAAAACATTTTTGGGGATATTTATTATAGCAAAAAGTAAAAAAATATTTTTTTCAAAATTGTCGCTCTTTAATTGTTTATAGGGGGAAAAAAAATAAAAAATCCCTGAGGATATCAAATACCACCAAAAGAAAGCTCTATTTGTGGGAAAAAAGGACGCAAATTTTGTTTGGGTATAGCATTGCATAACCGCGCAATTGTCACTTAAAGCGACGCAGTGCCAAATTGTAAAAAGTGCTCTGGTCAGGAAGGGGGTAAAATCTTCAGAGGCTGAAGCGGTTAAGCAAACTCCATCCCCCAAACTACCCCCCCCCCTTTTCAGAGCCGATTACTCACCTAGGTTTCGGAGTTGCATGCTCAAACATTTACATCCCACCCAGTGCAAAATCTATTAATTTAGGCTCAGTTCACACTACTGTGATGCGATTTTGACTTGATTTGCAGTGCTATTATGTGACTTTGATTTGCATATTCCATGGAGCCAAATTGGAAAATAAATCTGAGAGGACCCTTTCTCAAAGTCGCATCGCAGCTGTGCTGCATTGATGTGAACAGGCATCATTGGAAGCAAATGGTATCTCTATTGTCATGCAAATCAGTGTGACCCGAGTCACATCTAAAATCGCATCAGTGTGAACCAAGCCTTAGAGACTGCGTCACTTGCACACCCTGTCCCCACTGGGTTGAATGAAGCTAGAAGTCTCGATAAATGATCCATTCAACCCTATGGAGACACAGTGCACAGGCAAAGCCATCAGTGAACATAAGCAACTGGGGGGGGGGGGGGGGGAGCTGATTGGTGATTTAGCAAAAGTTAATTGACACATACAGCTGTCCTAAAAATAAAAATGTAATTTTACAGCGTAAATATCTCCTAAATTGGTGCAGGTTTGAAGAGAATTACTGTACATACAGGCAAGCCTTATTATTATAGGCTTACCTGTGGGTATAAATAATAAGCAGACTTTTCTACGGCTTTAATAGTCATAAGAAAACTACTGAGATGTTAGCTTTAGCAGTACCTCCTGAAACATTATAAAACTGATATCACATTTTGCTACATGAATAATAGAATATTGTAAAGATTTTAAAGCGGAGTTCCACCCAAAAATGTAACTTCCGCTTTTTGGAACCCTCCCCCCTCCGGTGTCACATTTGGCACCTTTCAGGGTGGAGGGGGGGGGTGCAGATACCCGTCTAAAACAGGTATTTGCACCACTTCTGAGTATTGACTTCCCCGGGAGTCACGCCCCTTCACATCACCCCCTGCTGTCTTCTGGGACACACTGTTCCCAGGAGAGAGCGGGGACCAGTGACGGCGCGGCGCGCTACTCGCACATGTGCAGTAGGGAACCGGGCAGTAAAGCCGCAAGGCTTCACTTCCTGATTCCCTCACCGAGAATGGCGGCGGCAGCATCCGAGGACCGAGCGACTGCTCGACCTCGTCTGCCGACATCGCGGGCGTGCTGGACAGGCAAGTGTCCATTTTTTAAAAGTCAGCAGTTGCAGTTCTTGTAGCTGCTGGCTTTTAAAAAAAAAAATTTCTTCGGAACCTCCGCTTTAACTTTATGGTACCCTTCTGATACAGTACACAATCCACCCGTACCCTGGGCCTAATCAATAAGTCTCGAGTCTTCATGGGAGTATAAGTTAGTGACGACTACAAATATTTATTAACATTTTGTTCAGCAGATGATTACTTTCTGCATTAGTAAGTGAAATCCAGTGTTGATTGCACAATAATCGGGCCCACATCTGCTTCCTCTTCATATGACTTGCTTCCTACTGATGTCAGCAGCAGACAGGTCACAAATAACCCCTGCACTTATACCGATCACCATTTCCACAAATCAAAGTTCTCAGACTGGTAAACCTTTGGATCTACATTCAGTCCTAGTTTACACTACATAATAAAAAGGACCTCACGGATGTCAAAGTATCAACATTGCTAGTGCTGTAAAGCATAAAGTCGTGGCCAAAAATATAGGCAACCCTGCATTTCTGTCAGATAATGCACCAATTTGTTTAGAAAACTGTTGCAATTAGAAATGTTTAGCATTCTCATGTTGACTTGTTTGTATTGACAGGACACAAAAAAAGTGGAGAAACAAAAAGCCAAATCTGACACATTCCACGCAAAACTCCAAAAATGGACTGAACAAAATTATTGGCACCCTCAATTTAAAACACACCTTGGAAAAAATAACTGAAATCTATTGCTTCCTGTAACCATCAATTCGTTTCTTACACCTCTCTACTGGAATTTTGGTCCACTCTTCTTTCGCCAACTGCTCCAGGTCTCTCAGATTCTTTCGCTAACTGCTGTTTTGAGATCTCTCCACAAGTGTTCTATGGGATTTAAATCTGTACTCATTGCTGGCTAGTTCAGTACTCTCCAGCGCTTTGTCTTCACACATTTATGGATGCTTTATGACGTGTGCTTTGGGTTATTGTCCTGCTGTAAGACCCATGACCTCTGATGGAGACCCAACTTTCTGACACTGAGCTTTACATTGCACCCCAGAATTCTTTGGTGATCTTCAGATTTCATAATGCCATGCACACGGTCAAGACATCCAGTGCCTGCCGCAATCCCAAAACATCAGTAAACCTCTACCATGTTCGACTGTAGGGATCGAATTATTTTCTTTAACCACTAGGCGTCCACGCTATAGCCAAATGACGGCTACAGCGCGGACCTGCTTTGCCGGGAGGTTGTCAATAGACGTCCTCCCCTTCGCACGCATGCGCGGCGCGCGCGCTGTGATCACAAGTCACTGAGATTTGGGTGATCACAGATCCGAGTAGAAAGCCGACAGCGTGAGAAAAAAAAAAGCCGATCACCGGCTCTTGTGTTAGGGACATCGGTCCCGAAAAGGCACATCCACCTCATCGGTGCCCAACTGTGCCCCCTGTCAGTGCCCACCAGTGCAAGAAAGTGCCACCTATCAATTCACACGAGTGCCACCTATCACTGTCCACCAGTGGTGCCAATCAGTGCCATCTAGCAGTGCTGCCTATCAGTGTCACCTACCAGTGCCCATCACTGCCAGCTATCAGTGCCAGCACATCAGCATACATCAATGAAGGACAAAAATTACCTGTTTGCAAACTTTTTCTACCAAAATAAACAGATTGTATTTTTTTTTTTTTTTATTCGGGCCTTTTTTCATTTTTTTTAACAAAAAATAAAAAAATCGCAGAGGTGACAAATACCACTAAAAGAAAGCTCTATTTGTGAGAAAAAAAAATTATAAAAATATAATTTGGGTACAGTGTTGTATGTCCGCGCAACTGTCATTCAGAGTGAGAGCGCTGAAAGCTGAAAATTGGTCTGGGCAGGAGGGGGGTTTAAGTGCTCAGTAAGCAAGTGGTTAAAGGCCTCATTTCTTTTTATTTCTTTTTTCAAATTCTTTATTTGTGAAAAAGGAGGCAGTGAATACATTACATCATATACACACATACCGTAGTTTCTTATAGCTTCATTGTTTTTGGGCAAACTTAATAAACCTCAAATTATACATCTATGTATGTACAACTACCCACAAATACATCCATATACACCCCTATTCTCTTCAACCAAAGCTCACTTTTGTCTTCTCATTTCTTTTTCTATAAACAGTAGAATGATGGGCTTTACCAAAAAGCTGTAATTTTGTTTTGTCTGTCCACAGCACATTCTCCCAAAAGGATTTTGGCTTCCTCAGGTAAGTTTTGGCAAACTCCAATCTGGCTTTTTTGGGTTTCTGTGTCAGTAGTGGGGTCCTCTTGGGTCTCCTACCATAGCGTCCCTTTCATTCAGATGGCAACGTATAGTGCGAGCTGACACATTTTTACCCTGTGCATGAAGGTCAGCTTGAATTTGTCTGGAAGTTGATCAAGGTTCTTTAGCCACCAGTCAAACAATCCTTTGTTGTAATCTTTGATCGACTTTTCTTTTTTGTCCACGTCCAGGGAGATTAGCTACACCTGACATGGGCTGTAAGCATCTCGACAATGTTGCGCACAGTGGACACAGGAACATTATAAGATATCTGGAAATGGACTTGTAACCTTGAAATTGTCCATGTTTTTCCACAATTTTTGTTTTCAAATCCTCAGACAATTCTTCGCTCTTCTTTCTCTTCTCCACACAGACACACAGGTCGAGTACATTTTTCACCATTTTAACTGTTTGCCTTTGTGATTTCTATATTGTCAGCACCTGCCAATTGATACAGGTGAGTAACTACAAATGACTGGAGCATCACAAACTTGGAACACAATTATTTCTTACAATTTTGAGAAGGTTCCAATAATTTTGTTTCTCTACTTTTTTGTGTCTTATTAATACAAACAAAAGAAATAAACATAAGGCCCCATTGTACACGGGACACTACTAAACGTACGTTCAGAGGCAGTTGGATGCTTTTTTCAACTGCCCCTGAACTCATTAAATGTTATCCTATGTGTGTACACAGTCTCATTTATTGCCGTTTTGAGGTTGTTGCGTTTAACAGAGTTTCTTTCAAAAGCAAAAAAATTGGTTCAGACGCTGAAGATTTCCACGTTTCAGACGCCAAACGCAACTAAACGCGGCCAAACCCACGTTTAGCAGCGTTCGGTTTTTTTAAGCGCTTCTAAACGCAAACGCGGCAAAACGCTGCATGTTAACGCAGGAAAACTGATGTTTTAAACGTGGGTTACTGTCAAGTTAAATCGTTCAGGAGCAGTTGTAAAAACGTCCCGTGTACATGAAGCCCAAGAGTGCCTAAACATTTGTAACTGCAACAATTTTCTGGGTGAAGTGGTGCATTGTCTGACAGAACTGCAGGGGTGCCAATATTTTTGGCCATGACTGTACAATAGATATAAAACATAGACACACCCCTGTTAAAATGTCAAGTTTCGTTGAGGTAAAAACAATTGGACAAATAAATAATTTCAAAACTTTTTTCAACTTTCCCCTGGGTTCACACTAGTGCGATGCGGGAATCAGCGCCGGTTGCCGCATCGCTCCCCTCCCGCAGGCAGTTTACACTGCCTTGTGCAAACCGCTGCGAGTGTCATTAACAAAGTTAATGACACCCCCAGTTTAGTTCACAGATCGCAGTGCGAACTGTGAACTCGCACAGAAATCGTATCGCATAGGTGAGAACACCCATGCGATTTGATTCTAGTGCAGGGAAAAACAAGTCCCTGCACTATTTTCTGTGAAAATCGAATGCGGGTTCAGCCATACAACTGTATGGCCGAACTCGCATTGCTCAGAGATCGTATGTGATCGGCAACTGTGGTGCAAGTGCGAATCACATGGGATCTCTGAGATCGCACTAGTGTGAACCCAGGCTTAATGTGACCAATAAACTGCACAACTCAATTGAAAAACAAACTAAAATAGTTGTTTTTTTTGGGGGGGGGGGGGGGGTCTGGGAGAGAGTAAAACTAAATAAATATGGTTGCACCCTCTGATAACCGGGGCTGTAGCTGTGTTCAGAATTACGCAATCACATTCAAACTCATGTTAAATATGAGTCAGTACACACCTGCTATCATTTAAAGTGCCTCTGATTAACCCCAAATAAAGTTCAGCTGTTCTAGTAGGTCTTTCCTGACATTTTCTTAGTCACATCCTACAGCTTGGGTAGGCAACCTCGGCAATCCAGCTGTGGTGAAACTACAAATCCCATCATGCCTCTGCCTCTAGGAGTCATGCCTGTGATGGTCAGGGTCTTGCAATGTCTCATGGGACTTGTAGTTTCAAAACAGCTGGAAGGCTGAGGTTGCCTACCCCTGTCCTACAGCAAAAGCCATGGTCCGCAGAGAGCTTCCAAAGCATCAGAGGGATCACATTGTTAAAAGGTATCAGTCAGGAGAAGAGTGCAAAAGAATTTCCAAGGTATTAGATATACCATGGAACACAGTAAAGACATTCATCATCAAGTGAAGAAAATATGGCACAACAGTGACATTACCAAGAACTGGACATCCCTCCAAAATTGATGAAAAGACTAGAAGAAAACTGGTCAGAGGCTGCCAAGAGGCCTACAGCAACATTAAATGAGCTGCAGGAATATCTGGCAAGTACTGGCTGTGTGGTACATGTGACAACAATGTCCCGCATTCTTCATATGTCTGGGCTATGGGGTAGAGTGGCAAGACGGAAGCCTTTTTTACGAAGAAAAACATCCAAGCACGGCTAAATTTTGCAAAAACACATCTGAAGTCTCCCAAAAGCATGTGAGAAAAATGGGTTATGGTCTGATGAAACCAAAGGTTGAACTTTCAATCCCAAAAGATATATTTGGTGCAAAAACAACACTGCACATCACCAAAAGAACACCATACCCACAGTGAAGCATGGTGGTGGCAGCATCATGCTTTGAAGACGTTTTTCTTCAGCTGGAACTGGGGCCTTAGTCAAGGTAGTGGGAAAAGTGTACGCTCTCGGTCAATATTCGAAGATGAAAACCCAGCCTAAATGGCACCGTGAGAGCAACGCGTGTTTGGTGGCCTAGCCATGCGTTTTCTGTGTGGGTTGCGTGAGCAAGCATGCATGAGTGCCCTCTTATGATGCAGCAGTGGGGGAAGAGAAGGATCTGGGCTGCTCTGTGCAAAACCATTACACGGAGCAGGGAAGTATAATGTTTGTTATTTAAAAAAAAAAATCCTTTAGAATTACTTTCATTTTCTGACTGAAGTTTCACTTCCTGCTTCTCTGTTCAGGAATGGAGCGTGGGTGGGGATAACACATTTCCATTCCTCCCTTTTCACCACTCACATGGAGACCTAGAAACACCCACATCCACTCCCAGAACTGGCACAAGTGACTCCCGTAGCCCGCCCTGAAACTACTGAGGCTCAACGGATCATGGGAGATATAGTATCAGGTCTGGAAAAGTAAGGGAACAGGAAGTCAGAGAACAGTGACATCACAGACACCTGCTCTAAAGGAGGTAAGTTAATCACAAACTGTCTGTGGGGTTGTGATTCATTTACATGCACAATGCATCTGTTTTGAGGAGGAAAAGCTGGAGTTCTTTAACCACTTCTCATCCCGCCTATTGTCAAATGACGGCCGCAAGGTGGCTCTGCCATCCTGGGTGGCCGTCAAAAGACGTCCTTGGGCCTCCTGGCCGCTAGGGGACACATGAGCGCCGCCGCGTCACTCGGGTGCCGATGCGCGTGCCTGGCGGCCGCGATGTCCGCCAGGTACCCGCGATCGGCAGCCACATACTGTCAGGGAGAGGAGACTGATAGTGTGCCTTGTACATAGGGACAACGATCGGTCACCTCCCCCAGTCAGTCCCCTCCCCCCACAGTTAGAATCACTCCCTAGGATACACATTTAACCCCTTCCCTGCCAGTCACATTCATACAGTAATCAGTGCATATTTATAGCACTCTTCGCTGTATAAATGTGAATGGTCCCAAAAATGTGTCAAAAGTGTCCGATCTGTCCACCGCAATATCACAGTCCTGACAAAAATCACAGATAACCACCATTACTAGTAAAAAAACAAAAACATAAATCTATCCCCTATTTTGTAGGTGTTCTAACTTTTGCGCAAACCAATAACTATACGCTTATTGCGATTTTTGTTTTACCAAAAATATGTAGAAGAATACATATCGGCCTAAACAGAGGAAAAATTTTTTTATTTTTTTTTATTAATCTAGATACTATAGCAAAAAGTAAAAAATATTGTATTTTTTTCAAAATTAACAGTTTTTTTTTTGTTTATAGCGCAAGAACTTAAAACCGCAGAGATGATCAAACACCACCAAAAGAAAGCTCTATTTGTGGGAAAAAAAGGACGTCCATTTTGTTTGGGAGCCACGTCGCATGACCGCGCAATTGTCATTCAAAGTGCGACAGTGCTGAAAGCTGAAAATTGGCCTGGGCAGGAAGAAGGTAAAAATGGCCGGTATTGAATTGGTTAACCTGTCAGAGGTTAATGTGTCTACATTATTTTTATTCTGGAACAAAATAAACAACATTAAGGCTGCATTCACACATTAAGGCTGCGTTTTGTAGCCCTAAGCCTGAAGCTACAAAACGCTAGAGGGGAAAAAATACATTATTCTCTATGGAGATGGTTCACATCTCCACTCAAAAACGCCTGAAGCTCAAACAAGTTCAGGAACCCTTTTTTGTCGCGGGAATCGGGCAGATTTGGGCGTTTCAGGAGTCATAGAATGTAATGGAAACGCCCGATTGAAGCGTCTAGCGCGACAACGAGCGTTTCGACGGGCGCAAATTCGGGCGACAAAACGACGGTAAAAACGCTTGAAGCGCTACGCTCGGGTGTGAATGCAGTCTCATACAAAAACACCATATATTCTTACTATACCCAGAGATTTTTCCATAAAGAGAGTCAGCAGTGGCAGTGCTTATACTTTTATCATGACAAAATTATTTCCAGCCAGACTATGGTTTAACTTGTTGGTAATCAAAACAAATACTAGATTGGGGTGGCATAGATAAAAAAAACTCATTCATGTGTAAATCACATCATAAAGCACTAACTGTCCCTCCATGCTTGTAGTAAATCCATAACAAGGCAGCATTACATGTCATGCAGTGCAATAAAATGATTCCCCAGGAGCTAATCTATTTCTTTAGACATCTCTTGACTCTCCTCTGGGTATCTCTGTTACACCAGCAGGGGACGAGCTTTAAAGTACAACAGGAAACAAAGCCAACAAGCTATTTTCATGTCCAATTAAAATCATTGTGCTCTGTGAAGAGAAGCATTCCCATATGTTAAAGGTAAAGTCCACCCTAACCCCTGCTTCAACTGTTGCAATCTACTACAAAAACTAGCTTAGCTTTTAAAAATTTTCATATATTCCTTAAATATCCTGAATTTGTCTATATGTGGATTCAAACACTACTGAAGGAAACAAAGGAGGGCACGAGTTGTGAAACGCACACAGCGTGGGTCAACACTGAGGCACAATAATAAATACAAGACACAGCTCTGCGGACTGGGATTCTGACCCACTGTGCAAATGAATTTGGTCTGCAGATTTTACCAAAGTAAAAAAATGCATAAATCGTTCTTTGTGCACAAAGCACTTAAAGTATCACTAAGCCCACATCTTAAAAACTATCAATACAGGTGAAACTCGAAAAATTTGAATATTGTGCAAAAGAACATTTATTTCACTAATGCAACTTAACCACTTAAAGACCGAGCCTCTTTTTCAGACTTGGTGTTTACAAGTTAAAAACATTTTTTTTTGCTAGAAAACTTCTTGGAACCCCCAAACATTATACATTTTTTTCTAACACCCTAGAGAATAAAATGGCGGTCATTGCAATACTTTTTGTCAGATCGTATTTGCGCAAGTCTTACAAGCGCACTTTGTTTTGGAAAAAATTCAATTCAAATTTTGAATAAAAAACCCCCACTAAAGTTAGCCCAATTTGTGTTATATTGCGAAAGATAATGTTGCGCTGAGTAAATTGATACCCAACATGTCACGCTTCAAAATTGGAATGGCGTCAAACTTTTACTCTTAAAAATCTCCATAGGCGCCAGTTAAAATAATTCTACAGGTTGCATGTTTTGAGTTTCAGAGGAGGTCTAGGGCTAGAATTATTGCTCTCTCTCTAACGATCGCGGCAATACCTCACGTGCGGTTTGAACACCGTTTTCATATGCGGGCGCTGCTCACATATGTGTTCGCTTCCGCGAGCGAGCTCATCGGGACGGGGCGCTTTAAAAAAAATGTTTACTTTATTTTTACACCGTTTAAAGAAAAAATAAAACTGGGTCACTTTTATTCCTATCACAGTAAAATCTTGGTTTGAGAGTAACTTGGTTTGGGAGCGTTTTGCATGACAAGCAAAATGTTTTAATAAATTTTGCCTCGATATACAAGCAATGTCTTGATATAAGGAGTAGCGTCATGTCACAACTGAGTATAAAAAGAAGAGAGGAGCCTCCAAGTGTAGCAATATGGTTACATTTAATGAAGGTACAACATTTAGCAACTTATTGCTACACTTAGAGGTGCCTCTCTTCTCTTTTATACCCTGTAAAAAAAATGCTTTGATATACAAGTGCTTTGGATTACAAGCATGTTTCTGGAACAAATTATGCTCGTAAACCAAGGTTTTACTGTACAAGTAATGTAAACATCCCTTGTAATAGAAAAAAGCATGACAGGTTCTCTTAAATATGAGATCTGGGGTCAAAAAGACCTCAGGAGCTCATATTTAGACTAAAATGCAATAAAATAAAAAAAAATTGTCATTTGAAAAAATCCCTCCCTTTAAGAGGTATGGGCGGAAGTGACGTTTTGACGTCGCTTCCGCCCTGCTTTGGTATGGAGACGGGTGGGGGCCAACCTCCCCTCACTCGTCTCCATACCCAGCAAGGAAGAGGACCCGATTGCCTCCGCCACCACCGAAGGCCGGGGTGGCGCCGCAGAGACCACCATTATCGTAAACCGGACCGCTCACTGAAAAGATGGATACCTCTGTTATGGCAGCAGCTGCTGCCGTTACCAAGATATCCATCTTTAAAGTGCCGACGTATATATACAGTGGACAGTTAAGTGGTTAAAAGGTGAAACTTATATACGAGATAGACTCATTACATGCAAAGCAAGATCGTTCAAGCCGTGATTTGTCATAATTGTGATGATTATGGCTTACAGCTCATGAAAACCCCAAATCCACAATCACAGAAAATTTGAATATTACATTCAATCAATAAAACAAGGATTGTACATAGAACAATATCGGACCTCTGAAAAGTAAATGCATGCATATGTACTCAATACTTGGTTTGGGCCCCTTTTGCAGCAATAACTGCCTCAATGCGGCGTGGCATGGAAGCCATCAGCCTGTGGCACAGCTGAGGTGTTATGGAAGACCAGGATGCTTCAATAGCGGCCTTTAGCTCTTCTGCATTGTTCGGTCTTATGTCTCTCATCTTTCTCTTGCCAATGCCCCATAGATTCTCTAAGGGGTTCAGGTCAGACGAGTTTGCTGGCCAATCAAGCACAGTAATCCCATGGTCATTGAACCAGGTTTTGGTGCTTTTGGCAGTGTGGGCAGGTGCCAAGTCCTGCTGGAAAATGAAGTCAGCATCCCCATAGATCTTGTCTGCGAAAGGAAGCATGAAGTGCTCCAAAATCTCCTGGTAGACGGCTGCGTTGACCCTGGACTTAATGAAGCACAGTGGACCAACACCAGCAGATGACATGGGCTCCCCAAATCAACACAGACTGTGGAAACTTCACACTGGACTTCAAGCATCTTGCAGTGTGTGCCTCTCCATTCTTCCTCCATACTCTGGGTCCTTGGTTTCCAAATGAGATGCAAAATTTGCGCTCATCAGAAAAGAGGACTTTGGACCACTGAGCAACAGACCAGGTGTGTTTTTCTTTAGCCCAGGTAAGACGCTTCTGACGTTGTTTGTTGTTCAGGAGTGGCTTGACAAGAGAAATACAACATTTGAAGCCCATGTCCAGGATCCGTCTGTGTGTGGTGTCCTTGTGAAAGTCCCCAACACTTTTGAATGGCCTTTTCCTGACAATCCTCTCCAGGCTGCGGTCATCCCTGCTGCTTGTGCACCTTTTTCTTCCACACTTTTCCCTTCCACATAACTTTCTATTAATGTGCTTTGATACAGCACTTTGGGAACATCCAACTTCTTTTGCAATTACCTTTTGAGGCTTTCCCTTCTTATGGAGGGTTTTAATGATGGTTTTCTGCACAACTGTCAGGTCAGCAGTCTTTCCCATGATTGTGATTCCTACTGAACCAGACTGAGAGACCATTTAAAGGCTCAGGAACCCCTTGCAGGTGTTATGGCTTAATTAGCTGATTAAGGTGGGAAACTTTGAGCCTAGAATATTGCACCTTTTCACAATATTCAAATTTTCAGAGATTGTGGATTTGGGGTTTTCATGAGCTGCAAGCCATAATCATCACACGTATGACAAATCACAGCTTGAACTATCTTGCTTTGCATGTAATGAGTCTATCTCATATATTAGTTACACCTTTTAAGTTTCATTAGTGAAATAAATGAACTTTGCACGATATTCAAATTTTTCGAGTTTCACCTGTAAATGCTGTATTACATGCTGTTCATACTCAATTTCTGCATTATGTAAAAAACCTGGTTGATTCTGTCTCTCTCATGTCCCCAGTGCAGCTAGGGATTTTGCAGAGCAGTGTTGGCAGCTTTGCACATGCTCAGCTTTCAGTGAGTTTCTATGCTGAGCATTTCCTCCTTATCACATCTGAGCAGCCCATGTGACTAGAGAGTCACACATGTGGGCGTATACACAGTGGTAAATAAGAGCCCTCAAACCAGCTAAACACAAGGGGGGGATATTACGTAGACTAATAGAGGCTTCACCTCCCTCTTATTTTAAGACACAGGCTGGAAGGGTATGACAGCCTATGACTGGCAAAAAAACAGCCCACACCATGTTAATACCAAAAAATAATAGAGATTTGATTTCAAATATATATTTTTATGACAATTTAAAAAAGTTTCTTGTTATCAACTATACATTTTTACTCTGTATTTCGAAGGCTTTATTTATTTTTAACATGTGACCAGCAGCAGAGGACTAGAAGCTCCTCCTGCTTCTGTTTTCCTGCAGACAGGCTGGGAAATAGCTGGGTCATGCGAACGCTGCAAGTCGATTAGGAAAAAAAGGTACAATGTTTTTTGTGTTCCTTGTGCCTTGCAGTGTTGAATCCAATATTTTCACCAATTTGGTTGACCCTGATTACTTAACCACTTGCCGACCGCCGATTTACGTCGGCAGAATGGCACGGGCAGGCAAATGGGCGTACCTGTACGTCCCTTTGAATTTGCCGCCTAGCGGGCGCGCATCGCGGGAGTGTGCCCTTTGGTCCCGCAAACTCGATGTTTGCCAGCGGCCCACGATCGTGACACGAAGAGGCAGAATGGGGAGATGCCTATGTAAACAAGGCAACAAAGCAACATGACAGGGATCTACTGCTTCCCGTCATCGGGAGCAGTGATCTCTGTCATGTTCTATTGAGACCCCCCCCCCCCCAAGTTGGAATCACTCCCTAGGACACACTTAACCCCTTGATCGCCCCCTAGTGTTTAAACCTTCCCTTCCAGCATCATTTATACAGTAATCAGTGGCTATTTGTAGCTCTGATCGCTGTATAAATGACAATGGTCCCAAAATGGTGTCAAAAGTGTCCGATGTGTCCACCATAATGTCACAGTCCTGATAAAAAAATCGCAGATTGCTGCCATTGCTAGTAAAAAAAAAAATTTGGTTAAAATGCCATAAATCTATCCCCTATTTTGTAGACGCTATAACTTTTGTGCAAACCAATCAATATACACTTATTGCAATTTTTTTTTTTACCAAAAATATGTAGAAGAATACATATTGGCCTAAACTGTGGAATTTTTTTTTTTAATTATACATACATAATATATATATATATATATATATATATATATACACACACACACACACACACACACACACACACACATATATATATATATATATATATATATATATATATATTTATTTTGTTTGAGGATATTTATTATAGCAAAAAGTAAAAAAAAAAAATAGACTTTTTCCAAAATCGTCACTCTTATTTTTTTGTTTATAGCGCCAAAAAAAAACCCCCAAAAAAAAACAAAAAAAAAAAAAAAAAACGCAGAGGTGATCAAATACCACCAAAAGAAAAGTTCTATTTGTGGGAAAAAAAAAAAAGGATATCAATTTTGTTTGGGTACAACGTCGCACGACTGCGCAATTGTTAGCTAAAGCGACGCAGTACAGAATCGCAAAAAATGCTCTGGTCGGGAAGGGGGTAAATCCTTCTGGGGCTGAAGTGATTAACAAAAATTAATGAAAGTTAAAAAAAATTTAAATAATTTACAGTGCCTTCATCTATATACAGAAATAAAAGAGACAATGTCAATTAAAAACAGTGTGTGTTTAGCATCACTTTAATGAATTACACGTCTTACTGGAAAGAATAGTGAACTTTAAAAGTGCACTTATTGTTACTCTCACCCCTCATAAGATGCATATTTGCATACATTTTTGCCTCCACATTGTTTATATTCCAACATGAATATCACCTTTGCATTGGCTGTGCCTGCACAGTAGCTCCTACAGACTTTAGCGAACCATATTCCGAAGCTGATCACACTCCAGAGACTGATCCATAGTGGTATACAGGGAACTACTGCTCGGCTCAGGTGTGTCCAGGGCACAGAGTATATTTGGGTCAGGATGTAAACAAATGTTGGAGGCTGCAGCCATCAGAACAAGTTAAAGCAGAGCTCCAGCCAAAGGGGAAACTCTGCTTATTTGCCTCCTCCCCCCTCTGCTACCATATTTGACACCCTTCGCGCATGAGCAGTAGGGAGCCGGCTGTAAAGCCGCAAGGCTTTACTGCCAGTTTCCCTTACCCGAAATGGTGGTGGCGGCGGCAAGCACCCAAAGGCCGATTGAAAATTCAGCTCAGGTATTTGTAGCTGCTGACCTAATTTTTTTCTGACGGAGCCTGGAGCTCCTCTTTAAAGTTTTTCTAAACCTAAACTATTTTTTTCCCCTCCTTGTGTTGAGGTAAAAATACCACGTACCTGTCCTAGCCCGTCCACTCCTTAATACCCACCTAAGTCCTCTATCGATCCAGAGTTGTGCCCAGGTGCAGCTCTTTTCTCCCAATTTCCTGCTCTAACAGGCTGCACTGAGAGCAGCGGGAGCCATAGGCTCCTACTGCTGTCAGTCAAATCTTGTGTGGAAGGAGCAGGGGGCATGGACCAACGTGGTAGGGAGGGGGGCGTGGCCAATGGAGGCACACAGCCTGGCTCAGGAGCCAGCCCACACGTTCCCTCTCAGCACTAGGCTTACTATAGGGACAGTCTGAAGGGTGGAGGAGAGGACATTGTCAGCGGGGGACCACCAAAGAGGAGATAAGGGGCAATATAGTTGCACAGAGCAGGCAAGTAGAACTGCTTATTAAATTTTTTTAAATTGCCTTTACAACTTTAAACTATACCACCCACCACAGATGCATATTTAAAGTGGTAAACAAGGTAAAAAATAAAAAAATATATTTTAATGCAGAAGAGTCATGCTTTGTCTCTCCTGCATTAGTGTTGCCTACCTTCCTGTCCGCCGCTCAACAGTGAAATGTGCACACGTAGCCAACTGTGGAAATTTGGCAATGCCAAAGCTGACTGACATCACATCTGCCCAGCCAATGGCTGGCAGTCGATACCTGGAAACCAGTTGCTCAAAAGGTGTCAGTGGCTGGCGGGGAGCTCCAGGCTTCTGCATTACTGGACTGAAGGGGAATATACGTATATACTCGAGTATAAGCCGAGTTTTTAAGCACAATTTTTTGTGCTGAAAATGCCCCCCTCGGCTTATACTCAAGTCACCTTTTTGCGCCTGATCTCCCGGAATTTGGGGAGCCGGTACCGGCCGGCTGTAGGTCCCCTGGACCCCAAACGTGGCACACATATAGTCCCACTCTTCATCTACAAGTGTGCAAAGTTTCTTGTCCGGGGGACCTACGGCCGAGGAGCACCGATTTTTCAAAACCGGGCACCCCTTCCATAGACTCCAATGTTAAACGGTCATTTCTCTGGTGACTTTGGGGACCCGGTACCGGCCGGTCATAGGTCCTCTGGACCCCAAACTTGGCACACATGTATCCCCACTCTTTCTCTACAAGTTTGCAAAGTTTCTTGTCCGGGGTACTTGCGGCCGGGGAGCACCGATTTTTCAAAGCCAGGCACCCCCTCCATAGACTCCCATGTTAAACATCAGACTAGTCATGGACACAGTGAGGCATGGACACAATGAGGCAAAGTGAGGCACACCCTAGGCTTATACTCGAGTCAATAAGTTTTCCCAGTTCTTGTGGTAAAATTAGGTGCCTCGGCTTATATTCGGGTCTTCTTATACTCGAGTATATACGGTAGTTAAATTTTAAGTCAGCGGACAAAAAGTATAACTGCACATTATTAAAATTGCAATTATCGTTTAACACAAATTTTTTTCTTTAACAGTTTGTAGGGAGTAAATATTGCAGTATACCAAATATCTGAAACGTCAGTACTTTGAAACAACCCAGGTTCTTTTTAAATTATTCCTGTATTCATTAGTCTTACACTGTCAACCATTTCAGTATGAGTAAGTATACTATAAGATGGGCAAGCCTGTGGCATTTATTGTGGTTTAGTCTTTTTTTTTTCTACATCTCTAATAAGCTATGACAATCTGAAGAGGCAGAGTGGTTAAACATAGAAAATAATCAAAAGTAAGCTTACTGGACAGGAAACACTTTAAAAAGGTTTCTACAATATAAGTGGGGTTGTTTTATGTGGCATTTTTTTTCCCTACTGGTTAGAGGTTCTTGAAATCTTGAAACGACGTAAGCCTGCTCACACTGGAAAGCCGCCTAAACGTACCTATACTGAGGGCTGTCCAGTCTTGTCACATGAGGTCTACAGCATCAGCTTTAGTAAACAGGAGAAACTGGCAACAACAGCTGCAGAGTCTATGTGGCGTCATCACCCATAGACTTACTATAGGGCATACTTTGACGGCTGTCCTTCCTCTACAGTCTGAAGTCAACACAGGGAGCCGCTCTCAGAGTGCCCTCTGCATAGGCAAGTATCAACATCTTTTCTTTACAGGTAGTTAGAATAGGCTTAGAATTGGGATGGGAGCAGATTTAAGTATAGTTATGATTTGACTGGATTTCCACTTTAAAAAGGAGGAACATAGGCTTAGTAAGAAAGAAAAAATATATACATACATCCATGCTGCAGCATCTGTATGACACTTCAGCTCTCCCACAACAGCTGTAAGATCGAGAACTGAAAACTGATCGATCACATGACCGCTGATCACTCAGTCACCGCTCTTCTCCTTCAGTGCTCACTGCAGCACTGGGGAGGAGACAGGTGCGGCTTTGCTACAGCTCTCAGCTATTCGCCTGTCAATCAAGCAGCTGGTTGGATCCTGACAATATTGTTGGGATCCTTCCTGAACCTGGCTAGGCTCTGCCCCATCAGCTGATAGCGGGTAATAGCCCACTATAAGCTGACTCAGGGTCACAGGAGAACCAAAGTAAATGTATTCCTGTGATCCTCAAGTGAAGTACAGCCAAAAAAGCTTTGGCCATACTTCCCTTTTAACCATGTAAGAAATGGCTACCACTGGAATCATTAAAACACATGAAGTTAATGGCCCTTTCACACCATGAGTGAGTGCTATAAAGCACACATTACCATGCATTGATGCGGGTTTTGTTAAACAGCCCATTCATTTTGAAAAAAGTTAGGTAGCTTGGAGTATGATCATAACATCTTGGCGATTTCATGAAATCCATATTTTTCAAAGGTGGGCCAGATCATTTACAACTAATGTGATTGAAGTCTACTTACCTTATATTTGCCTTTAATAATGCCTTCAAACAACCTTTCCTTCGTGCCATAAAAAGGCAAACAGCCACTCAATAGGATAAAAAGAATCACACCACATCCCCAAACATCTACAGGCTTTCCATACGGCTCTCTTTTTACTACTTCTGGAGCCATAAAATGTGGTGTTCCTACACGACCTGGAGAAAAAAAAAGATGGGGAAATGTGTTTCATTAGTGTTCAATAATATGACGCTTGGCATAACGTTTTAAATATACCTATTTTGCTTATAACTTTCTTTTCAGATTTAAATGATCATATATTTATTGATTTCTATAACATACAGCATTTTTGTACGGTTTGGACCTTACAAGTACTATCCAAAACAGACTTCATCTAAATACTTCAGCCATGTGCCCTGTTGCCATCAGTCATTGCAGATCTCTGTCCACATTTACAGTCAATTTCTGTGTCGTTTTCACAGTTAAGACAACCTTGCAAGCTAAAAATACAAACATGAACAAACTGTTCCTATATAACCCCTTATTAACCTTTTGTTAACCAAAATCAGCCCCAATTAACCAATTCCTCCCCTTTTTCTCATAGCTGTCATTTTGCTGCAGATTTATTTATTTTTTTCCCAATAATTATACTTTTTCCCCCCATTTTTATTTATTTTGTAGCTTATTTTTTTGTAGCCATATATTATGCCTCATTCACACGGGAGGATTTAAGTGAACATCAACGCAAAGTGCTGCGTTTTCACTCATGGGATGAACATGTGTTCTGTGCCTCCACGTGCAGGCAGCCCCAATCTGATAGCCATACAGGTGTGGGTGCATGTTCCTGAATGGATGGCTGTCAAATTGGGACCAGTGTCTGTGTCTGTGCAGCCGCTGTGTCCCAATAGACATGACTGGGGTTGCCTGCATGTGGATGCATGAAACACTTGTGTATCCCCATGACCCTTTGCACAAATGTAAACTTAAGTACACACCTGTGAATGAGGCCTTAAACAAAGGCTCAGAATAAAAAATAAAAAAAATAAAAATAAAGTCTTTGTTTAACCAATAAAAACATAAGTTGGCATGTAAGCTCTACGAGCAGGGCCCTCCTGTACCTTTTGTATTGAACTGTACTGTAATTGTGTTGTCCCCCTATACATTGTAAAGCACTGCGTAAACTGTTGGCGCTATATAAATCGTGTAGAATAATAATAATTCTAATAATAATTATACAGGACAAACTATAGGAACACCTTGTATTACTTTGTTATCCTTGAAGTTATTCCTTAAAGTGGTTGTTAACCCACTTTTATTAAATGCTCCCCCCTCCTCTTTGGACCATTATAATAATTGTGCCGGTGTTCTGTAAAAAACTACCCGATTGCACCTATATGAGTGCGGCTCCAGGCACTCCGCTGATTCCTCTTCTCTCTCTCTGCTCACAGCTGCAGTGGGCGGGGCCGAGCCCTCCCGCTGACATCAGCCAGGGAGGAGGGAGAGAGGAGGAGAGAGACAGTGCTGACAATCAGCTGAGCGCCGGGAGCCACGCTCATATAAGTACAATCGGCCATTTATTTTTATACAGAACACAGAGACAATTATTATAATGCTGCAAAGAGGATGGGAGCATTTAATAGAAGATATGAGTAGCAGCAGAAGTGGGGGGGGTTCGGGGCACTGGTACGAGCAGAGACAGAGAGCGGAAGGGGGAGAAGGACACAGGAGACAGTAGGGCTGCGGCTGACGGAATCACGCAAACTGACCACGGTGTCAGGGCTCAGCAGCCATGAATATCGTGGTCAGTTTGCAGAGGGAGGGTATAGCTAGGCAGGATCAGCCAGGTATTTCAGGTGATACGGGGGTCCAAATGACACAGCACAAGCACTGTGCTGTAAAACATGCTTTAAAGGAACGGGATCTTTATTTTTTAGGTTTAAAAAAGCTTTAAGTTATTACTGGGCACATAACAATAGCTGACTGGTATACAGGTGTGGGTCATAGCCAAGTGGTATACAGGTGTGAGTCAATGTGGTTAATTCATTAGGTCAGAATAAAGACTGAGCAAAAAAAAAAAACTTGACTCGCCTGCCAGTCTTTACAGTTCCTTTTTCTTATTATTTTGGGCAAAACAAAAAAAACAAATGTATACATAATGCAGTCTGTATAAATCATTAGCACATTTTTTTTTGTTGTTGAGGCCCAGCAGTAATAAAAGATCTAGTTTTATTACCAGATCTACTGGCAGGAGCAAGTAAAGAGCAGGAGGTAATAAAATGATTTTACAATATGAAAAAAGCTAAAAACTTTCGTCAGCCCTGGTTCACACTGCTACGATTTGACATGTCAAATCGGCGGCATTTGCCGGCAATCACACCGTCCTAATCGGTGCGACGCCACATCTGCGGCGCTGCACCAATTTCAAAAAGTTGTTTCTGTACTATTTTTTGCGATTTCGGCCCGCTATTTACATTGACATCTGCACAGATGTCTCTAAAATTGCATCCGAAATCAGGACTGACAGGCGGGAGTGAAATCGTGCGAGTTCAGCTGAACTTGCACGGCTTCATTCCCGCAGCCCAGTGTGAACCTGGGCTTAATGCTAGAGATAGACTGCATTTTTTCTTTACCCCATTTTCATCTGTTTCATTTCCTAATTTTTTTGAGATGCAATACAAATATAAGCTCAAAACAAAAAAATCATTAATCTGTAACTTTGTCATGCTTTATGGGTCAAGTAAAAAAAAAAAAGTACAATTTTATTTTATAACAGGAAGGCCTGTATTAAAACAATGGTCAGAATAGGCTTCTTCCTTGGTCTATAGCTTGCATACAGAATATTGTACTTCCTAAAAAGGCAATACTGCCATGAGAAAGAAAAACATACATAAGATAAAGAACATAATTTTTTTTTTTATACAAGAACTACCGGGAAGACCAACAGGTAATAAAACAATGCTGTAGGATGGAAAAATCGAGCGAGAGCGATTCGTTTATACCCGGCTGCCCATAGAGCGGACATGGGTTAGACGGTCAGAAACTGAACAGGTACACACACACTGATGTAAACACACTGACATACAGTGCATCCAGAAAGTATTCACAGCGCTTCACTTTTTCCACATTTAATTATGTTACATGTTTGCAGAATTCTAAAGAAAAATAATGAATTTAATCCTTTTTGGAATAACCTCACAAACAATACTCCATAATGACAATGACAACGTCAAAAGTAGTTTGTTTGAAATCTTTGCAAATTTATAAAAAAAAAAAAAAAAAAAAACACGAAAAAAAAAATCACATGTACATAAAGTATTCACAGCCTTTGCTCAACACTTTGTTGAAGCACCTTTTGCAACAATTACAGCCTCAAGTCTTTTTGAGTATGATGCTACAAGCTTGGCACACCTATTTTTGGTCAGTTTCTCCCATTCTTCTTTGCAGGACAACTCAAGCTGCATCAGGATGGATGAGGAGCATCGGTGCACAGCCATTTTCAGATCTCTCCAGAGATGTTTAATCGAGTTTAAGTCTGAGCCACTCAAGGACATTTCACAGAGTTGTCCCAAAGCCACTCCTTTGTTATCTTGGCTGTGTGCTTAGGGTCGTTGTCCTGTTGGAAGATGAACCTACGCCTCAATATGAGTTCCAGAGCGCTGTGGAGCAGGTTTTCATCAGGGATGTCTCTGTACATTGCTGCATTCATCTTTCCCTCGATCCTGATCAGTCTCCCAGTTCTTCCCGCTGAAAAACATCCCCACAGCATGATGCTGCCAGCACCATGCTTCACTGTAGGGCTGGTATTAGCCAGATGAGCAGCAGTGCCTGGCTTCCGACAGACATAACGCTTGCTATTCAGGCCAAAAAGTTCAATCTTTTTTTCATCAGACCGAAGAATTTTATTTCTCATGATCTGAGAGTCCTTCAGGTGCGTTTTGGTAAACTCCAAGCGAGCTGTCATGTGCCTTTTACTGAGGAATGGCTTCCTTCTGGTCACTCTACCTTAAAGGCTTAATTGGTGGAGTGCTGCAGAGATGGTTGTTCTGGAAGGTTCTCTTCTCTCCACAGAGAAACGCTGGAGCCCTGTCAGAATGACCATCGGGTTCTTGGTCACCTCCCTGACCATTCTCCCCTGATCGCTCAGTTTGGCCGGGCGGCCCGCTCTAGAAAGAGTCCTGGTGGTTCCAAACTTCTTCCCCTGTGCTCATAGGGACCTTCAATGCTTCAGAAATTGTTTTGTACCCTTCCCCAGATCTGTGCCTTGATGCAATCCTGTCTCTGAGGTCTACAGACAAATCCTTGGACTTCATGGCTTGGTTTGTGCTCTGACATGCACTGTTAAGTGTGGGGCCTTATATAGACAGGTGTGTGCCTTTCCATGCAACTGAATTTACCACAGGTGGACTCCAATCAAGTTGTATAAACATCTCAAGGTAGACCAGTGGAAACAGGATGCACCCGAGCTCAATTTTTAATGTCATGGCAAAGGCTGTGAAATACTTATGTACATTTTAAGGGTTTAGAAAATACAATACAGAGCCCATTAGGCATACCCAGGCTCGCAAAATAAAAATAAACCAGTAAAAAAACAAAACTAAACAAAAAAAGGTACGCTCAGACCACAAAGGTGGAATAAATCACGGTACTTAGAAATTGAAACGCAGGGTGGCAATATTATAAGGAAGAATCATATCCATGGCACTACCCTAAAAACCAGCATCAACCTAGGCATGTACAGAAAACAAACAGGCATGTCACCACCATTACACCTGAATAGTAGTGTCCGAGAGGATGACAGAAATTACAGCCATCCAGAATGCCTGGATTAATGAACACCACCAAAAAATATTAATGAAGTCCGCTGAATCTGATAAAAACCTCCAGGAGTTAGCAGGGACTGATGGATATTTTCTATGTTATCTCACGGGAGGAAGGTAAACTCTGTGCTGAATCTTAAATTGGATCAGTCTCTCTAGTAGATCAACTAAGAAAAGGAACATTCCCACATTTTCACCCAGTCTTCTTCATCCAGCTCAGGGAGATCAGAGAGCCACTTAGCTTTAAGTGGCTCAAGTCCAACATGAATGGAGGGAACTAACTCCTTGTAGATGGTCGATAGGGAAGAGTCCATGATTAAGCACCTAAGTAAATTTTCCAGGGCCGAGGTATATAGAGCAACTGGCTGTTCGTCAAATTGTGTTTGGAAGGCATGTCGTAGCTGGAGATACCTAAATAGATAGGAGTTAGGCAGATAAGAGTCTTGCTTTAAGCTACCAAAGGTCCGCAACTGCTCCTCTAAGCAAATCTGGTCTAAGTACTTTATGCCCTCAATGCCGATATTTGTGGATCAGGAATTGACAAACTATTACAACCCAGGATTAAACCAAAGGGGAATATGTGAAGAAACATGTCCAGGAGGGTTAGGGTGGGCAGCATAAACCATCGACCAAGCTTTCAACACCGTTTTCATAGAATTAGTCAATAGGAGAGAGGAAACTGGACCGTGATACAATATGTTTCTCAAGGCCTCATATGAGCCTAAACTGGAAGCCTCCAACACCTTTGCAGCGTTAGAATCATCTGCAAGTAGCCAGTTATGGGCATGTGTTAATAGGGAGGCCAGATATTTATGGAGATAAGGGCAAGCCAAGCCCCACTGATGCCTGGGTCTTTGGAGGACCGACAATTTAAACCCCTGCTGACCCGAGCCCCAGAGCAAAGAGGCCAGGTAGGAATTCATGAGTCAAAATAATTTTTGGGTATCCATTCGGGTGAATGTCTGAAGACATAAAAACGCAGGTAGAAACTTAATTTAAAAAATATTTATTTGTCCAATCAGGGAAAGAGAGAGATGCGACCATGCCTTCAATTTAGCTTTCATGTGCTGCACTAATGGAGTTATGTTCAAATTACAATAATCAAGAAGTTGAAGGAATGACCGCAATGCCAAAGGTATTTGACACTGGTCATCCATACCAAGCGCCCAGCCTCTAAGTCAATGGGCAAAAGTAAAGTTTTATCCCAGTTTACTTTTAACCCAGAGTGTTCAGAAAAGTGTGAAAGAATTTAAAGGGCCTCCTTAAGCGAACTGCCTGGATCATTAAGAAAAAGGATTAAATCATCCACATACAAGGCTAGCTTCTCATCTATGGTGCCCACTTGGATACCCGCTACTGCTTGTGAGCGTTTGAGCTGTGCCCAATGGCTCCATCATTAGAGCATAAGAAGAGCATAAAGCCACCCCCGCAGTTTAATCCGGGTCATCAGAGACTTATACAATATCTCAATCCATCTACGGAATTCCACCTCAAATCCAATGACCTCCAGGACAGTAAAAATATATGGCCAGGCTACTGCATCGAATGCCTTCTCTATATCCAGTGCCACCAGTACTCTAGTGGAGGAGTTGGCTGGGGGCAGTTGCAAGGGAGTAAAGACCCTTTACAAGCCAAAGTCGGTCGACTTTCCTGGCATGAAGCCAGTTTGGTCTATGTTAACTAAGGAAGGGAGAACCATCAGCAATCTGTTCACTAGCATTTTTGTCAAGACTTTCAGGTCATATTTCAGTAAGGAGATTGGCCTGCAGGAGGCACATTGGGATGGATCTTTGCCGGGTTTAGGGATAAGAACATGTGCCTGATACATAGTATGGGCTAAGGAGGAGAAATGCCCAAAAACACACAGATGTGAACAGAGCCTTAAAGTTATTGCAAGGCTTCATTTTTTAAACAAACATATCATACTTACCTCCACTGTGCAGTTCGTTTTGTACAGAGTGGCCCTGTTCCTCGACTTCTGGGGTCCCCGGCGCTGGTAGCTCCTCCCTGCGTCATATAACCCCCTAAGAGAAGCGCTCTCCCAGAGGGTTACCTTGCGGGCGCGCTCCTGAGTCCAGCATTTGCGTCCATAGACTCAGAATGCCAGACTCGGCCCCGCCCCTGCATCATTGGATTTAATTGACAGCAGCGGAAGCCAATGGCTGTGCTGCTATCAATCTATTCAATCAAGAGCCGAGACAACAGGCAGAGAGGAAGAGCGCGTCTCTGGCATGGGACAGTGGCAGAAGTTTTTTCACCTTAATGCATAGGATGCATTAAGGTGAAAAAACATGAGGGTTTACACTCCCTTTAAGGATGTCATTAGGATCGGAGATCATTCTTCCATCCGAGCAACGGATTTCAGAGACTACAGTTTGGGTTTTTGATTCAGCCACAAGATTAGCTAGCAATTTGCCATTCTTATCCCCAGACTCAAAAATACAGCCAGCCAAAGATTTTAACTCAAAGTGAGTGGCCTTGGTAATATGCAAAGATAAGGCTCGTCTAGTGTCAGCGAGTTGGCAGAAATTACTCAGAGTTGGGGAATCAGAAAAGGCAGCTGCTGCTGCTTTGGATTCACTAGCTTTCAGCTGCTGGAAATAGGAGGATAATTAATTTCTAAATGTTTTAATGCCAGATATATATTCTCCACGCGTATGGGCCTTAAAGGCTCCCACACCATGGGGACTGTGGCAGTAACATCATTTATACTCCAATATTGCGGCAGGATAGGAGAAACCAGCTTCTCAACCTTCGGATCCTGTATCCACTTAGGCATTAAACGCCAACAGTCTTGGTGTCTGACGTGCGATATATCTATTCTGAGTTCCAGGGGGTGCATGGTCATAAAGACCGGATGGGAGGCAAGATACCTCCTTCACTGCCTTTAAGCTCGGGCATTACCAAAAGCCAGATCAATCATGGAACCAGATTTGTGTGCTGTAAAGAAACAGGAGTATGCCCTGGAGGACTGATGTTTCCATCACCAGATTTCAATGAACTGAAATGCCGAAGCCCAATGGAGTAGGTCAAGAGTTTAGGTCCTGTGTGGATTAGAGAAGTCTAGGCACAGGTCCAACCTACAATTAAAGTCTTCGACAATGTATAATCTGTAAAATTGCAACCTGGCTAACGTTTCATATATAAGGTGCATTACCCGCTTGGTTGAAGGGAGGAGGAACGTACACGTATCGACTATGGCATATATCGCTGTCTTCACCTCTAACAAGAGTATGATATACCTTCCTTCTGGATCTGTTAGAAGGTGTAGAACTTTTCATGCCAACAATTTGTTTAAAAGAACGGCAACCCCCTCGCGTAGCTGGAATAAGTCGCATGAAATGCTTGTTGTACCCAGGGTCTACGTAGGGCCAAGATCTTATTACCTAAAAGGTGAGGTTTATGGTGACTTAAGTTTTTTAACATTAAAGTTCTTTTAAATTTATCATTTAGCCCCCTGACGTTTCACGATATTAACTTCAATGCCACGTGGTATAGGTATAAAAAAAAATGAATATGACGAGAAAGGTGAAGTATGAGACCTAATCCCATCAAACCACTGGGGGGAGTGCCATCCTCAATCATCACATGCAGGTTGTACGCATGGTGGTAATCAAACATGAATTTGAGTGCAAGTGGACAATGAGCGTACAGTAACAAACCATAGAACCAGCAACTCCCTACCGACCATCTATACCCCAACAAAAAATGAGGTCAGTTTTATACTCTAAACCAGGTTTTCTCAACCTTTTAACCCTAGAGGAACCCCAAAAAGAATTTTCATGTCTCGAGGAACCCTTACTAAACCCAAATCATCAGGGCTCAATAGGAACAATGCTCCTTATATTGGTGGTCAATAGGAAGAATGTCCCCCTTAAAAGTGGTGTTTAGAATGCCACCCTTAAAGACAGCTAAAGAGATATTTGGTGTCATGCTGCTGGCTTTGCTAAGTGGTGCTGAACCTTGAACTCTGTAGGCATCATTAAATAGTCTTAATTTAGGTCAAATAGGTGGTTCATCAGCCACAGCTCAAGGAACCCCTAGCAACCTCTGGAGGAACCCCAGGGTTCCACGGAACCATGGTTGAGAATGGCTGCTCTAAACCAATAACAAAAGTCTTCAAGGTCCATCTGGAACCAAGTTTTCACATGAACCAAGTAAACTCCCTTCTGACTGG
Organism: Rana muscosa; assembly: GCA_029206835.1. Taxonomy (NCBI): domain Eukaryota; kingdom Metazoa; phylum Chordata; class Amphibia; order Anura; family Ranidae; genus Rana; species Rana muscosa. The sequence continues at coordinate 277,601,462 of CM055117.1, forward strand.
TAACCCAACAATTTTGAAAGTCAGTGTAGTATCCGTTACCAATGGAAAGTGTGTCTTCCTTGAAGTTTCTTCGAAGAGCGGCAATAGTAGATCTTCCGATGCCACTTCAAGAAGGCAGAAACTAGGGAGGGGGCTGTTGTGAAGAACAGTCAACAATTATTCGAGGTAGCTCCAAGAGGATAAGGATCAAACTGGGGAAACAAATGTGTAGAGGACCATAGGGCCTGCAGGTGAGAGGAGCAAAATAATAACAGGCCTGGTAGTAGGGCAACTGAATAAGTGGAATTACAGATAATTTGAACAGGTAACGTGAGGGAGGGATCCGAAGTAGAAAGGTTTCCCCCGAGACACCAAGCAGTAGGCAGGAGCAAGATGGTGTATATTACCTCAGCGTGTTTGGCCTATCATCAGCATCAGCTTGAGAGTCAAAGAAGCGAACAAAACCTTCACGTGGGGCTCGAAAGTGGCTAGGGTACAGAAGGCTGCATTTGATATACTTCTAATGAAGCCTCCTATGAACATCATTGAAGATTTTTTTCCTGCGCTGTAATTCAGTGGAGAAATCCAGGAATAGTAGGACAGACGTATTACCATAGGGAAGCGTGGGGTGTTTGCGGGCTGCTGAAAGGATCATGCCACAATCACAGTAACTGAGCAAGCAGACCAGAAAAGGAAGAGGATTCGTTCCTGGTATTGCACATCCTGTAGGTACTCGATTAGCGCGTTCAACAACGTAGGTCTGAGAAACCTCAGTGAGGCCTAGCAGATTTTTAAAGAACCCTTCCACAAACTCCGGCGGTTAGGCATCCTCCGGGAGTTTGTTTTAATATTTTATAAATTTGCAAAGATTTCAAACAAACTTTTCACGTTGTCATTATGGGGTATTGTTTGCAGAATTTTGAGTGAAAAAATGAATTTAATCCATTTTGGAATAAGACAGTAATAACAAAATGTGGAAAAAGTGAAGCGATGTGAATATTTTCCACATGCACTGTACATGCTGGGTCGCAGGGGATGTACTTTAGAGATCCCCTATTGAGCGGTGCATTGTGCACCGTGTGAAAGAGGCCTTACACTTTGAGCATATGCATACATTAAAGTACTAGTGCACCCAAAAGTGACATACAGTTAGTAATCTGGTGGGCCGAGTCAGCCTCTTGCATTTTGTATGTCTTCGAAACTTAAAGGCAAAGTTTACAGAATAAAATAATAAAATGCACATGGAAAAACATGGGAGAAAGAGAACGGGACTAGAACGGTACTGATAAATTAGTACTGAACACAATGGAAAACAACTACCAATTGGTAAAAAAGTATACAGTAAATTTTAATAACAATATATACAAAATTGGTAAAAATATGAGCAGTGTCACTAATTTCACAATAGGGTAATTCCAAAGTTTTTAATATGTTGTTTTTGATTCAGTGACTTTGTTAAATGGATGAGCAGCCCTTTTATGGCTGCTTCCTGATGTTAATAAGGTCATATATACTTATACCCATATAGGTTTTCCATTTATTAACTCGCTTTGATTGAAACTTTGGTATTTCCTTTCTTTTCTCTTTTGGCTAGGTCTTATGAGTGGACAACTGTGGAGGTCTGGTTGCTCGGAGTCTGCTCCGCTTGCCGCCCAGGGGGTGGTCTTCTCCGCCCTCCCTTTGTGGGGTCTCCTCTCCACTCCCTCTTTTTTACATCTAGGGTCCTTGGTGGTAAGTTGCCCGCTTCATATCACTTGTGGACTTGTCTACAGGTGGATCTCCAATTCTTTAAACGGATTGTTAATTTTTTATTTTGCAAGTGGTAATTTTCCTTTTTGCTTCCCCATTTTTATTAGCTGTTTAGACGTCTGAGACATACTTCCCCTGACGAAGCCCCAATGGGCGAAACATGTTGGGACTATGTATGATCCTCAGTTGAACACTGATGCAACCACCATCTTGGGAATTACTCTATTGTGAAATTTTGTGACAGCTATTTTTACCAATTTTGTATAAATTGTTAATAAAATTTACTGTATACTTTACCAATTGGTAGTCGAGTTTTCCATTGTGGTCAGTACTAATTTATCAGCACCATTATAGTCCCGTTCTCTTTCTCCCAAGTTTTTCTATAATAATTTGGGATTAAGTGCGTTATATTAGGTGTCTACCCATAGCCAGACCACAAAATCACTATATTAATAAATGCACATATTTTTGCAAAAAAATAAATAATTTATTTTTCCTGCTAGAACCTGGAAAACATTGAACCCGTGATCAGTAGATCATGGGTGCAATGTGGACTGCTGCGGACATGTCTTCCAGCCTATACAGTACCTCTGTACAGGCTTTCAGTTAGAAAGTTGGAGGATATGTCAATGGACTATAAGAGTTCTCATTAGCACCAGCGCAGCCCACTGAAACTGCAAGCCCATCTGCCACCATGGCAGATGGACTTGTAGTTTATTCATTAACAGGAATCTGTGAATAAATGACATAGCTGTGTGGACAGAGCCCAACACAGCCATGCGTTTTTTTTAAAGGTGACAGGGCGGGGCAAAGATGTCACAGGGAAGGGGGCATGGGTGGATAGGAGGCAGGAGCTGAAACATGTTACATGCTCCACCCTAAACACGGGTGGAATATGTATGTACCATGTTCCAAAAGGTGAACTTCTCCTTTAAAAAGCAAGCATTTCTTGGCATAATTCCTAAGTGTGTTGGCGTTCACCTGGAAGGTTTAGGGTTTCCGCCCATTTTGGTCTATGCCAGAAGCTTCTGTTGAAATCTCCTTAAAAAAAGTTAATACGGAAAAAAAATGTAACCACTTGCATCTCATTGGCAAAAAAATAAATGTGTGCACGCCTAGGAACTCAAGAGCAGGCATGTCAATTACCGGTATATTCTTCTAGAGATGCAGATACCTGAGCTTTTAAAAAACGAAACAAACAAAAAAACATAATTAAAGAACAGCGTTATGCTTTACAATGTGTTTATTGCTCTTGCTGGCTTGGGAACTCCAAAAAGTCCTATTAAAATGAAGTAAGAAAAAGAGAGCCAGTAGTAGAGAAGAGTCATGTGAACAGAATGAACTGCACATGACACCACAGCCACCAAGCTCTGCATTTTCTGAATGGGTAGTAAAATGAAGACAGCATTATGAAGTAACCTCGCAGAATAAAACAAAAACAGATAACCATATCTGCTCTCCAATGCAAATAAGCCCCTAGAGTGGGCAAAATAAATGATCACTTAAAATTCAGTGGAAACACAGGCCTCATGCATACAGACTGGGGCTTACCTCCAAGTTTAAGAAAGTACCTGTGTATAACCACATCCAGCCATTGATTTCTAAAGACATCTGTATACCTGTGGTTCGTGGGTGGAGAATACACATCATACAGCCCCAGGCACTGTGTGCATGAAGCCTAATAGATTCATCAGTAGTTTCATTTAACCTCCCTGGCGGTATGATTCTGTCTGGAATTATGTACCAAAAGCGGTACAATTATTTTGCATGGAAATTTGGCGTTATGTATTGTAGGCCTGCAATTCTTAGTAATTACTTACTTAAACCTGACCAAACAAGACTCTAGTAGACATCCCAGATGTGATAAATTTGAAACACAAAATCATGAATTATAATCTAATAAATAATATAATTTTATTCAATAATGTAGAAGAAAATAATGACATTTGTCAAACAAAGAAAATTCAATAACCATCCTGAGTGTGATACATTTTAAAAGATGGAACTAAACAAAGTCCAACGTCACAATCTGGACAATGGTACCTTGTTTCTTTTCGGACTTTCTTTCCATTGCCATCTCTCTTTGAACAGCAGACCACGCACATCCTGGTAGGTGCTTCCCTTTTTGCGGTTGGCGGTATGTAGTCCAAAAAGTGACGACCAGTCAGGCGTTCTGGGTTGACAACGCCAACAGCACGTCGTCCGGGTCTGTTCACAGCTACTGATGGTGTCTGGTGGTTGACAAAAATCTGCTCAGCCACCTTCCAGATAAAGTCGGAATGAACAAGAGGCATGCCACTCTTTGCTTTGTATAGGATATACGCATTCCAAAGGCATTGTTCCAGAAGATGCCTGAAAATCTTTTTATAATATTTTTTTTGCTGTTTGCGCATAGCCGGGTAAAATGTCATTGCATGATCGGCTCTGTCGACACCTCCCATTGTATTGTAGTCCATCGCGGCTTCAGCAGATCTTTCCCACCTTTTGTGTGGACCATGGCAGTGGAGGTATTGTGCACAGTACTCATAAGACACACGTCCTTGTCTCGCCATCGCATTGCCATCATCTTACCCTTCTGCCAGGCAACCATTTCTCCGGTTTTTAGTTTTTTCTTGCCAAACATAGATGGCATGCCACGTCGGTTAGGCCTAACGGTACCATACCCATCAGTTTTGTTTTGTAGCAAAACCTCAAAAAGTTCCAGGGACGTGTAGAAATTATCCGTGGTCACACAATATCCTTGATTCAGCAATGGCTCCAGCAGTGTAATGACAGATGATGTGGCCATCCCACAGCCGCTGTACCTGGGGTTGAACTTCGTGCCTTTACCGGTGTAAATGACCGAATTCCAGATGTACCCGGTGGATGACTCGCATAGCATATAGAATTTGATGCCAAACCACGCTCTTTTGGATGCAATGTACTGTATCCAGCTTAGGCGTCCCTTGTAGGCCATCAGACTTTCATCCACGCTGACGTCCCTTTCTGGCACGTAGGTCCGCTGGAAATTGGTCACGATCATTTGGCATACCTCCCAGATTTTTTTTTAGCTTGGGCGCAGGATGCGTGGCCTCATCAAACTCCTCATTGTTTTCGAAGTGGAAATACTTCATGATGAGGGAAAAACGGTATTCTGACATCACGGTGCCAAAAAACGGAGTGGCCAGTAGCTTATTGGTGGTCCAGTACCATTTCTGGAGCGGTTTCCCCACCACCCCCTGAAGAATGAAGAGTCCCAGAAACTTCCAGATGTCCTCTTTCGTCACCGGTTCCCACTTTCTGCTTCGGGAAACTCTGGCATGCAGCGTAGCGGATTGCCGATCATGGTAGTGATTTGTCTGTGACAATTTTTTCAATTACCTCTTCAGTGAGGAATAATTGCAGGTATGCCAGAGGGTTGTCACACTCCACATCTACCTTCATCCCAGGTGATCCATTGAACGGAAATCTTGGGGGCGCTACCTGGTCCGTATCGGAGTCCGAGGTCGCTGAGGTCAGGTGCAGGATCATCGCCGTTGTCACTTGCCAGATCAGTGTCAAACAAATCTCCCCACGACTCACTAACGCTCAGTTCTGCGAGCAACTCCGTGTCGCTGCCGCTGTCACTCATCTGGTCCAAAAGCACCCTTGTGGTAAAGTGGTGCTTTTTTGATGCCATGTTTTTCTGGGCACAGATGACAGGCAAGGGGCACTGTACAGTGATCAGAGGTGATACAGTGTAATCATATACAATATAACCTCTTTTATGTTTGTGTTGTGTGAACTTTTGAATTTGCCGCCCAGTTCCGCTCCCATGCGACGCTGCGGCTCGCAGGGAACGGAACCAGGAAGTCAGAAAGTGCTGACACTCGCCGGTGACCTCGCTGGCAATCACAGCAGAGGACATCATCGCTGGATCGCCAGGAGAAGGTAAGGAAACTCCGCTGCGGGCTCTGCAATGTTACCCCCAGCGTGACTCGGGGTTACCGATCCTTGCAGAAAAAAACAACCCCGAGTCACGGTTGGGATTACCGCCAGGGAGGTTAAACATTTTATCTATAGCTGGCCATAGATGGATAGAATTTTGAATGTAAAGTCTTAGGAAAATTTGAATATAAATTCTTAGGAAAACTTACACAAAGAGTCTCATGAACAGACTGTTTGCTTTTAGGTTGGGTTCACACATATGCAAATTGGATGCGGATTTCTCCGCATCCTATTCGCATGACCTGCGAGTGTGCCCGACTCACAACGGAGCCAGTTTACACAGCTCCCGGGCAGCCGGTGCTTGCATTTGGAAAGGGTCCTGTGAGTCTTTGGTTTAAATTCAGGTGCGAATTAAGGCAAAAATTTGGACCCGATTCGCACCTGAATCGGTACACTGGGATGCACCGAACGCCATGCTGTGAGCTGCAGCAGGTGTGAACCCAGCCTTAAAGTCATTCATACACGGATTGAAATTTGGCCGGTTCGGCAGGGACCAGCCAAATGTCGACAGCTGTATGAGCACCCATTTAGATGAGATGTATGAGCCTGTGCGGTTTTTCCCAAACGATTAGTGCCACCGGATATAGCCAGCAACACTACTCACTGTGTTCTTCTGACAGAGAAGACTCCCCCACAATCCCTGATGGCAGAACAGAATAGCCCTAAAAGGAGAAATTCCCCCGCCAACAATGACAGTTAGCACTGTTTGCCCACAGTTAAGCTGAGGATTACTTTTCTACAATTTCAAAATACATTACTACTGAACCTATTACCTACCTTTTCACTAAAAGTGTTAGGTGGATCAGTATGACAACCTACTTCAACATATATAGAAGGGTACTGCAGAGGCTCTTTTGGTTTTATGGAGATACCTGGATGATTGGGGCCCATTCCAGCAAAGCTTTATGGTAATATATGAAACCGTGCAGTCCGTTGTCATCTGTGTGCTGTGCTAATAAAAATGGTGCTTGTACAGTTTTGGTGCGTTGGCTGCCTATACGCAACACATACTACTGTGGAAATACTGTATGTCAATTACAGGTGTAACCGCAGGACATACTGGAGCCTTTTTCTGGAGGATTCTCCTATAATACAGAAACATCTAGAAGTCCAGCATGTCTCATATCTCCACACATGCTAGAAACAGGTTTAAAATGTTACTAAACCCAGGACCCTGCATTCACTATATCTGGTCTCCCACAGTACACAAAACATGTTAATGCAATTATTTTAGTAAATATAAATTGCTAAATACCAGGGTGGATTTGATTTACGTCAAGTCAATTTAAATCACTAGTAAAAAGGCTTGATTTAACAAATTTTTAAAGAGCAGCTGTCATCTTTGTACCGCAGCGGCCCCTCCTCTGACCCACTGTTGACTCACAGTCAAATTCATTTTAATGGGAAGGCTGGTGATGCGGCAGTGACACAACAAAGTGAGGGACGTGGCGGTAACAGGTGAATGGATGCCCGCTAACGGGCGCTGCCATGATGGATCTGAAATGACAGGTGCTCTTTAAATGTAAGGACTCATTCTTGCTGGTAGTTAGAATCTTTAAATATTTTCAAACAAAATTAAGGTTTCCTATTTAGAATAATAAGCGGTCAGGTTAGTAACAGCAATATCAGAACCGATTCAATCATAACGTTTGGTAGTGTACATAGATTTGCAAAACAATGGGATAAAGGAATATTCCTGAACATTGTTTCATCTCATGGTTACTGTGAAATGCGTGAATGCATTAATGCAGTGCATGTTCTCAGCTTGCAGAACTTGGATTCATTGAATGAGTTTACCAAAAATGTAAATATTGCAGAATATACAGTCTCACACAACATAACATTCATGCTGAATAAACTAAATTATTAATGCATCTTAAATAGAAAACTATCTTTATATAGATTTTTACTACAAAAGCATTTTATTAAAATACATTTTGTAAAATAGGGATTGACCAATTATCAGCAGCCGATATTCACTTTTTTTTTTTTAAGTATTAGCATCGGGCACAAACATACCCGATATTACTTCAAGGGGTTTTACTGATGGGATGACCCCAGTACCGTGCAACTCAGAAGCCGCTCGGTTATTACAAGCAACGGGAGGGGACGTCCCCCCCTCCCCCACCTTCCCCCACTCGCCCGTCCCACTGGGAGGCCTGAGCAACCAGCCGGCTGGCCGAAGACCTGAACAAAGCCGATGCTTCGTTTGGGTCCTGGATCTAGTAACCTGGAAAGTGATGTCATGACATACATTCCCAGATTATTGGCATCTTTAAGGCGCCAGTTTTAACACATATAAAGTGCAGATCTTGATTTTGAATACTTTCAAGTGTAGAGGAGGGGTTTGGGGTCTTATAGACCTCCGATCCCTCCATAAAGATTACCTGTCACTGCCTATTACAATCACAAGGGATGTTTACAATCCTTGGGATAGCAATAACCGTGAAAAAAAAAAGTGTAAAAATTTCATTTTCTTAATGTACAGAATATCAGCACACAATATCGGCCATCAACCTTAGAGGTGGCTGAAATATTGGTATCGTATCGGCACCGAAAAAAACGGTATCGGTCAATCCCTAAAATAAAAATCCCCAAAATCTGATCTGAATTTAAAAAAAATACATTTTTTTTTTTTAAAAACATTGATTTTTTTATCCACCCTGTTAAATACCAGTATCTCACAAAAGTGAGTACACTCGTCACAGTTTGTAAAATATTTTATTCTATCTTTTCGTGTGACAACACTGAAGAAATTACACTTTGCTACAAGTAGTGAGTGTACAGCTTGTATAAGTGTACATTTGCTGTCCCCTCAAAATAACTCAACATACAGCCATTAATGTTTAAACCGCTGGTAAAAAAAAGTGAGTACACCCCTAAGTGAAAATGTCCCTCCCGGTGTCATGTGACTCGTTAGGGTTGCAAGGTCTCAGGTCTGAATGGGGAACAGGTGTGTTAAATTTGGTGTCTTCACTCACTCTTTGGAAGTTCAACATGGCACCTCATGGCAAAGAACTCTGAGGATCTGAAAAAAAAAAAAGAAATGTTGCTCTACATAAAGATGTCCTAGGCTATAAAAAGATTGCCAAGACCCTGAAACTGAGCTGCAGCACGGTGGCCAAAACCATGCAGCGGTTTAACAGGACAGGTTCCACTCAGAACAGGCCTCGTCATGGTTGACCAAAGAAGTTGAGTGCACATGCTCAGCATCATATCCAGTGGTTGTCTTTGGGAAATAGACATCCGAGTGCTGCCAGCATTGCAGCAGAGGTTGAAGGGGTGGGGGGTCAGCCTGTCAGTGTTTAAACCATACGTTGCACACTGCATCAAATTGGTCTGCATGGCTGACGTCCCAGAAGGAAGTCTCTTCTAAAGATGGTGCACAAGAAAGCCCGCAAACAGTTTGCTGAAGACAAGCGGACCAAGGACATGGATTACTGGAACCATATCCCGTGGTCTGATGAGACCAAGATAAACTTATGTGGTTCAGGTGGTGTCAAGCATGTGTGGCGACAACCAGGTGAGGAGTACAAAGACAAGTGTGTCTTGCCTACAGTCAAGCATGGCGGTGGGAGCGTCATGGTCTGGGGCAGCATGAGTGCTGATGGCACTGGGGAGCTACAGTTCACTGAGGGAACCATGAACGCCAACATGTACTGTGACATACTGAAGCAGAGCATGATCCCTTCCCTCCCTTCAGAGACTGGGCTGCAGGGCAGTATTCCAACATGATAACGACCTCAAACACATCTCCAAGATGACCACTGCCTTGCTAAAGAAGCTGAGGGTAAAGGAAATGGACTGGCCAAGCATGTCTCCAGACCTAAACCCTATTGAGCCTCTGTGGGGCATCCTAAAACGGAAGGTGAAGGAGCGCAAGGTCTCTAACATCCACCAGCTCTGTGGAGTGGAGGAGTGGAAGAGAACTCCAGTGGCAACCTGTGAAGCTCTGGTGAACTCCATGCCCAAGAGAGTTAAGGCAGTGCTGGAAAATAATGATCGAAACACAAAATATTGACACTTTGGGACCATTTTGGATAATTTCACTTAGGGGTGTACTCACTTTGGTTGCCAGCGGTTTAGACATTAATAGCTGTGTTGAGTTATTTTGAGGGGACAGCAAATTGACACTGTTATACAAGCTGTACACTCACTCCTTTACATTGTAGCAAAGGGTAATTTCTTCAGTGTTGTCACATGAAAATAGGATTTTTATAACAGCTTACCTGTAAAATCCTTTTCTTGGAGTACATCACGGGACACAGAGCGACATAGTCATTACTAATGGGTTATATAGATACCGTCAGGTGCTGGCACTGGCAACTTCCAAAACCAGAAGTACCCTCCCCTATATAAGCCCCTCCCATCCGGGAGCACCTCAGTTTTGTAGCAAAGCAATAAGTGTCCCCAAAGAGGGGCGGGAGCTCTGTGTCCCGTGATGTACTCCAAGAAAAGGATTTTACAGGTAAGCTGTTATAAAAATCCTATTTTCTTTCTCGTACATCACGGGACACAGAGCGACATAGTCATTACTAATGGGATGTCCTAAAGCAATGCCAAATGAGGGGGGGGGGTACACCATATATAAGCTGAGCGCTATCAGACATGAGGATCTTTTGCGGCCTGCAACACACTGCGCCCAAAGGCGACATCCTCCTGACTTCTAACGTCCACCTGGTAGAACCTAGTAAACGTGTGTACTGAAGACCATGTTGCGGCCTTACAGATTTGAGCCAGGGAGGCCTGGTGATGCACTGCCCATGAAGTTCCAACTGCTCTCGTGGAGTGCGCTCTAACTTTGAACGGAGGCGGTCTCCTTCTCAAGCCTGAGGCCTCGTACACACGACCGATTTTCTCGTCGTAAAAAACACGTCGTTTTTTTCGACGAGATTCTTGTTAAGCTTGTCGATTTTCTCGTCAAGCTTTCTATGCGTACACACTGTCATTTCCCAATTTCCTCGTGGTTCTCTGCGTTCACGTCCAGCACGTACGACGGCACTATAAAGGGGAAGATCTTTTTTCTTGGCGCCACCCCTTGGGCTGCTTTTGCTGATCTCGTGTTACCGCGTGTGAAGTAAAAGTTTGGGAAGAGACGATTCGCGCTTTTCAGTCTTCGTACTTTTCAGATCGTTTTCTGCCGTTCAGTTTGTGCTTGTGGGTTCGTATCTTGACTTTCAGGGCGTCTAGGCAGGTCGTATCTGTTTTACAGTGCGTTCTTGCCTGTTCGTTTCTGAATTTCAGTTCGTTATTCATAGGCCTTGCTGTTCTAAAGTGCGTTCTGTTCTGTACGTTCTGATTAGACGACCGTTTCCTAGCCATGTCGCCTGGACGTTCTCGTCGTCGAGTTCGTGCTGTGCATGCGCTTGGTGTTGGTCTGCTTGTTTTGGACCAAGACCAGTCCATGAATGGTGTGAGGAGGAGTTCATGGACCAAGAATTGGTTGCTCCAGCGGGACCAATTCTGCCACATGCCTCTGCTGCGGGAGATCGTCGAGAATAATCCTGAGGACTACAGGAATTTTCTGAGGATGTCTGACCCCGTTTTTCAGGAACTGTTGGCTTTGGTGTCCCCCTATATTACCAGGAAGGACACCGTTATGCGGGAAGCCATCAGTGCTGAGCAGAGGCTCATCGCCACGTTGCGTTACCTGGCGACAGGGAGAAGTCTTCAGGACTTGAAGTTCACCACAGGCATCTCCCCCCAGGCTCTGGGCCTCATAATCCCAGACACCTGTTCTGCTATTATACAAGTCCTGCAGGAGGACTATATTAGGGTAAGTTTTCTCCCTTCACATCACATTTTATGTATTACATGTATGCTAATGTATTGTATTTCTTTCATCCTTTCCTAATTACCATGATTGTAATATGCTGAGAATGTCCCCTTTGTCCCCATGCATGCTGGAAGTTTTTAAATGCCCCTTTTTTATCCTCCCTAAATATTTCCCCTCACTAACTTTTCCAGCAGGGGCGCCTGTTGCTCCAAATGTTGGGGGGTTACAACCCCAATTTCGGAAATAAACTTCCTCCTTTTTTGCTCTGTTGCCTAATAAACGCCCCCAGTTGTCCCCTCCAATGCAGCCATTTAGTCCCCTCTATTGCAGCCAGTTTCCCCCCAGCCCTGCACTTACCTTCTTGTGGTCAGCGCCATCCTTCTTCTGTCCTTGATGTCTTCTCCTTCCCTTCATGTTGCATCAGCCAATCATGTTACCATTAAACAGACTTGGTGAACATGATTGCCAGAGCTGCCTGTCAGTGTTTACACAAGGAATGCCCCCTCCTTGCGTCCCCGATTTTTCTTTGAGGAAGCCAATTACATCCCTCAGGTTGTAATTTGCAAGACTTTTTTAATACCTGTTTCTGCTCTGCAATTTTAACCCCCTAAATGACGCAATTAATCATATGTCGGTCGCTTTACAAGAGGCCATCCACCTGAATAGTGTGCGGCATAGACAATACATAGGTTCATGCAACGCATGAACCTATGTATTGTTCTGAGTGATGGGCACAGGAGAGAGGGGACAGTGCTCCAGCGCCCACTCTGGACGCACCGCCACTGCAATTCTATCCTGTGGCCAAACACATCTCCCCCCCCCCAAAATAATTTAGTAATGGCCCATCAGAGGGGGTGATGAATATGAATATGATAAATGAGCCTTCCATTATACTTTTTTTACACACCTTAATAAACGTATAATTAGATTGATGTTGGTCTCTAATTTTTTGGTCTTGAATTTGCTTGTAATGTATGCCTTTGTTTTTCTAATATTATTTCATCTTGTTTCACTCCACAGCTTCCTTCAACGCCACAGGAATGGCAGACTGTGGCATCAGAGTTCGCCACGCGGTGGGACTTCCCCAACTGCGGTGGTGCCATAGACGGGAAGCACGTCCGCATCGTGCCGCCACCCCGTTCTGGATCCTACTACTACAACTACAAGGGGTTTCATAGCATTGTGCTGATGGCGGTGGTGTCAGCACGGTATGAATTCCTCTATGTTGATGTAGGGAAGAATGGCCGGATGTCCGATGGGGGATCCTTCATCCAGACGGAGTTTGCCCTCCGTCTCCAGAGTGACGACCTTGCATTGCCACCGGATGCAGGGAATATTGAAGGACTCCCCTTTGTTTTCTTGGCTGATGAAGCCTTCGGACTCGGACGGCATCTTATGAGGCCATTTCCACAGAGGACCCTGACCCCAGAGAAGAGTGTGTTCAATTACCGGCTGGCCAGGGCCCGAAGAGTCGTTGAAAATGCCTTCGGCATAATGGCCAGCCGGTTCCGCCTTTTTATGACTTCCATCCACTTGGCGGACTACAAAATAAACTATGTAGTGTTATGCTGCTGTGTGCTACACAATTTTCTTTGCCGCAAAGCGAATTCATATATGGCCTCAGTTTTGCCAGAGGCTGGACTTTCCCCTGCAAATCCCCTTCCGGGCCTGGAATCTGCCCGTCTTGGCTTGCCCCCCCAAAATGCCCGTGTGGTTCGGGACAAATACATGGAGTATTTCACGGGTAGGGGGGCAATTCCTATGCCAGCCTATGTCTAAGTATCCCAATAAAAATCTTGTTTAAACCTTTAATTATTTGTTCTTTCCTGTCTCCTAGTTTGTCTTTGTGCATTTGTAGTGGCAAGTGTATTTTACTTTAGTAAATAACAACCAATTTCACTATGTTACCTTACAAAAGAACCAAATAAGCTTAGAGTGTATTATAAAAAGAAGCTACACGTTGTTTGTGGTCAAATATTTTACTCTCTGCACATTTTTTTTTGTTTTACTTTGGGGTTGGCCTGACCACAACCCGTCAAATTTTGGCTTATGAAAATACAAAAATACCACTTGCATTTCTAAAATGACAACATTGGATACCTCTGAGCAATCTGAGACATTCAGTTACACAAACTATGTCTCTATGTGCCCGTCCTAATATGGGGTCCTGCCACCCCTTGCCCAGCCAAAAATTCAATATGCACACATTTTTACTTTTTTGCAAATAGGAAGTTTACAATCCTGATCCCTATTGTCAACATGTGCTATCTGCCATCAGGGGTGATCAATGGATGTGTTTTGGGGGTGCATCCCCTTCCTCAGTTCACCGACTTTTGATACGAGGAAGGGGTTGCACCCACAAAAGACGTACATGGATATCCCCTGATGGCAGATAGCACATGTTCACACACTGTGTGCATATTCAATTTTTGGCTGCTTTGTTACTCAAAAAATTAGTAAAAATATAAAAACAAACATGTAAAAACAAATGTGTTTGGATGGCTTATTGAATTCTCCCGAAAACATCGAGAATGTCTTTAAATGTTTGTTCCATCACATGGATTCTTTGTTTAATTAGGTCCAGTTCCGTGCTACATTCCATCACTTGCTGGATGAGGCGGAGGGCACTGTCAGCAGAGAACGGTGTGCTATCCTTCACAACATTTCCATCCCCTAAAAACCATAAAAAAAAATTAATAAAACTCTGCAGGCCTACCTCGCTTACCTTAAGCTGTGGTGTCAGATACTGACCTGTTGTGGTGACCAGATCCACAACGTCATCCACCTCTCCTTCCTGCACTTCTCCTTCCTCCACCTCAACTTCCTGCACATCTTTCGGTTGTGGATCTTTGGGAGTTTGGGGTTGCTTGGAAGTTGTGGGGTGCATGTGCTCCCTGGAGTGTCCTCCTCCCAGTCTTCTCTCCCCTATGAGAATAAAACCAAAGGTCTATTTATCACACTGTAAAAATCTCATTTTTAAACTTAAAACAGGCTAAATTGTTTGGAAGTGGGGTACAAGTGTGTGTTTGTGCGGAATTTAAAGAAAAATGCATTCTTTATGACCCCAAATATGTTTATTATTCACATTTGGATGTAATTTTTTGGACATGGAGGCACCACAAATAAACTCTGATGCACCTGTGTGGGACACCCAAAAAAGGCGGGTCTGGTGGCCCACACTATAGTGCTCCAAAGTACAGATGTGGAAGCAGCTGCTGAGTGTCCTCTCCTTTACACTGATTAAAGTTTGCATTTCATTCTCCTTACAAACACATCATCTAGACTTAAAAATTATCCACAATACTTGATCAAAAATGGCAGATGTCTAATTACTTTTGGGGGTCTTAAATAAGCCAAAACCACGGATAGTGGCCGAACGAAGTGTCGGTAACGTAACGAACGATTACTGTGCCCAACCTAGTTCAAAATAATACATTTTGGAAGGGAGTCCAATATGCTTTAAAAAAAAAAAAAGTCAGTTTCTAAAAAGATTAATAGCAGAAAGGTCGTCATTTTACTTACTTTTAGCGAGCATCCTCTTTATGCTCCTCAACTGGTCTGGCTCCCTCAGTTTGAGGTCTGACCACCTCTTTCTGAGCTGCTCATTTGAGCGTTTCACCCCGAACTTCGCCCTCAGACTCTTCACAACTTTAGTGAGGATTTTGGCCTTCCTTCTATTTGGTTTGCTATACGGCCCATGCTTGGCATCATAATCAGCCTTGACCAAGATGTCCACCATCTCCGCCATCTCCGCCAAAGACATATTCGATGCCTTGAATCTCCTCCTTGATCGTGACGTGTCCTCGGTCTCCGGGCTTGTCTCCTCGCTAGTTGCGGAATTATCAGACACCTGCTGTAACTCCGCCATATCTGTCTGCGCGCCGAAAGAGAAGGGGCGGGGAAAAGATGTTAGTTAGAACGTCATGGGCGGGCGACGTGTGCGGAGCGACGTGTTCGAATTTGGACGCATGCGTGGTGTGTATATAGCAAACACACATGTGACTATAGTACGTTCGGTGTGCGGAGAGAGGAGTTCAAGTGACGGACGTGCGAACGAAGGTATGTGATTTTGTGAGACTTGTTAAAATTGTTGGCCTATACTGTCTTGAGATTGTTGGAGGATATATATGGTGACTAGGATGTGAAGGAGGTTAGACTGTTTGCCTCACATTATTTAAATATAATTTATTTTACTTGCAGATACAATATGAATGTATTTATTAGCGACAAAGAGTTCCTGGCGGAATTTATTGACCGGGTAAGGGAGCTGCCGGCTCTGTGGGAGACCAAAAACCCCATCCATAAAAAAAAAGGGGTGAGAAAAGCAGCGCTGGAGAAGCTGCTCCCATTTGTGCATACCAAGGTGCCCACAGCCACAGCAAAACAAGTGGACACTAAAATTGGTAGCTTGAGAGGTACCTACAGGACTGAACGCTCTAAGGTGCTGGCTTCTCAGAGGTCAGGAGCAGCAGCAGATGATGTTTATGTCCCGGTTTTGTGGTACTACAGCAGGATGTCCTTCCTGGATGACCACATTGAGCCAAGGCCATCACTCTCCACTCTTCCCCCCAGACTTCCCTGCAGCCAACCTGAGCCTTCTCTGGAGCAAGAGGAGGCAGCCATCCTGGATGATCCTG
Source organism: Rana muscosa (assembly GCA_029206835.1). Classification (NCBI taxonomy): domain Eukaryota; kingdom Metazoa; phylum Chordata; class Amphibia; order Anura; family Ranidae; genus Rana; species Rana muscosa. Next base: position 277,617,569 of record CM055117.1, read on the forward strand.
ATTTGGCCATCTGGAGCCAGGTATAGTATTAACTGAAAATGTAGTGGGATAAAATTAATGTTTCCCAAATATGTCAGGATGAGAAACATACATTATTTTGTATTCAACAAGTGAAATCATGATCTGTAGACATTATTCTGCACTTAATTGTGTGGTAAATAGTCAAGCTGATGTAGTGGTAAATTTAAAGCAAGGATTTATGCATTTACATTCTAATTGCTTCCATCAGGATTACAAAGTTTGATGCAAAGATTAAACCAACATATTAAACTATGTTTCTTTTTCATACACAGGATGAAATCAGCCAGGAGGAGGGTCTGGAAACTGTCAGGCAGGAGGAGGAAGGGCCCAGTGGCAGCCAGGAGGTGGCAGGGCCCAGTGGCAGCCAGGAGGTGGCAGGGCCCAGTGGCAGCCAGGAGGTGGCAGGGCCCAGTGGCAGCCAGGAGGTGGCAGGGCCCAGTGGCAGCCAGGAGGTGGCAGGGCCCAGTGGCAGACAGGAGGTGGCAGGGCCCAGTGGCAGACAGGAGGTGGCAGGGCCCAGTGGCAGACAGGAGGTGGCAGGGCAAAGGAGAAGCACCAGATCCCAGGTGCCTCCCATCAGGCTTCACAAAAGAGGCAGGAGGGACAGGACCACCAGTGAGGCAGCAATGGCCCTTATTAAAGAGGCCCATGCCACCCTCAAGGAGCCCACATCCCCTGAAGAGGCCATTGCCGGCCTAGTGGAGGCTAAGTTCAAGGTGATGAGCATGGAGCAACGCCTCCTATGCGAACCCCTGCTCATCACCTTGCTCAACAAGGGGGTGATGGAGCAAATTACCCCCAATACCGCCATATGTGAGGTGGCCCAACTGACCCAACCTCAACCTCCACCTCCACCTTCCTCTTCTGCCCCACCCCCTTCTGCTACCCCTCCACCTTCTGCCCCACCCCCTTCTGCTACCCCTCCACCTTCTGCCCCACCCCCTTCTGCTACACCTCCACCTTCTTCTTCTGCCCCACCCCCTTCTGCTACACCTCCACCTTCTGCCCCACCCCCTTCTGCTACACCTCCACCTTCTGCCCCACCCCCTTCTGCTACACCTCCACCTTCTGCCCCACCCCCTTCTGCTACACCTCCACCTTCTTCTTCTGCCCCACCCCCTTCTGCTACACCTCCACCTCCTCCTCCTGACAGGAGTACCCCTCCAGTGGGCCAGCCTCCAGCTAAACGAAGAAGGAAGGCTTCAGTAAAGGCTGCAGGGAAGGTTGCCAGGAAGAAGAGGAAGTGATGGCCTTGCTTCATTGTGGTCGCACTGGTCGGACAGAAGGCAGCCTGTTGTAGTACCACACACTTGGGACATATATCTCACCTGCTGCTGTTCCTGACCTCTGGGAGGCCAGCATCAGATTGTGTTCTGAAATGTGGGCCTTCTCAAGCTCCCAATTTTAGTGTCCACACAGGGTTGCTGTGTGCTCTGGGGTCCCTGGGATGCACAAATGGCAGCAGCTTCTCCAGCGCTGCCTTCTCTTTATTTAATTTATAAACATGAATAAATGTGTTTTTTGTTTAAGTTCATACTTGACTATGTGTATTTTTAAATAAAAAAAAACAAGCTTTGGAGTAAGCAGATACATTTGACTGACAATAAAAGGCACAGATATCACCCCCCCAAAAGAATAACTAAATCTGATTAGCTCAAAAACATGGTGTGAAATTTTAAAAATATAGATTAGAAAATTAAATGGGAGATCGCTATCAAAACATTGAGAAATTATAATTAACATCATTTTGAAAAATCTAACCATTTAAATTATTCCTAAAAACTTGCACGATATAATACACATAAATCTTATAAAGAGCAGCATGAAAAAGGTTAAAAATAAGGCATAACTCTGTGTGAATATCAGCAGCAAAAGAAGGTCTCTCGTTTTGATTAATGTAACATTCTAACGAAGAATTCAATGCAGAACATTTAAACGATGAAATATTTATGAGCGTGACGAATGTGCTCTCTCCATTATGAAGGCTTGTTTTACCAGAAGATGCGCTCCCGTCTCATAGTTGCTTGTGAGCATGCGCACTTTTGGAAGAGTCGTAAAAGCATACACACGAACCATTTTCTCGTCACAAAACAGGCCGACGAGAAACACGACGAGGAAATCTGGACTCCTGACGAGAAAATAGAGAGCAGGTTCTCTATTTTCTCGTTGAGATTCTCGTCAAGTTTCTCGTCGTAAAACCATACACACGAACGTTTTTCTAGACAAAAAAACTCTCGCGGCACTTTTCTTGACTGTTTACGACGAGAAAATCGGTCGTGTGTACGAGGCCATAGGCTTGTATTATGACCTGTCGAATCCACTTGGCTAAAGTAGATTTTGACGCTGCCTGACCCTTTCTGGGGCCTTCCGGCAGAATAAACAAAGTATCCGTTCTGCGAATCTGAGCAGTGGCTTTTAGATAAGCTTTAACTGCTCTTACTACATCCAAAGAATGCAATAACTTTTCCTCTACCGAAGTAGGTTTGGGGAAAAAAGAAGGAAGAACCACATCTTGGTTCAAATGAAAACTCGATACCACCTTAGGAAGAAAGGCTGGATGAGGACGTAACACTACTCTGTCCTTATGGATAACCAGATATGGCTCCTTACAGGACATAGCTGCTAATTCCGATACTCTTTTAGCCGAACAAATGGCTACTAGAAAAATCAATTTCCTGGTGAGAAGCACCAAGGAAATATGCTGTAATGGTTCAAATGGTTGTTTCTGTAGAACCGACAGAACCAAGTTTAGATCCCATGGACATATGGGAATATTAACCGGAGGACTAATACGCATCACTCCTTGTATAAAGGCTATGACTAGTGAATGCGAAGCCAAGGGCCTTTGAAAAAATATTGACAAGGCCGAAATCTGACCATTGATAGTACTCAAGGCAAGCTTCCTATCTACAGCCCATTGTAGGAAGTCCAGAATCCTACCTATTACGTATTTACGTGGATGCCATTTCTTGGCCTCACACCAGGCGATGTACGCCTTCCAGATTCTATAGTAGATCTGCCTGGATACCGGCTTCCTGGCATTGATCATGGTAGATACCACAGAATTAGAGAGCCCTCTCTTTTTTAGAATGTGGGCTTCAATAGCCAGGCCGTCAAACCTAGGGCTGGTAAGGAAGGGTGGTATATCGGTCCTTGCGAAAGCAGGTCCGGACGATGTGGGAGGGTCCAAGGACTCCCCACAGACATTTTTACAATCTCCGCATACCATGCTCTTCGGGGCCACGCTGGAGCCACCAGAATCACTGGTTTCTTTTCTACCCTGATTCTGCGGAGTAATCGAGGTAACAATTGTGGCGGTGGGAATGCATATATCAGCTTGAACTGATCCCAAGGGAACACTAGGGCATCCGAGCCGCATGCTAGGGGATCCCTTGTCCAAGAGACAAACCTGTCCACTTTTGTGTTGAATCTGGATGCTAGCAGATCTACATCCGGTGTTCCCCACCGCTGACATATTGTCCGGAAAACCTCGGGATGAAGGGACCATTCCCCTGGGCATAATTGTTGGCGACTTAGAAAGTCCGCCTTCCAATTCTCCACTCCTGGAATGAATACCGCAGATATGGCTGGGACATATCTTTCTGCCCATCTCAGGATGTAATTTACTTCCCTTTGGGCTGCACGACTCCTGGTGCCACCCTGGTGATTGATATATGCCACTGCTGTGGCATTGTCTGATTGAATTCTGACAGGGGACCCTTGGAGTTTGGATGTCCATGCTACTAGGGCATACCGGGCTGCTCGTATCTCTAAGAGATTGATGGGCAGGGCCTTTTCTGCTTCTGACCACTTGCCCTGGAGAGACCATTGCTCCAGTACTGCTCCCCAGCCTATAAGGCTGGCATCTGTAGTGACCACCTTCCAGGAAATCGGACTGAAGGATTTCCCTCTTTCCAGATTCTGGGGAACCAACCACCAGCGGAGGCTCTTGCGAACGGAGGCTCTTGCGAACGGAAGGGGACAAGGACATTGGTAAGTCCAGAGCCTGAACTTTTTTGTTCCAGGCTGACAGTATGGCCCTTTGCAATTTCCTTGAATGGAATTGACCGTAGGGTACTGCTTCGAATGATGCCACCATTTTTCCCAGCAGCCTCATGCACAGGCGTATGGATGGCTGTCTTTTTGAACCCACTAAGTGGATCAAATCTCTCAAAGACGACCCCTTTTCTTGAGGCAAGAAAATTTTTCTCTGGTCTAAATCCAGCCTTAGCCCCAAGTATTCCAGACTTTTGACTGGTTTTAGGGCTGACTTGTCTCGGTTGATAATCCAACCGTGATATTCCAGAAACTTGATTGTCTCGTGAACAACCACTTCTAGTTTTTCCACTGAGTGGTCTATCAGCAACAAGTCGTCTAGATATGCCATTATCGTTACACCTCGTGTCCTTAGATTGGCCAATAATGGGGCCAGAATTTTTGTGAACACTCTTGGTGCTGTGGCCAGACCGAAGGGTAAGGCTCTGAACTGAAAATGGCGCCCTTCTACCGCAAAGCGTAGAAATTTTAGGTGGGCTGGAAAGATGGGAATGTGCACATAAGCATCTTTGATGTCGATCGAGGCTAACCATTCCTCCCCTTGTAGGGCAGTGGCTACCGATCGGATCGACTCCATCCGGAAAGTCCTGATATGTAGGAATTTGTTTAGCCCTTTTAGATTTAATATGGGCCTCACGTCCCCGTTTGGCTTCGGAACTGTAAAGAGGTTTGAGTAAAACCCGAACCCCCATTCTTCCAGGGGAACCTCTAATTACTGCTTGGAGCAATAATTGTTCCAGTGCCAACAGGAGGGATCCTCTCTTCTGGGGATCCCTTGGCACGTTTGACCTTATAAAGCGGGAAGGAGGGGAGTTTTTTAACTCCAATTTGTATCCCAGATTTACTGCGGAGAGCACCCATCTGTCTCGGATCGTGTCCCGCCAGGTCTCTGTGAACAACTGAAGTCTTCCCCCCACCCGATTGAGTGGGGGCAACCCTTCATGCATTTGACTTTGGGGGAGGTTTTGTACCTCTCCTGCTCCAGGGCTTCTTGTTACCCTGCAACTGTCCCTGATTTTTACCTCCGGGATTTGACCGAGGAGGCCGTCGGAACTGTTTCACAGCCGATGTCCTAGGGACTGGAGAAGCCGGCCTCTTAAAAGAGGGACCTCTAACTCTATTTTTAACCGGCAAAAGTGTACTTTTACCGCTGGAAATTCTCTGGATATACTTGTCCAGGTCTTCCCCGAATAAGCGCTCACCATGAAATGGGAAGCTGACCAGCAATTTTTTACAGGGAGCTTCAGCAGACCAGTTTTTGAGCCATAGAAGCCTGCGCATATGTACTACAGACAGCGTAAGGCGGGAGGCCTGATGGATTGAATCCTTTATGGCGTCCACCGCAAAGCATAAGGCTCTAGGTAGATCAGCTAGGGCAAGAGCCTGCTGATCTGGCAAGTCCCTTAAGACCTGTTTCAACTGATCCTTCACTGCTTGGCAGACCCCAATAGCTGCCACTGCTGGTTGTGTCACCAATCCTGCTGTAGAAAAAGCAGATTTTAATAAGGACTCCAATTTTTTATCTATTGGGTCCTTGAACATTTGGACATTATCCACCGGACATGTCAGTGATTTATTCACACAAGAGATGGCTGCGTCCACTGTAGGGACCTTCCATTTTCTGATGAACTTATCCTCCATGGGATAGACCACCGGAAATCTCTTAGGGGGAGTAAATATTTTGTCAGGATGCTCCCAATCCTGGTAAATGAGCCCTTCCAGTAAAGGATGGATCGGAAAGGAACAAACAGTCTGGGGAGCTTTTAGCGACCCCAACGAGGAGACAGAAGTGGATGATGGCTCCGCAAGTGGCATTTTAAATGCTGATCGGACCATATTAGTCAGGGACTGAACCCATAACCTTTCAGCATGTGATGCTGAGAACGGCTCTTCCACTGTTGATTCCTCTACAACCGAATCGACCTCATCCTGATCCCCTTCAGGTAGGTCGATCCCTGTATGGGACTGTTGCTCTGTTAACAGGCACTCTGAGGGAGGAGACGGAGATTGGGCGCTTTTCTCCTGTGACAGGGAAGCCGCGATCAATGCTGACAATCTCTCTTCCAGCCCTCCCAGAGCTGAGGAAAAAACCTCCTCTGTTACATACACAGGAGCAGGTGAACTGAGGACAGCCACAGTACCAGGTACTCCTGAGGGTGCTCTACGGTCACTAACCTCTGATTCTTCAGGGGAGACTGGTGCAGCCAAAGCATGCCCAAGATCCTCAGAGCCCGATGGAGACCCCCTATTCCTCCTGGAATTTCTAGTCCCGGAGTTTTTAGACGGCATATTCCTAAGCCACAAAGCTGAGGTATTCCAGCCGAAATACACCAGTTACTGACAATAGTCTAGCATAAATGCTGCTATAAGAAACAGTTGGTGTCTACTAATATGCCTTTCTAGGGGATGCCTGTATCAACCGCTTGCTGTATGCCCTTTTTTAAATGTTGCCAGCTCTGTCTCTGTACTTCATAGCCAGCTCACCACACAAAATTGTGATTTTTAACATGCTGGGACCCCCGCACATGCGCAGAAGCGCTGCGGCGCGCACAGAGCGTCATCCCCCAGGCTCCGCCCCATTTTCCGGCTCACCTCTATATATAGAGGCGCGTGCACGCGCACGCGGCCACGTGCGCCTTTGGCGCTAATTTCAAAAAATGGAAACTAGGGACAAGAGCCAGGGCCCCTTTTTGCCGCAGGCCGGGGGATGGACGAGCATTGCAACATGGCAGAGGAAGCAGTTTCCCATAAGAGAACTCACCATCTGCCTGGACTTGCTCTGCTGAGAAGAAACTAGTCCACATGACAAGAAAACATTCCACAGCGGCCTCTAGTGGACAAACACAGGTACCGCAGTCTAATATATTAAATATATATAAAAAAAAATTTTATTTTTTTTTTTCTTGACCACCATTAAAAATCATTACATTTTTTTAGTAGTTACAGGCATGCACAGAATTTTGCGGGAATACCATTAGGTAACAGACAGAAAGACAAATTAGGCTTGGGGGTCCCCCAATAGAACCAAGTTCCTGGGGGCCCCCACTTACCTGTTCCCCGCCGCAGGACTTTGTTTGGTCCACAAAAGCCCAAACTTCACCTATCACGGCAGGCATTGTAATCAAACCTTCAGGGACCGGGTTCCCAAGGATTCCACTCCCCTGGACCTGTATAGCACCCTGCACAGAAAACATCTTGGTCGTGGGTATGACCAGAGCTCTGGATCCCAGGGTCCAGCTCTCCTAAGAGAAGCATTACAGGCAAAACCTTGCTCTTCTCTGCAAGGCCCGGGTACCGACCGTTTAGCTATGAAGCTTTTTTGGTCGGATCCGGAATAGCTTACTGAGGCCCAAAAGAACCTGTACGCAAGCTCAGTGAAAAACACATGTTTCTTCTTGGCCAACACCTTAGACACTGGCAAAAAACTGAGGTGCTCCCGGATGGGAGGGGCTTATATAGGGGAGGGTACTTCCGGTTTTGGAAGTTGCCAGTGCCAGCACCTGACGGTATCTATATAACCCATTAGTAATGACTATGTCGCTCTGTGTCCCGTGATGTACGAGAAAGAAAAGGTACCTGTATAATCTATCTATCTAAAACCGAGCTCACAATATTTCCTCCCCATATGCCCCTTCCCCTGACTTCTCCATCAAGATCAAGATACAGCCACAAAAGTGAAAGTAAAGTGCAGGGGAGTGTGCTGTGCCCTCTACTTGCAGTACCCGGCTGAATGAGGAAACTGGAAAGGTACTTTGTTAGAAGCTAGATTCATTTTAAAAGGGCTTTATACATGTGTCGGTGTGTGCGCATGTGAGTGTCTGTGTGTGTGTACATGTGTGTGTGTGCGCGCATGTGCCTGTATGTGTGTGTGTGTTTGTATGAGGTACCATTAAGAATTAATGGCACCCATAAAGATCAGAGTATTTGTCTGTGTGTCAGGAACGAGCGCGATTTTGCACGTGTTCCGCGACATACAGTAACGTGAACCAAGCCTTGGACTGGGGTGTCTCAAGACCGAAAATACTTTTTAAGGGTGCCCCGATTGGAAAAAGGTTGAGAAACACTGACCTAGACTCTGAACAGTCCTTTCAGGCCCACCTCCAATCCCTGTCCAAATCATGCCTCTTAGCCTCCGTAACATCTCTAGAATACGCCTCTTTTTAACCAATGACACCACCAAGCTTCTAATTTACTCCCTGGTTATCTCTTGCCTCGACTACTGCAACTCACTCCTCATTGGGATTACCTTTACATACACTATCCCCCTTCAGTCCATAATGAATGCTGCTGCAAGACTCAACCACCTTACTAACGGTTTAGTGTCCTCCACCCCTCTCCGCCAATTCCTGTACTGGCTTCCACTCACCCAACAAATAAAATTCAAAGTACTAACAATAATTTACAAAGCCATCCACAACTCTGCCCCCAGCTATATCACAAACCTAGTCTCAAAATACCAAACAAGCCGCTCTCTTTGGTCTCCCAAGACCTCCTCCTCTCTAGCTCCCTTGTCACCTCCTCCCATTCTCGCCTCCAGGATTTCTCCAGAGCTTCTCTCATCCACTGGAACTCCCTACCCCAATCTGTCCGACTCTCCCCTAATCTATCCATCTTTAGATGATCCCTGAAAACCCTTCTCTTTAAAGAAGCTTATCCTGCTTCTAACATACACGGTTTTACTTTCTCCATTAGCTCATCCCCCACAGCTATTACCTTTTGTATCAATTAACCCTCCCTCCTAGATTGTAAGCTAACGAGCAGGGCCCTCGGATTCCTGATTTTGGGGTATACAAATCCTGTATAATAATAATAATATTATAATAAAATATTGAGGGGTGCACTTTTGTGAGATACTGTACCTTTTCTCATCAGCCGTATATAGCAGTCTTGGGACTTCTACCAAAGGCTGGCTGAGCACTGGTTAAAGCTTGTAGGAGGCATTTACATTCTACTCTGAATGTCCTGTGAGGCTGCAGGACCCCTGCCCCTCTGTCTGGACAGTGTTGATTGGGCCCTGTGCCGATCACATGCACCCTCCCAAGAAAAAAAAAAAAAACTCTAGCAATACACACCAATTTGAGCATGTGCAGAGTGCCCACAAGACTCTGTACTATCAGGAGATGGTTTGGGGACTGTGGAAGAAGGGGAAGATCAGAGAAGGCATGATTAAACAGCCTTTTTACACAATGAGGATTAACCCCTTACGTTCTACAGTGAGTATAACAAGAATGCTTTACTGCATATACCGACTGATTTTAGTGTTGTGGGTTTAACACTAGTCCTCCATTATCTCCCAAAATTGAATTGTTGCAGATGGAATGAATCTTTAAAAGCCCCACTCCATCCAAGATTATTTTTTCATTTTGGGGAAGGGATAAAACCTCTACAAGGTTTGAATCTGCTGTCTGGGTCACCATTAGAGATTTGCACCTTACTTCCTTTCAGGACAGTGGAAAATAGCTTTAGTTGGGAAGAAAAAAAAACTTTTTGTCCTGCTGAGGGGTAGTATTCTCTCCAAAGAGTCAAAACACCACAATAAAAACTTGACAGAAGACTGGCAGGAGAGGTATACATAATGTTAGGGCTGCAACTAACGATAATTTTCATAATCGATTAGTTGGCCGATTATCGTTTCGATTATTAACCTTAAAAAAAAAGTGTGGTGTATAATTTAGTTAAAGCGGAGGTTCACCCAAAATAACATCCATATACGAGCACACTACTAACATGTACAGTAGCCATATCTTTTTTTTTTTATGTTGTACATACCGTACTATTGTAATTTCAATTTCGGCTTCCGGGTACTCACTCCCGTGGGAGTAGGCGTTTCTATTCTGGCGCAATGTAAACTGGGAGTTCGCCCAGATGTGACATGTCCTGCAGAAAAAGTTCCCTGGCGGATAAGGTCCCCCCTGTACTGCGCAGGCATGGCACGAACCTCAACGGAGTTTCCGAAAGTAGCCGAACATGTAGAGGTGCGAGTCGGCTCTACACGGCTCCTAGTCATTGCACAGGCGCAGTGTAGAGCTAACTCGCAGCTCTACATGTTTGGCTACTTTCGGCAACTACGTTGAGGTTCGTGCCGCGCATGCGCAGTACAGGGGGGACCTTATCCGCCGGGGGGACCTTCTTCAGCAGAACACCGTCCACCGCTACCAGGAAGTCAGTGCTTGTGGGCTTCACAATGCCCACAAGCAAAATGGAAAATTCATACGGCTGATTTTAAAAGATCATCTTTTGCCAGAAAAAAGACAGGGGAGATTTGAAGTCACCAAACACGTGAGTACTAATTGGTGATCTAAAAATACTTTGAATGCAAGCGAAAAAAAAAAAAAAAAAAAGATTTGCAGCGGAACCTCCACTTTAATATGAAAATTTTAAATATCTCTATGCAGTGGTAAATATAAATAACCAACTACCGTATATACTCGAGTATAAGCCGACCCAAATATAAGCCGAGGCACCTAATTTTACCACAAAAAACTAGGAAAGCTTATTGACTCGAGTATAAGCCTAGGGGGTCCATCTGCATGCCTCACTGTGTCCAATCTCCCTACCTGATCTCCGGCGCTGTGACTAGACTGACGTTTAACATAGGAATCTATGGAACAGGTGCCCGGTTTGAAAAATTCGGTGCTCCCCAGCCGTAGGTCCCCTGGACAACAAACTTTGCACACTGGTAGAGAAAGAGTGGAGCTACATGTGTGCCAAGCTTGGGATCCAGGGGACCTATGGCTGGCAAGGATCAGGCGCACAAAGTTGAAGATGGACACAGACTCACGTATAAGCCGAGGGGGGCATTTTCAGCACAAAAAAATGTGCTGAAAAACGTGGCTTATACTCAAATATATACGGTATATGGTTAGTGAGCAAAATCTTTAATCCACTCTGAGAATAACAGACAGAAGAGATATATTGTATATACTATTAGAGCATATATATACTGTATATACTATTAAGGGGTGAATCTGGTAAATATCAGACTCAGAGATCAAATTTTTTAATAAAAAGTTAGACTGTTTTGCCGATTTTCAAACAGAACTGTAAATATAATACTATATGCTAGCCATACAAAAACAATGTCTTCCTTAAAAAAAATAAAAAATATAATTTTAAGAACGTTTGTTCGATTTTCTAATCATTAGTGGCGTCAAATCAACGTTCGTTTTCAACCACAGTGATGGGAAAATTTAGAAATGATGGAAAACTTCTTGGTCAAAGGAATTTTCAGACAGTGTAATGTGGTTTTCATTCAGAAATTATATTCATTTTAAAAACAGAACGTTAAAAGCAAGTAAAAATTTCAAACAACTTTCTTTCATTTCAGCGAATGTACAAAGATTTTTCGTATAAATATTCTCGTCTGAAAATTGATCCGTGTGGCCAGCATAAGGCTCGGTACACACCTATGCAGTTTCTTTTGATCTGTTTTTTCAGTGCTTTTTGCTGTGCGTTTGAATTTTTGCACACATGATTTTGCTGCGATTTGCAATTTTTTGGCCCAATTTGTTTTTGGGCAGATTAAAAAACACAAATTGCTGGAAATACGCATTACATGCTTTTCTGCAGCTTCTCCATTGAAGTATATTGAACCAAAAAATCATTGTTTGACATTTAGTAACATAATGGGGTAAAAAAAACTAAAATGAGCCCTTTATAGTACAAAAAAAAGCAGATAATCGCTACTGTAAGGGGTTCATTTTCTTACTGTGGAACTGTGAAAGTAATATTTACAGTAGCGATAATTTGCTCTTTTTTGTACTATAAAGGGCTATTTTTTTTAACCCCATTATGTTACTGGCCGATTAATCGATTATGAAAATAGTAATCGATTAATTTCATAATCGATTAGTTGTCAATCGATTCGTTGTTTCGGCCCTACATAATGTATCCAGTTGCAAGGAAAACCTGCTTTTCTTTCAATGCCCACACAAGACCACAATCATAGTAATGCATCAAATCCTTACTAATTACAATAAACAGTAAATTATGCTTGTTCTTACCTCCAGCTACAAGGCCAGACTCGCCCAGCTGTATTGCAACGCCAAATCCTCCAAGCTTGACTGGGGCAGAGTTTTCTTTTGAAGCGAGGAGTACACAATGAGGCTACACAAAAAAAATAAAAAATACAATGGCATTACTTGGTCAATATCATCAACAGCAATTAAATCCTTTATGAAAATGATTTAAAAATGAAAAGACGACTAAAGCATCACTATCTATACTTGTTAATGGCATGGATTTTAACCACTTGACCTCCGAAGGATTTACCTATGCTGAGCAGGCCATTTTTCGCAATATAGCACTACGTTATTTTAACTGACAATTGCGCGGTAATGCAATGCTGTACCCAAATAAAATTTACTTTAATGGTATTTGATCACCACTGCATTTATTTTTTGCACTATAAACATAAAATAACCAACAATTATGAAAAAAACTATTTTTTTGCTATAAAATATATTACATAAAAAAAAAAAAAAAAAAATATGCACCGCAACTGTACTAGCTGGGAAGGGGTGATACATTATAGGATGATCAAATGGTTAATCGTGTGCCTAGCCAGTGTATGTTTACTACAGTGGGTAAAGAATCACCCCTCCTCCCCCTTTAAAATAATCACATTTTGTTGCTTTGCAGCCTGAAATGAAGACAGGCCGTTTTTGTTTTATCCAGCTGTATTTACTCAGTGCAACTTAGAACATCCAAATGAAAGATATAACACCAACATGTCACAAAAAAAATAAAAAAATTCAAAAACAGAAATACAGAGTTGGAAAAAGGATCACCCCTTTATGTCAGTATTTTGTTGAACCATCTTTTGCTTTAATTACATCCTTTAATGCCTCGTACACACGACCGGTTTTGGCGACAGGAAAACTGCCATGTTTGCTTTTTGGCTGGAAAACCGGCCGTGTGTGCTCCATAGCAGTTTTCACGACGAGAAAACTGCCTGCAAAAAAATTAGAACCAGCTCTCTTTTTTCCCGTCGTGATTCCCGGCGGTCTTTTTCCCGTCACAAAAACCGCTGGTGTGTATGCTTTTCCGAGGGGAAAAAAAACGTGCATGCTCGTAAAGAATTTGACGCATGCGCGGAAGCATAGAACGTCATTTTGACGGCTCGTCGTAGTCTTTGACGTCACCGCGTTCTTGCCATTCAAAAGTTCAGCGGTCTTTTGTGTGACAGTGTGTATGCAAGGGCAGGCTTGAGAGGAATCCCATCGGGAAAAGAGTTGTTTTTTTTCCTGCCGGGAAAATCTGTTGTGTGTACGAGGCATAAGTCTTATCTGACCATAACACCTTTTTCCATGTGGCCCCAGAATCCTTAAGGTGCATTTAAGGTGGTCAGATGAGACTAAAATTTAATTATTTGGCCAAAACACCAAACAATATGTCCGGTGGAAATCCAATACAGCTCACTATCCAAATAACACTACAGTAAAGCATGGAGGTGGTAAAATCCTGTTATGGGGGTGTTTCTCTGCAGCAGGGCCTGGAGCACTTGTCAGGGTAGAAGAAAAATGTATGGGGCAAAATACCATCATATTCTTGAGGAAAATCTGCTGCCCTTTGCCAGAAAGCTGTCAATGGATAGAACACCTTCCAACTTGACAATGACCCAAAGCATACAGCAAAAATGACCACAGTGGTTGAAGGAGAAAAAAGTGAATGTTCTTGCCTGGCCTAGTCAGAGCCAAGACTTAAATCCCATTGAAAATCTGTGGAATGACTTGAAGACTGCAGTCCACAAAACGGTCACCATCAAATTTAACCGAACTTGAACAGTTCTGCAAAGAGTGGGAAAATATTGCAAAGTCTAGATGTGCAAAGTTAGTAGAGACATATCGCAGCAGACTAAAGGTTGTAATTAAAGCAAAATGTGGTCCAACAAAAATAGTGACACAAGGGGGTGATCCTTTTTTCAACTTGGCGTTAGTGTTATATGTTTTACTTGGATGTTATACGTTGCACTAAAAAATACAGCTGGATAAAACAAAAACTGTGTGTCTTCATTTCAGGCTGCAAAACAACAAAATTTGATCATTTTAAAAAGGGGGCGATTCTTTTCTATATCCACTGTATGTGTGCTGCTTTTACTAGGGAAAGAGATGAATTTAAGTCCTTGCTTTGCAGGAACACAGAATCCATCCACCCCCCCCCCCCCCCCCCCGTCAGAACAGAACTCTGCCTAGTTTACATAGGCAGAGCTCTGTTCTAAATCTGTCTGGCGATCGGTGGAATAATCACAGCAGAAGCGCCGCACCCCATGCAGGTGGAAGTGCGGGATCACGTGTATATATACACGTGATCCAGCGCACAGCTGCCGCCCTGTAGCAGTAAAAATGCTATAGGGCGGTCAGCAAGTGGTTAATAAAAATAACGCTTATTCTAAACAAAAGTTTGCCCAATGACAAAGCTATTTACATCTATACATACAAACTATTAACAATTAGATCTCAGTTTCTGAAGCTGGTTATCCTGGTAGTCTGCACATTAGCTCTCAAGCAGACAGAAGAAAATGTTGCTTCTTAGTTGCATTGCCTTAAAAGATAGGTGCACCTTAAGAGGTTAAGGCATATTACCCCCCCCCCAATACATAGCTGAATCCTCATTCGATCCAACACTGTGCCCATCTGTAGTGGCACTCTTTTCTCCCCCTGTATTCAGAAAGGCAGCACAGAAAGCCATTGGCTCCTGCTGCTGTCAATTAAATCTTTTGAGCAGAGGGCAGGGTGCGGGACTGAGCTGCGCTCAGGAGCGAGCCTGCATATGTGCCTCTATAAGAAGCAGCTTCCTCTGGCAGCGCACACAGAAGAGGAGGAGCCGAGAACGCTGGCAGCGGACCCCAGAAAAGGAGGATAGGGACCGCTTTGTAGGGTTGCACAAACACTGGTATCGGCATCGATACGAAGGATTTGCATGCGTTCTTGTGCTCCGATACCCAACACTGATACCTTTGCGGTTCGATTTGAGCCCATACAAAATGCATGGACTCACATTGTACTGCAAAGAAGCGCATGTGATTTGAACAAAAATGCAGTGCGATTCCTGTATGAATCACATGTGGTTTTCCACGCTGCTCTTGTGTGAACTTACACTTGTCATAGTGACTTCAGTTTAGGTTCAAACCGGAGCGGTGCAGGAAACGGCATGCGATTCAGACAGGAATCACACCACATTCATGTTCAAATCGCATTCGATTTTTTTGCAGTGTGATTTGAGCCCATTCATTTATTATGGACTCAAATCGCACTGCAAAGGTATCAGTACTCGTACTCGCCAGTACATTTTAAAAAAAAGTACAACTACCACAATACCATTGCACAGAGCAGGTAAATATACAATTTGTTATTTTTTTAACTAGGAATTCGTATTTTAATGTGTAAAAAAATGTTTCCTGCAGTGTGAGGTCTAGAGGTAAAGATAATTTCCGGGATTAATTTTTTATAAGTTTGCCAACAATGAACAGGACATTTAATTATTACGGGCAGGTAATAAAAGAGGAAAATTTTCAAAATTTTTAGCCAACCAATGTCAAGCAGACCTAGGCACGAAACTTTAGCCGGATGTATGAATATGTAAAAAAAAAAAAGTTTCTAAAAAAAAAAACTATGTACAAACATTCTTCAGAAAACTACCAAACCGCCAAAGTGATCATTTAACTCTTCAGGTGCTTCACTAGTCCAGTATGTTTCTCTGGATAGAAATGCATTACTGACCCGTGACAGGAAAAGTGTCACCTGTTACGTTGCAGACGGAGATGGATGCCATTTGAACAATGAACATGGATAATGACTGACATGAGAATAAAGAGATCATACGCTCATGACCACAAGTAAACCAACTTCCCTGAGTAAAATATGTGTATGCGCTCCTTTCGCAGTTATATAACAAGTCAGGCATTTCAAAATCATTCCTTGCAGCGATGGACCTTACACAGCATATTCGAGCCGTATGAAGAAGGAAGCAGATACCACAAGGTACGAAAAGATTTTCACATGATTGTACACTTAGATAAAGGAAAACAGAAAAGCTGCATGAAGATCTACTTTTAGAATTACTTGCTTAGAAGGTCAGTAATTTTTCTTAATTATACAAAAATGCACCGATAAATCACATAAAAAAATTCTAAAAACAGTACTGCTGCTAAACCAGTAGATTGTATGCATTTATTCTGGTCTTACCTAATAAGCCTGCATTATTCTTTGGATATATGAATCTAACAGACACATCACAGGTGCAATAGGACAAAAAGACCAAGATCAATTTGCCAATGTCTTAAAGTGGCATTTAGGGCAACATTTTTTTGTGTGTGTACTGGTAGGGACGGGTTAGACAATATTTTTGTTTTTCTAACTGTAGCCCTGCTGCAGACATCTCCCAGCACATCCCACTCCAGTATTATTGTAACTTGGACATCAATACAAAAAAAAAAAAAAAAAAAAAATTATAATAAATAAAATAATATATATATATATATATATATATATATATATATATATATATATATATATATATGTACATACACACACACACATACATACATACATACACACACACACACACTGTATTTATTGGCGTAGAACACTCACTTTTTTACCCTGAAAATAGAGGGTAAAATGTGCCTGCGTGTTACACGCAGGGGGCTGTGGAAAGCTTTTTTCCTGAAACTTCCCTCTCAAAGTTAGGGTGCGTGTTATGCACCTGTGCGTGTACATACACACACACACACACACATACATACACATTATATATATATATATATATATATATATATATATATATTATATACACACACATACATATACTTATATATATATATATATATATTTTAGGCTTATTTTGAAGGTTTGGGAAAGGCTAAAACAGACTTCTCCTTAGAACGTATTGCACCCCCCTAAAAATGTGCAATATATTGTATGCAGTTTACCAGTACCTTAGAGAAGGTGGCTGCATTAGTTTTGGTTTTTTTTAGGCTTTTTCCACCCTCATTTTATTTTCTGTTAGTAATGATATAAATAACACCCTTCCTGTCTAGAATCATTTCTCTATGGTATCTATGGAAGGACAATAAAAACAAATCTCCTGCGCTCCGGTTAGTGTGGACCATTCTTTTTTGTATAAAAGGCACAAACTAGAATCTTGCAGCCGCCCTCAGAACAATGGGTGTTCATAAAACTGAAAAATAAGAAAAAAGAAAAGAGGGCGCACGACCTAGTGCATTACCAGATAAAAACTTTATTAAAACTGATAAAAGACAAAAATGGTCCTACTCACAAACAAACTTTTCATATAGGCATTTCTGGCAATCACTCAGAATCCTGTGACAGCTGCAACCAAGATACAGTGACCAGTTTGTCTTTTATCAGTTTTAATAAAGTTTTTATCTGATAATGCACTAGGTCGGTGCGCCCTGTTTTTTTTTTTTCTTATCTATGGAAGGAGCCATGATTGTCACACAAGCCGCACATCAAACATGTCTGTCTTTGTTCCACTTCATCCATCAGGGGTCTCCAAACTATGGCCCTCCAGTTGTTCAGGAACTAAAATTCCCATCATGCCTAGTCATATTTGTGAATGTCAGAGTTTTACAATGCCTTATGGAACGTGTAGTTCCGCAACAGCTGGAGGGCCATAGTTATGAGATCCCTGCGGTGGATTGATGGGATTAGTAATTTACAAAACTGAGACGACATATTTGATATCTTTTCAGCCAACAGGAAATGACAAGGACACTTCTGGCATTTCTGGCAAATCAGACATTTCTGTACATGCAGAAAATGTTCTTAGATGTGGCGGTTGTATTGGTTTCCTTTTTTTGGCTTCGGTACGGTAAGATGCATAAATTCTACATTTGATCTTAATTTATTTTTAGATCAATTCACAAAAGCCTTAGGGCCATATTTATAAAGTAGTGAATGTGACATTCACCAAATCTGCTGTACAAGGGAATCTTATTGGTGTTTTACAATGACGGATTCACATGCAGTGAAAGTTTGGCTATTGTAACCTGCACTGCCATATTAAAGGAGCACTAAAGCTTCCCTTTTTTTTGCTTAAAAATAACAAACATGTTATACTTACTTCCACTGTGCAGCTCGTTTTGCACACAGTAGCCCCGATCCTGGTCTTCTGGGGTCCCTCGGCGGCTGTCTTGGCTCCTCCCCGCAAGGACTCCACACCTTAATGCGAGTGAGCTCGCATGGTGTGGAGTGATTGCGGGCGCGCTCCCGTGATACAGCGGCGGCCATAGCCGCCGACTGTATCACTCGGCCCCGCCCCCCGCGTCATTGGATGTGATTGACAGCAGCGCCAGCCAATGGCTGCGCTGCTTTCAATCCATCCAATGTAGCCAATCGGCGGCCAGGCTGAAAAACTAAGAGGATGACGGGGACGAGCATGGGACTTTCGAGGGGCCAGGTAAGAAAAACGGGGGCTCGGGGGGGGGGGCGGTATTGTCGAATGTTTTTTCACCTTAATGCATAGGATGCATTAAGGTGAAAAAACATGTAACTTTACTACTCCTTTAACATACCCTAAAGGATTACTTTTCTAAAATTTCTAAATATACAGAAATAACCTTGTTGATAGTTAGGGCTTACACAAAAACATCTCTATTAGAAGTTTCACTAGTCTGTTGGTAAAATCTGCTTGTGTAGACACCTGTAGATGAGCAATTGTTTAGCAGTCTAGGGAAGGGGTTCTTAAACCAGACCTAAAGCTTCAACCTAACACTGCATGCATTTGGACTTACAAAAACATTGGAAATTAAAGCTTCTCAGTGCTGTCAGCCGTTACATATGTAGCGCCCTGCTCCTGATGACCAGGCGCTATGTTAAATTAATGATTAAGGCTAAATCAGCCTCTGTTCTTGCTATGGCTGTGTTTGGAAGGACTTCCCACTATTTGCCTGTAGGTGGCATTACCACCCCAGACCAATGTTGGAAAACAAGCAGGCCAAAGTGTATTGGGTATTTTTCCCCGGGAACAGCTCAGTGGGAGTAGTCTCCCCGCTGAGCATGCTGGGGAAGGGTACTTAAGGGGCAGACGCCATTTCTCCAGGCTCTCTTCGCCTCGTAGCCCTCCTGGCTCGAGGTATGTGATACTGGAATTTCAGCCGCAGAGCCATGTTGGCTCGAGGCTGCATCTCTGCCAGGTAGGCCCAGTTGTCCTGACTGGTGCCTACACTTCATAGGTGATCCTGGGCTGTCTGTCTTGCGGGAAGAAGCCACTCAATGGAGGAAACCAGGGGAGGGCCTGTCCTGGAGAGGACCAAGCGGAAGGCTGGTATCTTGAGGAAGGCCTGGTGACCCTATTGGAGGATGCACTGTAGCTTATGTTACCTTACAGTGTGCCAGGTCGGCTTAAAGGCTCTTTAACTGTAAGGCTGGATATTCAGGTACTAAAATCCTGTGGCAGAGGATTATTGAACAGTTCATCTTAATCGTCCTAAAGGTCTGTGGCAGAGACTGTTATTTTTTTATTTGTTCATGCATCA
Source organism: Rana muscosa (assembly GCA_029206835.1). NCBI lineage: Eukaryota > Metazoa > Chordata > Amphibia > Anura > Ranidae > Rana > Rana muscosa. The sequence goes on from CM055117.1 coordinate 277,637,145, forward strand.
TCCCAGCTGCTAGGTCAAGTGAGAGGGGCCTATCCGGGTGAGCAATACCCACTTGAAGGAGAGTGGCGAGTGTGACTTTTGAAGCTTAAGAAGTTTCCCCAGTGATCTGCTGTGTGTGCCTGAACCTTCCCCTGACCCTCCATCCCTCTACCTATGCAAGTTTGTTTGGAAATAAAGCCTGACGAAAAGGATTCATAACTTGTGTGGACATTGAACTTTCTATAGACTCTCATCCCCTAGACAACGAACAGTGAGGTAACATGCAAGGCACAAATTTAAACAAGCAGCTCCTGCGGGGGTGTGCTACACATACACCCCGTTAATGAGAAGATCGGCGAAATGTGTGCACCGCTGAGGCTTGGGGACAGGTTTGTTTTTGTTTTTTCAGAACCTTTAAGTTAGTTGCGTATTCCAGTCCTTTCTGCCCCTTGTCACCTGCTGACATGCACGCACTTCATCACTCTGGGCCAGCTTCATGATAGTGACAGCTGTGAATGTGCATTGGGATCATTCCCAATTTTCCATGAGGGGTGCTTGTGACAAAGTGACAATGCAGGAGCACAACTGAAAGACTTGTCAACCCATAACATTAAGTGTCAAATTATGGCAGAATCAACAGGTTTAAATTTTAAACATTAAATTCAAAGTTTAAAATTACATTGTTATTGCATGTTAAGCTTAAACCATACAAGATTTTAGTGATCGAGCTAAAAGTTACTTTGACCCAATTAGAGTTTAGTTCACTTTAGTTACTTGTATGAAACATGGTAGAACTAAATCCAACAACTTTGTGGAACAAGTATGATATTGTGATACTTAAAAGCATATCCCTAATATTACTTATCAAAACGTTTTGGCTTCCAGGTTAACAGCAATGTATAACTAAGCTACAAGCTATTCCCAGTCTGCTTCCCTATCTGCATTCTATTAAATCTGAAAAGAACGTGTCTTTGCTCTGAGGTGTCGGGTTTATGAAGCAGTGAACAGCGGTGATCCCAAGGATCGACACTGATCACAGTACATAAACAGTTTACGAAACAGAGATAATCGGGGGAGAAAGTGTTTGAACATGTTCTCCCGCCGATGATCTCTGCACAGTGAGAAGTCTCATTGAATGACACAGAAATGGCCAGTTTATGAAGCTGCGATCTGAGCACTTCACTGGCGATCTGTGTCAGAATTCACACTCCCAGATTCACCAGCTCAGAGGAGGAGAATTGGGGAGTGAAGAGGGAATCTGGGGGGAACTGAGGAGAAAGGAGGAAGATTTTTAACTTCCTTCTACCTCGTTCAGACCCTCCAACACTAACCATGTCCCCCTGTAATATATAATGTGTGTGTATATGCATGTGTATATATTGTGTGTGTGATTTTATATATATATATATATATATATTGGGGTGTTTTAGCTCAAGTGGATAGATGCATTTTTATGCAGCGAGTCCATATCAGACAGGCGTTCTAGTTAAGGGCCTGGTAGCCCACGTTTATTAAAACAGAAAAACAAAAGCAAAATGTCCATTCAGGATTCCCACGCAGGGGTTTAACTTCATTTAGCAGTCCAAAAATAAGGAAAAACATACCGAGCCACCTGGCTCTCTTGTCAGCAGTTCCTCTGCTTGCTTTCAACAGATTTCACAATTCTTTCCAGCCCCCTGGACTTACTGGCTTCCTCAGTCTCCCCGACTCTCAAGGCTGGCCAGCCTTTCCCAGTCCCTGGGCAAAGAATCCCCTTAAAATGGGCTGCAGTCTCCCACAGGGCAGACCACTCTCCAAACATAGGTCTGTCTTGACACAGCAGTTAGCAAGCTGCTCACTCTCCACCATCCTCCATCCTCTGCTCTCACCAGCCCCTCATTATATTGGTTGTGTGCACCTGAGAACACACCATGCTGGCTGTCCACAAGACCCGGACACAGGGTTGGAAATCCCGTCCCACCCAAGTCTCTTAGGGATCTCCAAACTACCGAGTCCCATACTAAAGTAGGAAAACCTGGAGAAAACTGACAGAGAATTTTTCTCCATTTAAATTCTACACTCTGTAGTCCTGCAGTCTGCAGATATGCAAACCCTGTGTCCCTTTTATCTTCACTTTCATTGGGACAGAGCCTCGCTCTGCCACAATAGATATATTTATTATGGAGGGGGGACTCGTTATTTTAATTACATTAACCACACCGTCTGTCTGTGTATTGATCGGTGATTATTTATCACTGCTTAATAAACTGACATCTCTGTGTTTCTGTGAATTTCTGGTGCTGTAATCTCGTAGTCTCTCACAAGATTCCAGAATCAGGGGCCGTTCGAGTGTTGGAAGCGTTGGTTCACTCCTCCAAGGGTGAAGCGATCTACTCCGCTTCATAAACTGGCACCCAGAGGAGAGAGATCTCCTCCGTAAATGCCGGAGAATAAAGTAGTGAATATATTTCACTGCTTCATAAACGGATACCTGAATGTGCAAGTTAGTTTATTCCAAAAATGCAGTGCAACTGCAGCCAAAACGTAAAGCATTGGTTAAACCAGTGTTTCTCAGCTCCAGTCCTCAAGGCGCCCCAACAGGTCATGTTTTCAGGCTCTCCATTATTTTGCACAGCTGATTTGATCAGTTTCACTGCCTTAGGCTGGTTTCACACTGGGGCGGTGGCGGTATAGCGCCGCTATTTTTAGCGGCGCTATACCGTCACGATTGCAGAGGTATTCGGCCGCTAGCGGTGCGGTTTTAACCCCTGCTAGCGGGCGAAAAAGGGTTAATACCACCCGCAAACCGCGGCTACAGCCACGGTTTGCGAGCGGTATTACCGCGGTATCCCATTCATTTCAATGGGAAGGAGCGGTGGAGGAGCGGTAAACACACCGCTCCTCTCACCGCTCCAAAGATGCGGCTAGCAGGACTTTTTTTTAAGTCCTGTTAGCGCACCGCTCCAGTGTGAAAGCCCTCGAGGACTGGGAGTTGAGAAACACTGGGTTAGACCTTCTATCAATCTTTTATTGCTATTCAGACAAAAAGAAATAGACCTGTACCACTTTAAATTGCCTCTAGTGAACACCTCTACACCAGAATGCCCACACAATTGCTATGCTAAGCACATAAAATAAAATATTACACTAACTATTCTTTATTTATAAAGGTGTATTGATAACACTGCGCTGCCTGTAGGCGACCAGCAGCTAACATGGCTAATTGGATATTCTTTATTTATAGCTAAATCTTTTCAATAACTTACCACTTAGAGGAGGTCCAAGCCCCACAAAAAATTCAAAGTCAGCAGGTACAAATAATGTAGCGGCTGACTTTTAATATATGGACACTTACCTGTCCAGGGAATGCGTAAATGTAGGCACCCCAGCCAATCTTCAGATCGGCTGTCAGGTGCAGCTGCTGCCATTCCTGGGAAAGGGACCTGGCAGTGAAGTATTTTGGCTTTGCAGCCGGTTCCATACTGCACATGCACAAAGCGCTTTCCAAGCCATGATACATAGCAAAATTATAAACAATTTTAGACCGTATCCCCCAACATCTCAAAATTTGGCGCCCGTGGGTGGAACATTTCCTGCCTCCAGATTTTGATAAGTCTGTTAGAACCGTAGCTCTTTTTCTCTTGCCGCTGCTATAATATCCTGTGGGTCTGTGCAGGTCCCCCCGATCATCTCTCTCTCTTCTCTCCTTGTTTCCTTTTTCTTTCCTTGCCTTGCCTTTTCCGATCTGTCCTTTCTATCTCACCAAATATATGTTTGGTTTAAAGTCATCTCATTGATATTGCTAATTACTACCTTAACTTACTATACATATCTTTTATCCTCACTATACAGAGTTATGAGCTTGTCCCAACTACACAAATGTATTGGAGCATTTTTTCCTATGTACTAATAGTTCCTGAGGCTCAAGTCTCTGCTCTTGACATATTGTACCTGCTGTGTCCCGTAATACTGCTCCTATATCGGTTGTTTCTTTCTCTGTATTGCCTTACCATGTGACGCTGTATAAGCCAAGTTCTCTTATATTCCTCTTTTGTGATTGTTATTTAATGTTTTTACTGGCTGTGACCAATAAAAATTCTGAAAAGAAATATTAACTTTTTTCATGGTCATAATTTCTACACTTTTAGACACAAAACCATTTAAACATGCGCGTTAGTATATCCAATTAAAAACTAAAACACTCAGATCATATACTCAAAATGACAAAATTCATAAAAAGGTCACACGGGTGAAAACTTACAAGGTGTAAAGCAAATTAATGTTGCAGTACCTATACATGGGACTACTATTGTAGCTTCTTTGGGAAGTTGCAGTCTTTTCCCAGTGACCATGAAAATAATAAAGCATATCTACATTTATATATATATATATATATATATATATATATATATATATATATATATATATATATATAACACACACACACACACACACATATATATATCAAAAACTTCGGGTGGGTTACTTCCCTCTTACTTTTTGGAATCCAATGGAGAAACGTCAAAGTGGACTCCCAATTTCCACCATCAATCAAATAATCACGACAAAGGGACAATCACTCCAATTTGCAAAAACGATTTCTTTACTGGTATATTATCAATCAATGCCATGTGCAGACAGAAAAATCAAAAGCATAGCTACTGTACAGTTGCGAGCATCCCTGCTCTTCCTCAGGCTAACAGGCTAGGTGTAAAGGTAACATCCATAACAGACCTCACTATATCCTAACACCTGAGGGTATAACCCAACAGGTGAATCCCAGCTCGCTGGAACGAGGAGCGATCCAACCAGATAGTTGAAACTCAATTAACCCTGTGCAGGTTTAGAAAGAAAAAAACATACTGCCCCACATTAAACCATATATCATGCATAGTAAACTAATACAGTGTATCGGTGGATATATAAAAATGCATTTTTAGAGATCTACCAATAAAGAACCCAACACCGCAAAAAATTATGCAAACATGCAAAAAATAAATGTCTTCAAGAAACACTGCAAAAAGATTTAGAATAGAAAAAGTTTCCATAATTCAAAAGAGATAGTTCATATCTGTCAGGGAACAATATTCCAATGTAAGTCTATATTTTCTTTCATTTCACGGTCCCCATCGGAACATACTTGGTCACCATCTATAAAAAAGATGCACAAAAAATCTAGAGTAATCAAAAGGCATTACAAAAATAAATACAGGTCCTTTCTGGATGCAGGGACTGTAACCTGTTAATCCACCAAACCTCTCTTTGTTTCAATTTCAGTATCCTGTCACCCCCGCTTCTGTCTCGTGGAATCTCTTCCAAAATCATGTAGCATAAATCTGAGTCCCGGTGTCCCTTCTCCAGGAAATGTCTGGAGACTGGCAAACCAGGCTGTTTGTGTCTAATAGTACTGCGATGTTGAGCAATTCTGTCCTTAATCTTTTGGGTGGTTTCTCCAACATAAATCATATTGCATGGGCAAATAAGGATGTATAAAACATAAGAGGACTGACATGAAAATAAATTTCTGATAGCAATCCTATCCCCATTACTAGGATTGATGAAATGATCACCCTTTCGCATAAGGTTGCACTGAATGCAATTCAGGCAGGGAAAACACCCTTTCTTGTTCATACATCACGGGACACAGAGCAGCATAGTCATTACTATGTGGGTTATATAGAATTACCTTCAGGTGCTGGCACTGGCAACTTCCAAAACAGGAAGTACCCTCCCCTATATAAGCCCCTCCCATCCGGGAGTACCTCAGTTTTTTGCCAGTGTCTAAGGTGTTGGCCAAGGTTAACATGTATTCATCTGGGCTTGTGTACAGGTTCTCTGGGCCTTAGCAAGCTATTCCGGATCCGACCAAAAAAGCTTCATAGCTAAACGGTCGGTACCCGGGCCTTGCAGAGAAGAGCAGGGTTTTGCCTGTAATGCCTCTCTTAGGAGGGCTGGACCCTGGGATCCAGAGCTCTGGTCATACCCAAAACCAAGAGGCTATCTGTGCAGGGTGCTATACAGGTCCAGGGGAGTGGAATCCTTGGGAACCCGGTCCCTGAAGGTCTAGTACAATGCCTGCCGTGAGAGGTGAAGTTTGGGCTTCTGTTGACCAAACAAAGTCCTGCGGCGGGGAAAAGGTAAGTGGGGGCCCCTCAGGAACTTGGTTCTATTGAGGGGACCCCCAAGCCTAATATGTCTTTCTGCCTGTTACCTAAAGGTATTCCCGCTAATAGCTGTATATGCCTAAGAAATCCTAGAAATGTTTTTTCATAAGGGAAGTTTTAAAAAAACTGTAAACCTGGAAATGTTTTTCATAAAAGGAGGTTTTAAAAAAAAAAAAAGAAGACAAAAGTGCGGTACCTGTGTTTGTCCACTAGAGGCCGCTGTGGAACGTCTTTTTTCTTGGGACTATTCCTTCCATGGTGAAAGTCCAGGCAGATGAGTGAGCTCTCTATCAGGGAAGCTGCATTCCTCTGTCATGCTGCCAAGTAGTTTCCTTCCATCCCCGAGTCCTGGTAAAACAGGGACCCTGGCTCCTCTCCCTACATGGCGCCAAGAGCGCGCGCGCGCACACATGCTTTCTTTTTATAAGGTTTAGCTTCAAAAAAGGGGGCGGAGCCTGGTGGATGACGCGCTCTGTGCGCCCAGCGCTTCTGCGCATGCGCGGGCGTCCCAGCAAGATAAAAGGACTCAGTCCACGCTGCTTGCTATGGACACAGAGCATGAAAAGGAGCTGGTAGCATGGTATAGGGGCTTACAGCGGGCGGTTGATACAGGCATCCCCAGAAAGACGCATTAGTAGACACCCACTGATGTACATAGCAGCAAATTGCATTAGACTATTTCAGTAAGGGGTGTATTGCGGCTGGAATACCTCAGCTTTGAACTAAGGAATATGCCGCCTAAAAAACTCCGAGATATACCTCTCAGGAAGTGTAGGGGGTCTCCATCGGGCTCTGAGGATCTGGAGCAGTCATCTGCACCCTCCTCCCCTGAGAAACCAGAGGTTAATACCCATAAGGAACCCCCGGGAGTGCCAGGTACTGCGGCTGTCCTCAGTCCACCTGCTCCTGCATATATAACAGAGGAGGTTTTTTCCTCAACTCTGGAGGGATTGGAGCAGAGATTGGCAGCATTGATCGCTTCTTCTCTACAGGAAAGAAAGCGCGCCAGATCTCCATCACCTCCATTAGAGTGCCTGTTGGCAGAGCAACAGTCCCAGGAAGGGACCGACCAACCTGAAGGGGATCAGGAGGAGGTTAGCTCTGTTTTTGAGGAATCGACAGTAGATGAACCATTTTCAGCATCACAGACTGAAAGGTTGTGGGTCCAGACCCTAACTGACATGGTTCGATCTGCATTTAAAATGCCTCTTGTTGAACCATCAACTACTGCTGTCTCCTCATTGGGGTCGCTAAAAGCTCCCCAGGTTAATTGCTCCTTTCCAATACATCCATTATTGGAAGGACTTATATACCAGGACTGGGAACATCCTGATAAACTATTTGTTCCGCCTAAAAGGTTTCCGGTGATCTATCCCATGGAGGAAAAGTTCACCCAGAGATGGAATGTTCCTACGGTGGATGCAGCCATCTCTTCTGTGAACAAATCACTGACATGTCCAGTAGATAATGTTCAAAGATCCAGTGGATAAAAAATTGGAATCTTTATTAAAATCTGCTTTTTCCACAGCAGGGGCTGTTACACAGCCAGCAGTGGCAGCTATTGGAGTCTGCCAAGCTTTAAAGGATCAAATGAAAATGGTCCTGATGGATTTGCCAGACCAACAGGCCCAGGCTCTGGCTGATCTGCCTAGAGCATTATGCTTTGCGGTTGACGCCATCAAGGATTCTATCCATCAGGCCTCCCGCCTCACGCTGTCTTTGGTACATATGCGTTGGCTTCTGTGGCTTAAAAACTGGTCTGCTGAAGCTCCCTGTAAGAAGCTCTTAGTTAGCTTCCCATTTCATGGGGAACGCCTTTTTGGCGAAGACCTGGATAAGTATATCCAGAAGTTTTCCAGTGGTAAAAGTACTCTCTTACCGAGTAAGAAGAGGTCTAGGGGTCCATCTTTTAAGAGGACTACCTCTCCTATCCCTGCGACGTCTGCTACTAAGCAGTTCCGACGGCCTCCTCGGTCAAACTCAGGAGGTAAAAATCAGGGACAGCCACAGGGTAATAAAAAGCCCTGGATCCGAAGAGGTACTAAACCAGCCTCCAAGTCAAGCCTATGAAGGGCTGCCCCCACTCAAACGGGTGGGGGGAAGACTTCAGTTGTTCGCAGAGACCTGGCGGGAGACGATCAAAGACAGATGGGTGCTCTCCGCAGTAACTCTGGGATACAGGTTGGAGTTAAAAGAGTCTCCTCCGTCCCATTTTATGTGGTCAGGCATGCCAATAGACCCTCTGAAAAGACGGTCTCTCCTATTGGCGTTAGAACAACTATTGCTCCAAGGAGTAATTATGGAGGTTCCTATGGAAGAGTGGGGGTTGGGTTTCTACTCAAACCTTTTCACAGTCCCGAAGCCAAACGGGGACATAAGACCCATATTGGACCTAAAGAGTCTAAACAAATTTCTAAACGTCCGGTCTTTCCGGATGGAGTCTATCCGATCGGTCACCGCTGCCCTACAAGGGGAGGAATGGTTAGCCTCGATCGACATCAAAGATGCTTACTTGCATGTTCCCATCTTTCCAGGTCATCAAAAATTCCTACGCTTTGCAGTAGAAGGGTGCCATTTTCAGTTTAGAGCCTTACCATTCGGTCTGGCCACAGCACCACGAGTGTTCACAAAAATTCTGGCCCCACTGTTGGCCGATCTAAGAACACGGGGTGTAACGATAATGGCATACCTAGACGACCTGTTATTGATGGACCACTCAGTTGCCAAGCTAGAAGTGGTAATTATCGATACAATCAAGTATCTAGAATCTCACGGTTGGGTCATCAACCTGGACAAGTCAGCCCTACAGCCAGTGAAAAACCTGGTATATCTAGGGCTACGGCTGGATTCAGACCAGAGGAAAGGAAAAACGTACCGCTCAAAAGCTTGAGAATTCACCAAATAGCTGCTTCCGCCCGGTCACTCACACAGGTGCTGGCTCTGCACTGATGCATGGGAGAAAAAGAAACCCTGGACTGCCGCACTCTGTATAGACAGTTATTTATTCCAAAATTTCAGGTAAAAAATCCAAATTCAAAATAAATCCATAAATCCAAAACAACAAATGCAGATGGTGTGCATGCAGGGAAGGGTGGCTAAACGCGTTTCACGTCACGAATTGACGCTTACTCATAGACCAGAGGAAGATTTTCTTACCTCTAGACAAGGTATCCTCTTTGAGGGGCTTGGTCCGTCTGCTTTGTTGTGCAAAAAGACAGCCGTCCATACGCCTGTGCATGAGGCTGCTAGGAAAGATGGTAGCATCATTCGAAGCTGTGCCATACGTCCAATTCCACTCAAGGAATTTACAAAGGGCCATATTGTCAGCCTGGAACGGAAAAGTTCAGGCTCTAGACTTCCCGATGGCTTTGTCCCCTTCCGTTCGGAAGAGTCTCTGCTGGTGGTTGATCCCCCAGAATCTCCAAAAGGGAAAACCCTTCAGCCCGATATCTTGGAAGGTGGTCACTACAGATGCCAGCCTTACAGGCTGGGGGGCAGTACTGGAGCAATGGTCTCTCCAGGGCAGATGGTCAAATGTAGTAAAAACCCTGCCCATCAATCTCTTAGAGATACGAGCAGCCCGGTACGCCCTAGTAGCCTGGACATCCAGACTCCAAGGGTCCCCTGTCAGAATTCAATCAGACAATGCCACAGCAGTGGCATATATCAATCATCAGGGAGGCACCAGGAGTCGTGCAGCCCAGAGGGAAGTAAGTCACATCCTGGAATGGGCAGAAAAGCATGTCCCATGTATATCAGCTGTCTTCATTCCAGGGGTGGAGAATTGGAAGGCGGACTTTCTGAGTCGCCAACAGTTATGCCCAGGGGAATGGTCCCTTCATCCCGAGGTCTTCCGAGCAATATGTCAGCGGTGGGGAACACCGGATGTAGATCTGCTAGCATCCAGATTCAACGCAAAGGTGGACAGGTTTGTCTCCCGGACAAGGGATCCCCTCGCTTGCGGCTCGGATGCTCTGGTGTTCCCTTGGGATCAGTTCAGACTGATATATGCATTCCCTCCGCTACAATTGTTGCCTCGACTCCTTCGCAGAGTCAGGTTGGAGAAGAAGCCGGTGATCCTGGTGGCCCCGAAGGGCCTGGTACGCGGAGATCATCAAAATGTCTGTGGGGAGTCCTTGGACCCTTCCACGTCGTCCGGACCTGCTTTCGCAAGGACCGATATACCACCCTTCCTTACTAACTCTAAGTTTAACGGCCTGGCTATTGAGTCCCACATCCTAAAGAAGAGAGGTCTCTCTAACTCTGTGGTATCAACTATAATCAATGCCAGGAAGCCTGTATCCAGGCAGATCTACTATAGAGTTTGGAAGGCATACATCACTTGGTGCGAGGCCAGAAAATGGCATCCACGTAAGTACGTTATAGGCAGAATTCTGGACTTCCTGCAGTGGGCTGTAGACAGGAAGTTTGCCTTAAGTACTATCAAGGGCCAGGTTTCGGCCTTGTCAATACTATTTCAAAGGCCCCTGGCTATGCATTCACTTGTCAAATCCTTTATGCAAGGTGTGACTCGTATTATTCCACCGATTAAGGCTCCCATATGCCCATGGGATCTAAATTTGGTTCTGTCGGTTCTGCAGAAGCAGCCATTTGAACCTTTGCGGCACATTTCCTTGGTTCTACTCACCAGGAAATTGATATTTTTAGTAGCCATATGCTCGGCTAGAAGAGTGTCGGAATTAGCCGCCATGTCCTGTAAAGAGCCATATCTGGTTATCCATAAGGACAGAGTAGTATTACGTCCTCACCCAGCCTTTCTTCCTAAGGTGGTATCGAGGTTTCACTTGAACCAGGATGTGGTTCTTCCTTCTTTTTTCCCCAAACCAAGCTCGGTAGAGGAAAAGTTATTGCATTCTTTGGATGTAGTAAGAGCAGTTAAAGCTTATCTAAAAGCCACTGCTCAGATTCGTAGAACGGATTCTCTGTTTGTTCTGCCGGAAGGCCCCAGAAAGGGTCAGGCAGCATCAAAATCTACTTTAGCCAAGTGGATTCGACAGGTCATAATACAAGCCTATGGCTTGAAAAGTAGACCGCCTCCGTTCAAAGTTAGGGCGCACTCCACGAGAGCAGTTGGAACTTCATGGGCAGTGCATCACCAGGCCTCCCTGGCGCAAATTTGTAAGGCCGCAACATGGTCTTCAGTACACACGTTTACTAGGTTCTACCAGGTGGACGTGAGAAGTCAGGAGGATGTCGCCTTTGGGCGCAGTGTGTTGCAGGCCGCAAAAGATCCTCATGCCTGATGGCGCCCAGCTTATGTATGGTGTATCCCCCCCCTCATGTGGCATTGCTTTGGGACGTCCCACATAGTAATGACTATGCTGCTCTGTGTCCCGTGATGTATGAACAAGAAAGTAGGATTTTTAAAACAGCTTACCTGTAAAATCCTTTTCTTGGAGTACATCACGGGACACAGAGCTCCCACCCCTCTTTTGGGGACACGTATTGCTTTGCTACAAAACTGAGGTACTCCCGGATGGGAGGGGCTTATATAGGGGAGGGTACTTCCTGTTTTGGAAGTTGCCAGTGCCAGCACCTGAAGGTAATTCTATATAACCCACATAGTAATGACTATGCTGCTCTGTGTCCCGTGATGTACTCCAAGAAAAGGATTTTACAGGTAAGCTGTTTTAAAAATCCTACTTTCCTTTTCTTTCCCAAGAAAGTCGCTTTTACCTCCCGCTCTTTGGGTCTAAATTCAGATCTTACTAGAGAGTCACGTAAGGTTTTATTTCTTCTGAAGGCTTTAATGGGAGTCTGTTGAAAGACCTCAATCTGCGGGTAGGCACGCTTCAAAAAGGGACCAGTGCTTGCTAATAATTTTAAACACATGTTCACTGTAACTGTGGAATTGCATAGAAAAAGGTAATCGTACCGCAGATGATTTTTTTCTATTTATAGTTACATTCTTTTCCCCTTGTTGTACTTTGTTTAATTCTTGAAAAATGATTTATTTAGGGTATCCTCGTTCACGAAACTTAGAACACATTTCGTTAGTCCTTATATCTCTTGTAACCTCATTGCTAACAATACGATTCACCCGTAGAAGTTGGCTTTTGATAATTGATCTAAATACATGGGGGGATGAAAGCGGTCAAATAATAGTAATTGGTTTCTATCAGTTGGTTTAACATAAAGATCGGATTCCAATCGGCCCTGTTCTATATAGATCCTGGTGTCTAAGAATGGAACTGACACTCCCCCAACATTCTTTTTAAATTTAATTTCTGGACAGAAATTGCTCAACATGGCATCGAAGGTGATCAATGACTGAATGTCGCCACGCCATATCGCAAACACGTTATCAATAAAACGCCACCAAGTGACAATGCTCGTTAAATAACTTGTTCTGAAAAACATATTTATGCTCAAACTCATTCATAAATGTGCATGCATATGGCGGTGCGACATTAGAGCCCATTGCGACCCCCATTAGTTGTATAAAGAACTGGTCTTTAAACAAAAAATAGTTGTTAAACAATAACAGTTGGAATAATTTTTCAAAAAAAGAGATCTGTGGTTCCGAATACTCATTACTGCTTCTGATTAGATTGATTGCAGCACAAATGCCTGCTTGATGGGGAATCGATGTATACAAACTAGTGACATCCCATGTAACCAAAATCTCATCCCCCTCACACCGTGAATATTCCCTAATCTTCTGTAGAAAATCATCAGTGTCCTTAATGTAGGATCTTGTATTCTTAATGAGGGGCGATAAGATATACACACACACACACACACACACACACACACACACACACACATACATACATACATACATACGTCAGCTGTTTTTTTTTTTTATATCACTCATGCTATACTGCACCTGATGGCTGCTGTCCCTTAGATTTAAAAATCGTTAGTTCACCACTTTATTATCCATTCCCAGCTACTATTACAAAATATTTGATTTAAATATAATAGTGTTCTTTTACACACTTAAAGGGGTTGTAAACCCTCGTGTTTTTTCACCTTAATGCATCCAATGGCCAGGGTTGTCGGGAAGAAGCCCTTGTCCCCATCAACATGGGGACAAGGTGCTTTGGGGTGGGGGGGCCGCAGGGCGCCCCCTGCCCCAAAGCACCCACCCCCTATGTTGAGGGCATGCGGCCTGGTACGGTTCAGGAGGGGGTGCGCTTGCTCGCCCCCCTTCCTGACCGGCCGGGCTGCGTGCTCTGATAAGGGTCTGGTATGGATCCTGGGGGAACCCCCACGCCATTTTTTTTGGTGTGGGGGTTCCCCTCAAGATCCATACCAGACCGAAGGGTCTGGTATCGTCCTGAGGGGGAACCTCACGCAATTTATTTTTTTACATTTTCGCGGGGTTCCCCTTCAAGATTCTCCGCACACGAGTCGCCCGCAAGTCAGATCATCTTGATCCGACTTCTGGTGTGACCTCTATTCAAATCAATGGGCTCCCATAGGGAACCATTGATTTGGAATAGAGAAAGAAACGCCGGACGAGGCTTAACACAGCGTTAAGCCTCGTTACATCGCGTTTTTACACCCTTTGCCAGCGTCTGAAGTCTTTACAGCTCTAACGCTGGAGCTTCAGAACGCACTGGTCCTGTTTTTTTTTTTTTGCAGCTTAAAAACGCCTATGCCATTTACAGCTCAAAAACGCCATGGTGGGCATGAGGCCATAGGCTAACATGCAGAGCCGTTTTTAAGCTGCAGAAAACGCTCATAAAAGTGGCTGTAAAAACGTCCGTGGGCATGAGGCCTTACAGTGCGCCTGCGCCGATGTCTACCTTGTAGGTTTAGGAGATATTGCAAACACCTACAGGTAAGCCTTAATCTAGGCTTACCTGTAGGTGCAAGTTGCAAGAGTGGGTTTACAACCACTTTAAACCTCACATACAGTTTACTACTTTTGGTTTAGATAATTTTCTTAATGTGTATATATATCTATATCTATCTATCACACACACACACACACACACACACGAATACAATAAATATATATATATATATATATATATATATATATATATATATATATATATATATTGTAAGATTGGGGGTTGTTGGCTCTTGTGGTGGATGCGTATTTCCAGTGATGCAAGCCAGTCAGCAACTCTGTTTAAGGGCATGGTAGCCCATTTTTATTTAAAAACACGAAAGTTTACAAACACATCTGTAGTATTCACAGGGGGGTTCCACCATTCCTGTATCTTTCATACTAACAGTAGCCTCGTAGCTTTACCTTCTAGCGATCCAGGCCTTTAGCCTAGGCCTGACGGTCTGTTCCTCAGACCCAAACAGTGTCCAAGAGCTTCAGCTTTCTCCTAGCTTCTCCTGGTCAGCACCTTTGTTGCTGTATCATCAACGGTGTCTGCCTCCTGCAGACATGCACCGCCTTTTGACTCCACTTCAGAGGATGAGAGTCCACTCGACTCTCATGCACACAGACTTCCTCTCTGTTGGGTGGAGCCCTGTTCCATAATCACCTCTGAACTAAATAGCCCAAGACACAGCTGTTTCATCAGCGTGTCTTTCTTTACCAAATCTGGCATAAACCAACCCTCTTGAAGGTCGCACAAAGTCGCACCCTCACAATATATATATATATATATATATATATATATATATATATATATAAAAATATATAAAAGTTCAATGGGTGAGGTGCACTGAACGGTCTCCACGAATGCTGTGCCAGCTATCTAGTCCTTCCTGGGACCATATTATAGAAAAAAGAGAGGATTGTTGCACAAAAAGTAGAATTTATTTGAAAAGAATTACATCAGGTGCCAGGTATAATGTGTACCTGTTATACCTGGTACCTGATGTATTATTACACACACACAGTTCAGCAGTAATAAACTGAATTTACATATACCCTTTTCTCTACTTTTTCTCTTCAGAAATTGGATCCAATCTACATTCTGCAAAGACTACTACACTTTTCTGATGATGAGGCCGGTATAAGCAAGCCTGGAAGAGGAGGTTGTTGGAGGAAGACAACATTGAAACCCTGTACAAAAGGTATGTGTCGCAGTCAAATTTGTATGCAATTGTTTATTTTTAACAGTACCAGGGAATCATTTTAAACCTTTATTTTGGAATCAAAAGGAAAGGTAGTAACACTAATGCCCCGTACACACGATCCGAATATCGTACGACAGATCGTACGACTTTTTTCGCTTAATAGTCGCAAGTAAAATTAAATAGGTTAATAAAGTCACGAAAATTCTTGTACGACAGAAAAAAAAAAAATCGGAAGTGATGTCATGTGTTGTAATGTATTTGCATTGTGAAAACGTATTTTAAATATCTAAAATAGTGGCGCTAAAACATATATTGTGAAATATATAACTAAACAAATATAAAACTCAATCTTACACCACGTGAAAAAGTGCAAAAATGTGAAAATATAAATAATTATGTGAATAATTATATTCAATACATAACGTCCATTGAAGTGAATTTCAAAGTGATCACACACTTTCAAAGAAAAAAGAAAATAAAAAAGGAAGGGGCTACACAAGCCCAAAAATGAATTTCTCTATAAGTGTATCCAAGTGTTTCGACTTAAAAACAGCATACAAAATCCATAACTTGATAAAAAGAAATTCCTTCCACCAACACCGCTGTGACTGTGAATCCTCGCCCAAAAGTATTGCACTCACCGGAATAACTAGCCTAGCATTCTCATGCACAGGCAAACAGGCTTTAAATTCACCACTCAGGGTGATTGCAGCTTCTCCAGTACTGTTCACTCAATGTTCGGTGTGAATATGCAAAAAAGAAGAAGTGCTTCCAATAGTGTAGTACTGTCAAACAGCCATTTATTTAAAAAGCACACAAACTTCAACCATTGCACTCACATCACTTCAGAGAACAGAAAGCTCTTCACAACTAGAAAATGTTCCACAGCAAAACTTCAGGTGAAAATTCCACACAAAAAGAGGGTAGTTGCGGTATACTGAGATGTATCGTGGTCACAGCGGACCCAAAGCAAAACCAGCAATCTCACCCTCCGCACGTCCGTCTCCTCTCCCGGAGCTCAAATTAGCTCAACAGCCGGTGCTTACGAACGTAGTATCTCACTTAACACTTGCCGCACAGCCACGCCCAGACATGTTTCGTCATACGGACTTATTCATTGGGATTGGCTGAACGGCAAAACCACCTCCCCTTTATACTTTCACCAAAACCATTACTGATCCGGTGTTTAAAGCGCCTGCACAATGCCTGTGTCTCCGTGACCGCGATACATCCGTTTTAATTCCTTACCGCTCGATCATTTGTATTTGTATTGTATTTTCGGACGATAACTGTACTGACTAAAAGGAAAATCGTCCGATTTGTTATCGTACAAGGAAAATTTTCGTGCACGTCCGATTAAATAATATCGGATGAACTGTCATGATCGGCTCTCGAAGCTCTGTACTAACGATCCGATTATCGTACGATTCTTCCTCGGACGTCATTTTTCGGACGATATTCGGATCGTGTGTACGGGGCTTAAGGTACATGCAGACACATCCAGTGTGGAAAATAATTATTTGATCCCCTGCAGATTTTGTAAGTTACATTATTAATTTGTATTTCTTCCATTTGAGAAAAATTTATCCTTCTCATCAAGCTTCTTGCTGATGGTCTTGTAGCCCCATTCCAGCCTTGTGAGGGTCTACCATATTGTCCCTGATGTCCTTTGACAGCTCTTTGGTCTTGTCCATGATCGCGATTGGGGATGGGCTCAGGCGTGTTCGCAACTCCACGTGCCCGCCAGGAAGCTGAGACTGTGCAGCGCTAATCACAGGTAGTGAGACATTTCCCGATTTGTCACGGATCGGGAAATGTCTCACTGCCTGCGATTAGCACTGCAAAGTGTCAGCTTCCTGGCAGGTGCGGGCACATGGAGTTGCAAACACGCTTGAGCCCATCCTTAATCGTGAGGTTTGAATGGAAGACCGATTGTATGGACAGGTGACTTTTATATACCTGTCGTTAGATTAGTTTTGTCAATTTAAGAAGGTGCTCCTAACACATGAGCACATACTGTAGCTAGTCTGTAGGAGCCAAAATTAGTGTTGGTTGGTAAGGGATCAAATACCATATATACTCGAGTATAAGCCGAGGCCCTAATTTTACCACCAAAAACTGGGAAAACTTATTGGCTCGAGTATAAGCCTAGGGTGAGAATGCAGCAGCTACTGTAAGCATAAAAGAGGGTCAACAATGCCCATTTGCAGCTTCACTGTGCCCATTTTCATGCCTCACTGTGCCCATTGCAGCCTCAGTGTACCTGTAATTCTTGGCCGGCTGCGGGTATCAATTTTTCAAAAGTCGCGGCTTCCTCCTGGTCCCGTTCCGTGATAGTCAGTGTATCTGTCGGGTCGCGGGCGTCCATTTTTCAAAAGTCGCAGCTTCCTCCTGGTCCGTGATAGGCGTTTGACACTGTGTTCCGCTACCGCCTATCACGGAGGACCTCTCACCCTCGGACTCAGTTTCCCAGCAGACACTGTGTTCAGTGTTCCGCCAATCACGGACCTTCTTTCATCCTCGGACAAGAGGACGTCCATGATAGGCGGAAACACTGAACACAGTGTCTGCTGGGAAAGTCCGAGGATGAGAGGACCTCCGTGATAGGCGGTAGCAGAACACAGTGTCAAACGCCTATCACGGACCAGGAGGAAGCCACGACTTTTGAAAAATGGACGCCCGCCACCCGACAGGTACACTGACCATCACGGAATGGGACGAGACCAGGAGGAAGCCGCGTGACTTTTGAAAAATGGGTGCCCGCGACCCGACAAAGTACACTGACTCGAGTATAAGCCGAGGGGGCTATTTTCAGCCCTAAAAAAAGGGCTGAAAAACTCGGCTTATACTCTAGTATATACGGTACTTATTTTACTCACTTAACTGCAACTCAATTTATAACATTTGTATTGTGTGTTTTCTGGATTTTTGGTTGATATTCTGTCTCTATCATTTAAAATGCACCTATGATAACAATTATAGACCCTTCATTTCTTTGTAAGTGGGCAAACTTACAAAATCTGCAGGGGATCAATTTATTATTTCCCCCTCTGTAGCAGATATTATTGGGGGTTAGTTACAAAAGGCAAATCCACTTTGCACTGCAAGTGCAAACTACAAGTGCAAACTACTAGTGCAAACTACAAGTGCAAAGTGCACTTGAAATTGCACTGAAAGTGCACTTGGAAGTGCAGTAGCTGTAAATCTGAGGGGTAGATCTGAAATGAGGGGAAGTTGTATTTTCCTTGCATGTCCCCCTCGGATCTACAGCGACTGCACTTCCAAGTGCACTTTGCACTTGTAGTGCAAAGTGGATTTTCCTGTCGTAAATAACCCCCATTGTGTTATTGACAATTCTTCACTTATACCCCTAACATTTTGGCATGTTACAACCAAAAACTTAAATATATTTCATGGGATTTTATATGATAGACTAACACAAAGTGGCACAGAATGGTGAATTAGAAGGAAAATGATAAATGTTTTTCACAAATAAATATCTGAAAAGTGTGACATGCATTTGTATTCAGCCCCCTTTACTCTGATACCCCTAACTAAGATCTAGTGGAACCAAATGCCTTCAGAAGTCACCTAATTAGTAAACAGAGTCCACCTGTGTGTAATTTAATCTCAGTATAAATATAGCTGTTCTGTGAAGCCCTCGGAGGTTTGTTTGAGAACCTTTGTGAACAAACAGCGTCATGAAAGCCAAGGAACACACCAGACAGGTCAGGGATAAAGTTGTGGAGAAGTTTAAAGCAGGGTTAGGTTATAAAAAATATCCCAAGCGTTGAACATCTCATAGAGAGAGCACTGTTCAATCCATCATCTGAAAATGGAAAGCTTATGTCACAACTGCAAACCTACCAAGACATGGCCATCCACCTCAACTGACAGGCTGGGCAAGGACATTAATCAGAGAAGCAGCCAAGAGGCCCATGGTAACTCTGGAGGAGCTGCAGAGATCCACAGCTCAGGTTGGAGAATCTGTTCACAGGACAACTATTAGTCATTCACTTCACAAATCTGGCCTTTATGGAAAAGTGGCAAGAAAGCCATTGTTGAAAGAAAGCCATAAGAAATCTTGTTTGCGAGAAGCCATGTGGGGGACACAACAAACATGTGGAAGAAGGTGCTGTGGTCAGATGAGACCAAAATTTAACTTTTTGGCCCAAGAACAAAATGCTATGTGTGGTGGAAAACCAACACTGCACATCACCCTGAACACACAACCCCCACTGCAAAACATGGTGGGGTGGCAGCATCATGTTGTGGGGATGCTTTTCTTCAGCAGGGACAGGGAGGCTGGTCACAGTTGATGGGAAGATTGATGGAGCCAAATCTTAGAAGAAAACCTGTTAGAGTCTGCAAAAGACTTGAGACTGGGGCAGACGTTCACCTTCCAGCAGGACAACGGCCCTAAACATACAGCCAGAGCTACAATGAAATGGTTCAGATCAAAAGCATATTCATGCGTTAGAATGGCCCAGTCAAAGCCATCCAATCGGACAGAGCTTGAGCTATTTTGCAATGAAAAATGGGCAAAATGTCACTAATCTAGATGTGCAAAGCTGATCGAAACATCCCCAAAAAGGCTTGTAGCTGTAATTGCAGCGAAAGATGGTTCTACAAAGTATTGACTCATGGGGGGCTGCCGCACGCCACACTTTTCACATTTGTAAAAAATTTGAAAACCATTAATCATTTTCCTTCCACTTCACAATTATGTGCCACTTTGTGTTGGTCTATCACATAAAAACCCAATAAAATACACTTACGTTTTTGGTAGTAACATGACAAAAATGTGGAAAGTTTTAATGGGTATTAATACTTTTTCAAAGCACTGTAACCTTAAATAACTTGAAAACCTTTTGAGTAACCAGATATAGCCCACAGCCTCCCTCTGACTGGTGTGCAGTCTTTATTGTTAAGCTTTTATGCACTATGAGAGCAGTAACCAATCCATCCCTTCTATTCCTGTAGTACAAGCAGGTGTGGCAACATCATAAAGGCCCATACACACAATCCAAAAATCTTATAAAAAAATGCTGCTTTCGAAGCGATCGTATGATAATTAAATCGTTTGTACAGAGGTTTTGAGAGCCGATCACGACAGTTCATCTGATATTATCCGATGGGACAAGCATGAAAATTTCTCTCGTACGATACCAGATCGTACGATTTTCATTTGAAGATACAATATAAATACATTACAACACATGACATCACTTCCGATTTTTTATTGTTGCACGAGAATTTTCGTAACTTTAGTAAACTCATGTTCGATATGCGACTAGCATGCAAAAAAGAAAAAAAGGATGACCTGTCGTCCGATTTTCGGATCGTGTGTACGGGGCTTAAGGCTAGGATTGCCCGTAAACTCTCCCCTGTACCAGTGTCATTCAAATACAGATGCAATCATAAAGGAGGACAGTAGGGAAGCTCTACTGGAGCTTTTCTAAACAAACTTGGGGTAAACAGGTAGCATGAAGCAAAAAAATGTAAAAAAGTACATATGCTTGAATCAGAATGTCCATCTACATTTCCCTGCTCAGCTGGGTAGATAATGTAGTGAAAAATAGTGAAGATACATTCAAGAATTAATTTTCTTTTTATAGCTGCAAGGTTACAAATGTGTGCTTGATATTCAAGTAGCTCCCCTTTTTGCAGAAATAACACTGGTCTACAAATTTTGGGAAATTATTGCCCTCCGAGATAAAATGTGCTATATTTTGATTAGATGAATTATAAAACAGGCGATAAAGGTGTTGGTTGGCTAAAGTTTTCAAGATATTTCACAATAAAGATTTATACACAAGCAAGTATAATTGCCTACAAGGGATGGAGGCGTCTGATGATCATGATGCCTTGTAACTTCACGACAAAGTACAGTAGAGCAATAAAAATGATACCACATGGAAGTGTATAAATTTATCTTCACTTTGAGACTAAAGATCCTTACCGAACTGTAATTTATTGTTCTTTTATTGCAATGTACGTTCGTCTTGGTCAGATCTACACATCATAGAGTTACGTCTAGTGGCTTTTAAAAAGTGTCCTTGTCTAACATTTCCAAGGAACAGTTGCATGATCTTTTACTTCAGAAGCCAAGATGCCTTGAAACAACGCAGATAACTTCTGCTACATTTGGGGCAAGGTTACATTTACATCTCAAAAAGTGCAGTATGATGGCTGTGGTAAAAAAAAGGCATACCACCTATATTTCTTTTTCGTACATCACGGGACACAGAGCGACTTAGTCATTACTAATGGGTTATATAGATTACCTTCAGGTGTTGGCACTGGCCAATTCCAAACCGGAAGTACCCTCCCCTATATAAGCCCCTCCCATCCGGGAGCACCTCAGTTTTTTGCCAGTGTCTAAGGTGTTGGCCAAAGAGTAACATGTGTTTTCACTGGGCTTGCGTACAGGTTCTTTTGGGCCTTAGTAAGCTGTTCCGGATCCCACCAAAAAAGCTTCATAGCTAAACGGTCGGTACCCGGGCCTTGCAGCAGAAGAGCAAGGTTTTGCCTGTAATGCCTCTCTTAGGAGGGCTGGACCCTGGGATCCAGAGCTCTGGTCATACCCACGACCAAGATGTTGTCTGTGCAGGGTGCTATACAGGTCCAGGGGAGTGGAATCCTTGGGAACCCGGTCCCTGAAGGTTTAATTACAATACCTGCCGTGATAGGTGAAGTTTGGACTTCTGTGGACCAAACAAAGTCCTGCGGCGGGGATCAGGTAAGTGGGGGCCCCCAGGAACTTGGTTCTATTGGGGGACCCCCAAGCCTAATTTGTCTGTCTGTTACCTAACGGTATTCCCGCTAAATATCTGTGTTTGCCTGTAACTACTGAAAATGTAAAATTTTAATAGTAGTCAATAAAAAAAAAAAAAAAAAAAGGGGGACCGCGGTACCTGTGTTAAACCACTAGAGGCCGCTGTAGTCCATTTTTCTTGTCATGTGGATCTTTGGTTTTTTCAAGTCAAAAGATCCAGGCAGTTGGTAAGTTTCTCTGTGGGAATCCACTTCCTCTGCCCTGTTGCTGCGCTCATCCACCGCACAGGCCCTCCGGCAAAAAGGGCCCTGGCTCCTAGTCCCTGTTTGATTCAGTTATGGAGGAATCAACAGTGGAAGAACCTTTCTCAGCATCTCAGGCTGAAAGATTATGGGTTCAGTCTCTGACTAACATGGTCTGATCAGCATTTAAAATGCCTCTGGCGGAACCACCATCCACTACGGTTTCCTCGCTGGGGTCGCTAAAAGCTCCCCAGGCTGTCTGTTCCTTCCCAATCCACCCTTTATTAGAAGGGCTTATTTACCAGGATTGGGAGCATCCTGATAAAATATTTGCTCCCCCCAAGAGATTTCCGGTGATCTATCCCATGGAGGATAAGTTCATAAAAAAATGGAGGGTCCCTACAGTGGACGCAGCCATCTCTTCTGTTAACAAATCACTGACATGTCCAGTAGATAATGTTCCAATGTTCAAAGACCCAATAGATAAAAAATTGGAGTCTTTACTAAAATCTGCTTTCTCTACAGCAAGCATGGTGACACAACCTGCGGTAGCAGCGATTGGAGTCTGCCAAGCAGTGAAAGATCAGTTGAAACAAGTCTTAAGGGACTTACCAGATCAGCAGGCTCTTGCCCTAGCTGACCTGCCTAGAGCCTTGTGTTTTGCGGTGGACGCCATAAAGGATACAATCCAACAGGCCTCCCGCTTTACGCTGTCTATAGTACATATGCGTAGGCTTCTGTGGCTCAAAAACTGGTCTGCTGAAGCTCCCTGTAAAAAACTGCTGGTTAGCTTCCCATTTCATGGAGAACGCTTATTTGGAGAAGATCTGGACAAATATATCCAGAAAATTTCTGCCGGTAAAAGTTCACTCTTACCGGTTAAGAACAAGGGTAGAAGTCCTTCTTTTAAGAGGCCTACTTCTCCAGTCCCGGGCACATCGGCTGTGAAGCAGTTCCGACGGCCTCCGCGGTCAAATTCAGGGGGCAGAAATCAGGGACAATCACAGGGTAACAAGAAGCCCTGGATCAAGAGAGGTACAAAACCTCCCCCCAAGGCATGAAGCGTTGCCCCCACTCAATCGGGTGGGGGGGAAGGCTTCAGTTGTTCACAGAGACCTGGCGGGACACCATCAGAGACAGATGGGTGCTCTCCGCAGTAAGTCTGGGATACAAGCTGGAGTTAAAAGGCACTCCTCCTGGCCAATTTATGAGGTCAAACGTGCCAAGAGATCCCCAGAAGAGAGGATCCCTCCTTCTGGCACTAGAACAACTATTGCTCCAAGGTGTAATCATGAAGGTTCCCCTGGAAGAATGCGGATTTGCGTTTTACTCGAACCTTTTCACAGTCCCCAAACCAAATGGGGACGTGAGGCCCATATTAAATCTAAAAGGGCTAAACAAGTTCCTAAATATCAGGACTTTTCGGATGGAGTCGATCCGATCGGTGGCCATCGCCCTACAAGGGCAGGAATGGTTAGCCTCGATCGACATAAAGGATGCTTATCTGCATATTCCCATCTTTCCGGCCCACCAGAAATTTCTACGCTTTGCAGTAGAAGGGCGCCATTTTCAGTTCAGAGCCTTACCTTTCGGTCTGGCCACAGCACCACGAGTGTTCACAAAAATTCTGGCCCCATTATTGGCCAATCTAAGAACACAGGGTGTAACGATAATGGCATATCTAGACGACCTGCTACTAATAGACCACTCAGTGGAAAATCTGGAAGAAGCTATTCACAAGACAATCAAGTATCTGGAATATCACGGTTGGATTATCAACCGGGACAAGTCAGCTCTAAGACCAGTCAAAAGTCTGGAATACTTAGGGCTAAGGCTGGATTCAAATCAGAGAAAGATTTTCTTACCTCCAGAGAAGGTGTCGTCTTTAAAAGATTTGACCCACTTAGTGGGTACAAAAAGAAAACCATTCATACGCCTCTGCATGAGGCTGCTGGGAAAAATGGTGGCTTCATTCGAAGCAGTACCCTACGGTCAATTCCATTCAAGGAATTTGCAAAGGGCCATACTGTCAGCCTGGAACAAAAAAGTTCAGGCTTTAGACTTACCAATGTCCCTGTCCCCTTCTGTTCGCAAGAGCCTCCATTGGTGGTTGGTGCCCCAGAATCTGGAAAAAGGGAAACCCTTCAGTCCGGTTTCTTGGAAGGTAGTCACTACAGATGCCAGCCTCATAGGCTGGGGGGCAGTACTGGAGCAATGGTCTCTCCAGGGCAAGTGGTCAGAAGCAGAAAAGGCCCTGCCCATCAATCTCTTAGAGATACGAGCAGCCCGGTATGCCCTAGTAGCATGGACATCCAAACTCCAAGGGTCCCCTGTCAGAATTCAATCAGACAATGCCACAGCAGTGGCATATATCAATCACCAGGGTGGCACCAGGAGTCGTGCAGCCCAGAGGGAAGCAAATTGCATCCTGGAGTGGGCAGAAAAATATGTCCCAGCCATATCCGCGGTTTTCATCCCAGGAGTGGAAAATTGGAGAGCGGACTTTTTAAGTCGCCAACAATTATGCCCGGGGGAATGGTCTCTTCACCCCGAGGTTTTCCAGGCAATATGCCAGCGGTGGGGAACACCGGATGTAGATCTGCTAGCATCCAGATTCAACGCAAAGGTGGACAGATTTGTGTCTCGCACAAGGGATCCTCTAGCTTGCGGCTCGGATGCCCTAGTGTTCCCTTGGGATCAGTTCAAGCTGATATATGCATTCCCACCGCCACAATTGTTACCGCGATTACTCCGCAGAATCAGGGTAGAAAAGAAACCAGTGATTCTGGTGGCTCCAGCGTGGCCCCGAAGGGCATGGTACGCGGAGATTGTAAAAATGTCAGTGAGGAGTCCTTGGACCCTCCCACATCGTCCGGACCTGCTGTCGCAGGGACCGATATATCACCCTTCCTTACCAGCCCTAGGTTTGACGGCCTGGCTAATGAAGCCCACATTCTGAAAAAGAGAGGGCTCTCTAATTCTGTGGTATCTACCATGATCAATGCCAGGAAGCCAGTATCCAGGCAGATCTATTATAGGATCTGGAAAGCGTACATTAAGTGGTGTGAGGCCAGGAAATGGCATCCACGTAAGTACGTGATAGGGAGGATTTTGGACTTCCTACAGTGGGCTGTAGATAGGAAGCTGGCCTTGAGTACTATCAAGGGTCAGATTTCGGCCTTGTCAATATTTTTTCAAAGGCCCTTGGCTTTGCATTCACTAGTCAAAGCTTTCATACAAGGAGTGATGCGTATTAGCCCTCCGGTTAGTATTCCCATATGTCCTTGGGACTTAAACCTGGTTCTGTCAGTTCTACAGAAACAACCGTGTGAACCATTGCAACACATTTCCTTGGTTCTTCTCACCAGGAAATTGATTTTCTTAGTAGCCGTTTGTTCGGCTAAAAGAGTATCGGAATTAGCCGCCTTGTCCTGTAAGGAGCCATATCTGGTTGTCCATAAGGACAGAGTAGTATTACGTCCTCATCCAGCCTTTCTTCCTAAGGTGGTATCGAGGTTTCATTTGAACCAAGATGTGGTTCTTCCTTCTTTTTTCCCCAAACCTAGCTCGGTAGAGGAAAAGTTATTGCATTCTTTGGATGTAGTAAGAGCAGTTAAAGCTTATCTAAAAGCCACTGCTCAGATTCGCAGAACGGATACTTTGTTTATTCTGCCGGAAGGCCCTAGAAAGGGTCAGGCAGCATCAAAATCTACTTTAGCCAAGTGGATTCGACAGGTCATAATACAAGCCTATGGCTTGAGAAAGAGACCGCCTCCGTTCAAAGTTAGGGCGCACTCCACAAGAGCAGTTGGAACTTCATGGGCAGTGCATCACCAGGCCTCCCTGGCTCAAGTATGTAAGGCCGCAACATGGTCTTCGGTACACACGTTTACTAGATTCTACCAGGTAGACGTTAGAAGTCAGGAGGATGTCGCCTTTGGGCGCAGTGTGTTGCAGGCCGCAAAAGATCCTCATGCCTGATGGCGCCCAGCTTAGGTATCCCTCCCCTCATTTGGCATTGCTTTGGGACATCCCATTAGTAATGACTAAGTCGCTCTGTGTCCCGTGATGTACGAAAAAGAAAAAGGGATTTTTATAACAGCTTACCTGTAAAATCCTTTTCTTGGAGTACATCACGGGACACAGAGCTCCCACCCCTCTTTTTGGGACACTTATTGCTTGGCTACAAAACTGAGGTGCTCCCGGATGGGAGGGGCTTATATAGGGGAGGGTACTTCCGGTTTGGAATTGGCCAGTGCCAACACCTGAAGGTAATCTATATAACCCATTAGTAATGACTAAGTCGCCCTGTGTCCCGTGATGTACTCCAAGAAAAGGATTTTACAGGTAAGCTGTTATAAAAATCCCTTTTTTGAATGCAAAATAGGGGTTTAGGACAAGAGATGGGCCCCTCATTTTTGTTGCATTACATGTGCAACTTATCTGCGTCATTGGTTAAAAAGAAAAAGTTCATGCTTTTCGCAGTCCCAATGGTGTGGAGGGAGCATGAAATAGTTACATGAAAACCCAATAAATGAATGGAAAGTTATGTTATTGGTATCAAAGAGATAAATTTATAATGACTGCTGTGGCACCATTCTCATTGCTATATCACAAAATTAGGCACAGAATCGCACATCCCCCTCGTAATTTTGAATTATTTTGATGCAATTTTGACCTGAAGCTACATCGTGGAAACTGGAGCCAATTACTACTCAGGACTTTTCTGGAATTTTCCTTTATTAGTGACCCAATTCTGGTAAAATGTAGCCACTTCCATTTCCAAGGCTTTCTCCTTGTAGACCCAATAATATTCAGGCAAATAATTTGTCCTGCTCTTTTACAATGCTAAAAGTTGGTATTTAAGTATGAAATATTTCTGCCATATCTGTTTTTTTAAATGATACATTTTTGATTGATAAACAAATACAAACGTGCTTTCACAAAGTGAGTAACAGTGTTTGATCTTTGCACGCTGGTAATGTGAACAAAATTTAGATGGCTGATGCTAGCCTTATTTTTTTAGGAACTCTATTTGCAGGTAGTGAAGTTATAATTTCAACCTATTAACAATATGTTCATAAAATAACTGATTTTATTTATTTTAAACAGGTAGAAAAATGCACCCTACCGCAAATTCTTATGTCCCGACACCTATAAATCAAAACTACCATATGGCTAATTTCACTAAACATTCCACTAACTCCACCTCAACAGACAATTCAACGTGTTCAATCGAAGAGACATCACTTGGTGTTGCTTTAGTGGTTTTTTATTCGTTCATTTTTATTGTGGGATTGTTAGGAAACATGTTGGCCTTATATGTGTTTCTGTTCATTCACAACAAAAGAAACTCTGTACAAATTTATCTCCTCAACGCGGCAATCGCTGACCTGCTACTGATTTTCTGTCTTCCATTCCGGATAATGTATCACATCACCCAGGATTGGAAACTGGGTGTTGTATTCTGTAAAGTTGTTGGCAACCTATTTTACATGAACATGTATATTAGTATTGTCCTTTTGGGTCTCATCAGTATGGATCGCTACATAAAAGTTAAAAAGTCACAGCGAACACGGAAAGTTTCAAGAAGGAAATGCAGCATTCAGATCTGCTGCAGCTTGTGGGCGGCAGCCATTTTGTCTGGGATCTTCCATATCACAACACAGTCAACTAAGAACCAATCAAATGAAAATGTTTGCTTTCATTACACAAACAGGAACGATGCCGTTTGGCAAGCAGCATTTAATTACTTTATTGTACTGATCTTCTGGATAGTGTTTATTATGCTGATCCTGTCATATGTGAAGATAGGCAAGAACCTACGCAAGATTTCCAGAGAGCGTGCCTACCTACCAAATGCTGGGAAATATAAAAATACAGCTTATAAGTCATTTTTCGTCCTTTTCATCTTTACCCTGTGCTTTGTACCGTATCACACCTTTAGGATTGTATATATTACAACACAGCTGCAAAATATCTCATGCTATTGGATAGAGCGAGTTCACAAAACAAACGAGATCACATTGGTGTTTTCAGCTTTCAATAGCTGCCTGGACCCAGTCATGTATTTTCTATTGTCTAGCAGTGTCCGTAAAACAGTTTTCAGCCTGCTCTGTAAAAGCAATCGGTATAGTAGCAGGAGTGAAAGCAACACATCAGACCTCCATCATGGATATACTCTACCTGATAGTGTGCCCACTGTGCACTCTCAGACTGCCACTCCTCTTAATCAAAGAAGAATTATCATAAACCAAAGTGAAAACATTTAAAAAATAAAATAAAAATCTTTGCATTACTTTTGATAAAACCAAAGTGTGGATTCACTTTTCTAAAAGACAGCACGTATCTCTCTTACCTGTGCTTTCTATTTTTCAACTAAACGTACAATTATACTTTAAAGCAGGCGTCTCCAAACTTTCTAAACAAGGGGCCAATTTACCATCATTCAGACTTGAGGGGGGCCGAACTGTGGTCATTGGGAGTAGAAAAGGTCCCGACGTCAGTGGGGAAAAAATAATGCCCCATTGTTTCAGTAGGAGTAATTGTGCCCCATCATTGGTGTCAGTGGTAGGAATTGTGCCACATTGTTGGGTATAACTGGGAGGAATTGTGCCCCATCATTGGCGTCATTGGGGAAGGATAGTGCCTCATCGTTGGAGTCACTGGGAGGAGCTGTGTCCCTTCATTGGTCTCAGTGGGGGGAATTGTACCCCATTGTTGGTATCGGTGAATGAAACAGGGCCTCAAGGGCTAGATAAAAGCAAGCAAAGAGCTGCAGTTTGGAGACCCCTGCTTTAAAGGGTAGAAAAACTTGCAGTGCTCATCTAGTGCTACAGCGCCTTCTGACAGTGTGCCGGACCTGGCTATAGGAAATGCTCGTCTCTATTCTAAGCAGCCTTGGCCTCAACACATGCATACAGCTTTAGAGGACACTGGAACTGCAGAAAGCATAAGCATGGCTTCAATCATGGGCAATCAACCTTGACAATTAACATTGCTCTGTCCGATTCTAAGGTCTGTATTGCTAACTTTGTTATAGAGGACAGAACACTAAATTCTTCATCAAGTGCTCTGCATTTGTTACATGGAACAGTTTTGCAAATTTTTTAATTGAAATGAAATGCCAATAGATGCAACTGTACTTTAGATTAGATAATCATAGATAAGATAGTCATGCAACAGGAAGAAATTAAGTAATCTTGAAATGAAGTAATCTTTCTACCCACATTTGTAGCTATCTGCAAATTAATCAAGTTACAAACTTCTAAATGCAAGACTTGTGTAATATTACAATATTTGTTTTTTCCCCCCCAAGAAAAAGTGGGATTACAGCCAATAATGTTGGCAAAGTTTGTAAAGCAATTGAATTTATATATGAAAAATATACATATGCTATGATTTGACTGAAAGAACGTATCTTGGCCCACTCCATACTGTAATGCAGAGATCTCTAAAATCCTTGATACCCCAGATGCAGTGGAGATCCAACAATGTTGGTTACAGACATGTGCCGCCATCAGTCTCTCTGTCCTAAAGCCGTACTACCAAAGAGACCTCTGTCTTGGGTGTCACAAAACACAAAAGTAGTGAGGGTATATTAAACAAGGAAAATTTATTTACTACAAAATCTTGGGGCACTTAAAGGAGTCAACATCAAAATAAACACTTAAAAAAAATAAAAAAAATCAGGAACCAAGGACTACCTAAACAAGATACCGGCTCCACTTGCTCTGATGTTATTATCTCAAATTGAAACTGGATAATAATTAAAATTACCGTGAACACACTCAAGGTCCTTATTAATACAGAACTGATGCCATCTATGGTGAAAATGAAAAATCACATTTAGCCCATTCATATTAAATTGAAAGATTAAAATTTTGTAACCTTTCTTTAAGAAGCAAACTTTGGTAGAGTTATACACAGGAAGTGGAAGTGTGACTATACAACATTTTTGACTGAGATTACAGTGTAATTCATGCATACAGATGGGACTGCAGTCATTTCACAGTTGTATATGAAAGACTGTTAAAGCGGAGTTCCACCGAAAAGTGGAACTTCCGCTCATTTGTTTCCTCCCCACCTCCGGTGCCACAATTGGCACCTTTCGGGAGGGGGGGAATGGGGACAGGATACCTGTCTTTGACGGGTATCCTGTTCCCACTTCCGGGAGTCCGGGCCGGGACGTCACCGAGGGGCTCCCTCCTCCTTCCCCTGTCGCGAGGCCAGTAGGAGAGAGGAGCGGGGCCTTGCGCATGCGCAGTAGGGTTCCTGAGGTGAACCTGAAAGGCTACACTGCCGCGTTTCCATACCCGCAATGGCCGACATCGCTGGACTTCAGGACAGGTAAGTGTCCTATTATTATAAGCCAACAGCTGCAGTATGTGTAGCTGCTGGCTTTTAATTTTTTTTTTTGTGCGGAACACCGCTTTAAAGTGGAAGTCAAACCCTATGGCCCTTTTTACACGACAAGCCCGCTCGGATTCGCCTATTCTTTTTTTAAGGTGGATCCGAGCGGGCCATCCATTGACTCGTATGGGCAGGTGGATGTCAGTGGAGATGTCAGATGTATGGCGATACGTTCAGCCATCGATCGGGTGAGATCTGATGAAAATGGACATGCTGTCCATTTTCGTCCGACCTCCCATAAGAATCAGCAGGGCTCTGACAGGCCCCTTCCCGTTTAGTGAGCAGAGACAGAACTGTCATCCACCAGCTCAACGGAGATCAGCGGAGCGATCTCCTGCTGAGCTGGCGGACTCTGCTAAATGGTGGAAGGGGTCTAACATTTGACAGTGCGTCAAATGACTACAAATCTACTTCCTTCCGAGACTAAAAGCAGCCAGGGGGTGTGGTTACTGAAAGCTAGTGACATCACTTCCTGGGAGGGACCCTTTTCCTGTGTAACCAGTGGGCGTATACAGGATGGGAGGAGCTGATCATAAGTTCCCGCCCAGTGTTCTCTCATCAGTAAGGATGCATTGTACATCCTCAATCATGAGAAAATTAAAAAATAAAAAGCCCCATCCACACGGGGGGAGGGGGGGGGGGTGAGGGATGGGAGGTGCAGTGCACATATACAGTATAGCTGTGCACAAGGAAAGGGAGCTGGACGGGACGGGGACGGGGGTGTTTACATTAATCATCGTACAGGCAACCACACTAAGGCTCTGTTTCCACTAGCGGGACTCGTCATGCAACTTTGGACACAAAGTTGCATGACAAGTCACAGTCCATTGATTTTAATGGTACCCGTTCTCATCTATGCGACTTTGAAAAGGCACCTGTAATGCTTTAATGCGACTTTGATCCAGAGAGTATAAAGTTGGCTCAAAGCAGCAGAAAGTCGCACTCTAAATCGTGCAACTATGGGGTCGCAATAGTGGAAATGTAGACACAGGCTGTTTCCACTAGTATGAACTGTCATGCAACTTTGGACACAGTCGCATGACAAGTTACAGCCCATTGATTTTAATGGCAAACATTCCCATCTATGCAACTTTGAAAGGGTACCTGCAATGCTTTGATGCGACTTTGGTCCAGAGAGTGTAAAGTTGGATCAAAGCTGCACTCCAAAGTTGTGCAATTTAGAGTGTGACTGTGTGCAGCTTTGATCCAACTTTACAATCTGAATCAAAGTCGAATCAAAAGTTGCATCAAAGTAGTGCAGGCACCTTTTCAAAGTCGCTGATTTTCAAAGGCGCATAGATGGGAACGTTTGCCATTGAAATCAATTGGCTGTGACTTGCAATGTGACTTTGTGTCCAAAATCGTATGATAAGTTGCACTAGTGGAAACAGAGCCTTAAACTCATTACTTACATGTAGCTCCCTCAGCTGGGCATGTGCCACACCATGCACACAGTGCCCATCACAGTGCCACACCATACACACAGTGCCCATCACCGTACCATGCAGAAACAATCACGTGGTTGTACACTGTAGAAAATTTGCAGCATGTTGCATTGTAATCTTTGTTTCCATCAGAACAGAACATACTTCCAAAGCCTGTCCCTCCCTCTCTCAGGAGAGGTTGCTATCCAAAATGAGGCTATGAAGACAGGTAAGAGATCTGTGAAGGAGAGAAGGCATGGGGGTGGGGCTGGGCAGGGCAAGACAGGGGCGGTTAGAATGAACAGTAGGCATGCCTGTGTAGGAGAGAAGGACAACGTTTTCAGGAAGTGAGAGGCAGCATGCAGAATTCAGATAAAAGGGAAATAAGGTAGTCCCTGAAGAACAGGAAGAAGCCGATTGTCTAGCTTTGGATTAGACTTTCTAAGCTTGGCAATCAGCTATACAGAAAAATTAATAATGATAAAGATATTTTACATATAATAGAAAAAAAAAAAAATTTGACTGGACTTCCACTTTAACCACTTGAGGACCAGCCACC
The DNA here is from genome assembly GCA_029206835.1 of Rana muscosa. Taxonomy (NCBI): domain Eukaryota; kingdom Metazoa; phylum Chordata; class Amphibia; order Anura; family Ranidae; genus Rana; species Rana muscosa. Next base: position 277,669,697 of record CM055117.1, read on the forward strand.
GCAGTTATACTGCGGCAGGTTAACATAAAAATTGTAGCGCTAGAAAACAAACAGTGAATAATGATAACACCCAAGTGAATGAGTGAAAAAAAAGAGATTGTTCAGTCCATGATCAAAAAGCAACAATCCATGTGTAAAGTGTATGATATAAATGTGTGTGTGTGTGTGTGTGTGTGTGTGTGTGTGTGTGTGTGTGTGTGTGTGTGTGTGTGTGTGTGTGTGTAAAATCTCTGATGAAATGATTCAAAATAATCCAATGCAAATAATGATAATCCCACAATCTGGATAAGGTGAATAAAGATGACCACCAAATATATAAATGTGTAAAATCTCTGATGAAATACTTCAAAATAATCCAATGCTAATGGTAATAATCCCACAATCTGGATAAAGTGAATAGAGATGACCACCATCGATAAGAGAGATGCTTACCAGAAGTCGTGGACCCCAATAAACGTATGTTTAAGAGGTCAACTTGGGCTTAGCATATGTCACTGAAGGAACTGAATCCCCTGCTGGTGCTGGCCAAGATGTTCACGTGGAATTCATACACCACATGCAGGCCATGTACTGTAGAAAGAGTGGACTATGCAACAGCCAGGTGTACAGTGTGAGAACCATAGTAAATGGACATGGGTCAGGGGCACATATACAGTGCAGGATGTGTTGGTTTCCCCCCCAGGGTTCTCCACGGATCAGATCTCCCACTAGAAGAATGCAGCAGCAGATCCTCTACTCTGACTTCCAGCTCTCACAGCTGTGTTTTGCATGTTTTCTAGCGCTACAATTTTTATGTTATTTGCGTGCAACTTTTTGTCTATTGGTTTTGTAGCCGCTCACACTTATAGGCAGCGCAGAATTTTTTGTATCCATTTATACTGCGGCAGGTTGGCTCCCCCTGTGCGAGCCGTCGTAGCTGTACGTCGGCGGCTTTAAGAGCACTAGGGCTCTTTTGATGACGCCCTGGAGGGGCGAAACGCGTCGACTCACTTCCGGTGGACGGCAAAACCACGGACGTTATTTCCGGTCTCCTTGGAGCGCACGCTGTTTCAGCGGCGCTCGTGGAAGCTTTTTCTTACTGAATGCCTGCCTATGCCATCCAGTGCTATGAACGTCTAGTCAACGTTCTAGACATGTCCAGGAATTCTTTTTCTTTCTCCCACGCATTTGTCTTCATCTCCGAGCATCCAGCAAGTCATCCAGTTTACAATCTTTTCCATCTTTGAGCAAACCATCCAGTTTCTTTTCCAAGGAGCAGAGGACAAGCATCCAATGGTGAGTGGATCTTCAGATGGAAATTAGCTTGTTCAGATGATGCTTGCGGGACTATTTTTTGAAGATTTGCTGCCTTTAATATTATTTTTTATTATTATTTTTGAAGATTTGCTACTTTGCATTTCATTATTCAACTTATGTCTATTTTGATTTAGACTCGATTTCACTGCATCTTTTAACTGTTTTGGACCTTTCAATTTCACCATTGATTGCGCCAACATTCGTCCTACACCGATCACTTGGTCTATTGTTAGCGCTACAATTTAATTAACTTTTTTCACATTTTCAAGTTTTAGCACTTGCTGCTTAGCGGCTACAATTATTTATTTATCACCCTTTTTCACTCGAGTTTTTTGCCACACCTTTTTTCTCAGCGCCAGTTCTGTTTTTATACTACTCACTCTGGTCTCACAAAATGGCAGAAATGGTTAAATAATACTGTTTTTTGAGTTTAGGGAGGGTCTTATGTTTCTTAACTAAGCGCTTATAGACGCAAAAGCGGTAAAACGCTGCTAAATGCGGCTGCAATCGCGGCAAAACTAGCATTTCTAAACGCCGGTTTCAGCCTTTAAAAATGTGTGTTCAGCAGAGTTTGCACCGGCGTCTCGTGTGCATGGGGCCTAAAGTAAATGTGTAATAAAGTAAAAAATAAAATAAATATTTTCGGTTCCTGAAATAAGTGTGGCAAAACTCAGCCATGTTGCTGAATTCTTGCTCCCCCAGCAATTGTTCCTGTTCCTCCACCCGGTTCATATGTCCTGTATTGGCATAAGTGTCAGTGGAAGGAACCACAGCACGCAGATTGACCGAAAAGTGCTGGTTCCTAGGTTCTTGGAGCTGGCTCCTACATCTGTCCTTTTTTTTTTATAAATTCTTTCTTTTTTCATAAGTTTAAAACAATTTCAGAAAATCATACATATTCTTAATTTCTCAATCATAATACATACTATTAATTGTATACATTCTATTCCTTCATAATTCACTACTTAACTTATTGTAAACTCCTCTATCCCTTTCTGTCCCCACCCAATTCCCTCCCTACAACTTAAACAAAAAACTATTCAAATTAAAAAAATATATCCCTTCCCCTACAGTGCCTCGTTTCTCCCCTCCTCGCTACCGACCGCCGAATTCCCTCACTCATCGATTCTTGTTTCTTCCCTATACGCAGTGTAATGGGCCCATGTCTTTCGGTACCTCCCATCTTGATCCTTCATCGTCAGAGTAAGATTCTCCTTTTGTTGAATTTCTGAAATTCTCGCAAACCATTGTGCTCTAGATGGGGGGCTCTCACACTTCCACAGGACAGGGATGCATGCCCTCGCTGCCACCAGCAACTGTCTCAATAGGAAATTTTTATATTTTTCGGCAGACATCTCTATCCTGGACTGATCAAAATCTTATTTAGTAGCAGTGCTACCAACATTATGCAGTGCTATATATTTATGAAAAATACATTTAAAATTTATTAGAGTAACTAATGGTAAAAAAAAGTGAAATAAAAATGCTTTGTAGAGTTGATAATCAGACTTGTGCATTACTAAGCAAAGTAACTCAATTACCAAGGAACTTTTTAGGAAACCTCTGTTACAACGCTTTTATAAAAACATAACTGTTTATATCCAGTCAAAACATCATAAAAATGCACAATATAATGGCTGATGCATAAAAACATTTATACATTCAACATGACTGCTCATATATGCCTGTACGGGAAAATCGATCACCACCCTGTGGTGGATCTCCAATAAATGGGATAGACCATTTCAATTGTTGCTCTTCAGGGTTGATGGGTAGAGTATATGTTGTATATTGCAAAGCATACATAAGGAAGAATCATCCGATTAAAATAAAAACCAAGGTGCAAGACAAACCCTCATTTAACATCACTGGTTCGACAACAAAACCCACCCAACAGAAGAGGAATGCGTGCAGACACCTAGAAGCAAGAGGACCTCCGTTCTCATTAGATCACCACTGTTCCAGCCAAAATGGCAGTGTGCAGGTCAGCTTCTCAATGTTGACCTGCACACTGCTATTTTGGGTGGAACAATGGTGATAGACATAGATGGACATGGTATGCCCATATAAAGCAGCAATAGCACAGAATGTCTTTCAGTGGTAAACTATCCAAATGTCCATTGAGAGGCTCAGTTTCTAGAAATTCTTTGGAATATTTTTCCAGTCGTACAACCTTAAAACATTATTCTACTTAAAAAGAATCCATTGTCAAAAGGGAATTAACCTTCATTATTGAATTGTTATAATAGAGTTGCCATACTCTATAACCGGGGTCTCCAAACTTTCTAAATACTGTATATACTCGAGTATAAGCCGAGTTTTTCAGCAATTTTTTTGTGCTGAAAATGCCCCCCCTCGGCTTATACTCGAGTCACCTTTTTGCGCCTGATCTCCTGGAATTTGGGGACCCGGTACCAGCCAGCCGTAGGTCCCCTGGACCCCAAACTTGGCACTCATGTAGCCCCACTCTTCCTCTACAAGTGTGCAAAGGTTGTTGTCCGGGGGACCCACAGCCGGGGAGCACTGATTTTTCGAAGCTGGGCACCCCTTCTTTAGACTCCCATGTTAAACTGTAATTTCTCCAGTGATTTTGGGGACCAAGTATCGGCCGGTCGTAGGTCTCCTGGACCCGAAACGTTGCACACATGTAGCTCCTCTACAAGTGTGCAAAGTTTTTTGTCTGGGCAACCTACGGCCGGAGAGCACCGATTTTTCAAAGCCGGGCACCCCTTCTATAGACTCCCATGTTAAACGTCAGTCTAGTCATGGACACAGTGAGGCATGAGCTCAGTGAGGCATGAACATGGACACAGTGAGGCAAACTGAGGCTCAGTGAGGCATGCAGATGGACACCCTAGGCTTAAACTCGAGTCAATACGTTTTCACTTTTTTTGTGGTAAAATTAGGTGCCTCGGCTTATATTCAGGTCGGCTTATACTCAAGTATATACGGTAAATAAAAAAAACGGCCAGTTTACTGTTCTTCAGACCTTAGGGGGGCCAGACCATGGCCAGCGGGAGTACAAAATGTCCGAGCATCAATGGGAGTAAACAATGTCCCATCTTTGGTGTCAGTGAGATTACTTGTGCCCTATCATTTGTTTTTATTTGGAAGAACTGTGCCCCATCATTGAGAGGAACTGTGCCCCATTGTTGGTGTCACTGGTAGAAATTGTGCCCTATAGTTGGTATCATTGGGAGGAATTATGCCCCATCGTTGGTGTCCGTGGATTAAAAAGGGCCTCAAGGGCCGGGTAAGTGCAAGCAAAGGGCCGCAGTTTGGGGACCACTGCTCTATACTAATTACTACAAATAACTACTTAATTTGTATTTTCTCCATCAGAACAGAAGTGTCGGGCTGCAAAACCACCCTGCCTGAGCTCAGTATTGAGAACAGACACTCAAATCTGCTATATGACCACTTGACCTCTGAAAGACTTGCACCCCCTCAGGACCAGGCAATTTTTTGTGATAAGGCACTGCGTTACTTTAACTGACAATTGTGCCGTCGTGCAACACTGTACCCAAATAAAGTTTGCCATTTTTTTCCCCCACAAATAGAGCTTTTTATTTGGTGGTATTTGATCACTTTTTTTTTTTTAAAGCAAATGTTTTCATAAGTTTAGGCCAATATGTATTCTGCTACATATTTTTGGTAAAAAAAAAATCCCAATAAGAATATATTGATTGGTTTGCACAAAAGTTATAGTGTCTACACACTATGAGATATATACTGGGATTTTATAAAAAAAATTATGTTACCAACGGCGGCGATCAGCGACTTATAGCGGGACCACGATATTGCTGCGGACGCTGACACATTGTGGGAACCAGTGACACTAATACAGCGATCCGTGCTAAATATATGCACCGTCACTGTACTAATGACACTAGATGAGAAGGGGTTAAACATCTCGGGTGATCAAAGTGTTAAATGTGTGCCTAGCCAGTGTTTTTTTGTACTGTGGGGGTTCTTTTACTAAGAGAAGTGATGGATTTTCTTTTCAAAACCTTCACTTACCCCATCAGAACAGAGCTCTTCCTTATTTACTTAGGCAGAGCTCTATCCTTTTGTGTCTTCCAGACAGACATCCATTGGCCGGCACTGATCAGCTTCTGTTGCGACAAATCACAGCAGAAGCTGCGCACGACCACTACCTGAAAGTGCAGAATCGGTGTGTGTGTGTGTGTGTGTGTGTGTGTGTGTGTGTGTACACACACACACACACACACACACACACACACACACACACACACACACACAAATAAATATATGCACACACGTGATTCTGCACAGCGTGGCTGCCCTGTAGCAGTAAATCTGCTATGGGGTGGTCGGCAAGTGGATAACGAATGTGCTGTCAGGATTACATGAAATAAATTCTAGGCTTTGACAATTGACTGTCTTACTCGTCTAAAGCAGCCCTGAGACTGAGTTATTAGCAGTATGCTCAGACAGGAAACAAGTCCTCCGATATTTGGTCTTGACAGACTCTTCATGGAGCTGCCATTTCTGTGGACAGGGAAAGAATAAAAGTGAACAGCAGCACACATTTCTCCAAATAAGGTAAGCTGGTTAGGGTGGAGATTCAGAAGGCACAAGGTGGCTGCTCGTATAAATGTTTCTTTAGAGCCGGTTCACACTCAGCCGCCTGACAAGTCGCGCTCCGCTCTCTTCAATGGAACCGTTCTAATAGGAGCGACGCAAGTCGCTCCGACTTACAAAAAGGTTCTTGTACGACTTTGGGGGCGACTTGCATTGACTTCAATACAGAAGTCATTTTGCAAGTCGCCTCTGAAGTCCTCTTCAGATCGCCTTGCCGAGTCGCCCACAAAGTCGTGCCACCCCTGCGTGAACCGACTCTTACGCTTTGCAGCAACTGTTTAAATTCTTCCTGGAAATCATGTTATTTGGGGAAGCCAGAGGGAAAACAGAACGAAATTCTTTCAAATCAACAGTAGCTATTTTAACCCTCACGCTGCCAGCATTACTAAACAGATAGGAAGGTATATTATATCTACTTTTTTTTTTTTACTTTTTCTTCAGTTGTTTCCTGGCCTAAGCCAAAATTATGTCAAACATCCCAGGAGTCTTTATGGGTATTTTACTTTCTCTTAACTGGAAGAGAGTAGGAGCTCTCAGCAAAGCATACCCCTCCTGCCTGCATGCCTGAGCTAAGGGCAGATGGAATCCATGAAGTAAATGCTTCAGGAATCATTTGTCATTAGTCCAGATAGCTGCGGCTAGAAATGTTAGAGGGATGTTTTTCAAACTAAATTTCTCAACAAAATAAAAGGATGGAGACATGAATGGATGTGTGTGTTTGCATTTAACCACTACAGGCCAGCGCTATAGCCGAATGACGGCTACAGCGCGGACCTAGAATGCCGGGAGGATGTCAGTTGACGTCCACCCCTTGCTTCGTTCCCTGCGGCCACTGGGGGGCGCGCGAGCGCCGCCAGCGGCGTGCGCATGCCCGGCGTCTCACTGAGATGTCGATGCGCGTGCCTGGCGGCCGCGATGTCCGCCAGGCACCCGCGATCGGCCGGTACACAGACAAGGATGTGGATCTGTGTGTGTAAATACAGAGATCCACGTCCTGTCAGGGAGAGGAGACCGATGCTGTGTCCCTTGTACATAGGGACACAGATCGGTCAGCTCCCCCAGTCAGTCCCTTCCCCTCACAGTAGTAATCACTCACTTAGGCACACTTAACCCCTTCAGCGCCCCCTAGAGGTTAACCCCTTCACTGCCAGTCATTTTTACAGTAACCAGTGCATTTTTATAGCACTGATCGCTGTAAAAATTACAATGGTCCCAAAATGGTGTCAAAAGTGTCCGATGTGTCCGCCATAATGTCGCAGTCACAATAAAAATCGCTGATCGCCGCCATTACTAGTAAAAAAAAAAAAAAAAGGCTATAAAACTATCCCCTATTTTGTAGACGCTTTAACTTTTGCGCAAACCAAACGCTTATTGCAATTTTTTTTTTACCAAAAATATGTAGAAGAATACGTATCGGTCTAAACTGAGAAAAATAAATAAAAAACAATTGGGATATTTATTATAGCAAAAAGTAAAAAAATTTTTTTTTTCAAAATTGTCGCTCTATTTCTGTTTATAGCGCAAAAAATAAAAACCGCAGAGGTGATCAAATACCACCAAATGAAAGATCTATTTGTGGGGAAAAAAAGGACGTCAATTTTGTTTGGGAGCCACATCGCACGACCGCGCAATTGTCAGTTAAAGCGACGCAGTGCTGAAAGCTGAAAATTGGTTACGTGCCCAGTAAGCAAGTGGTTAATATTAAAAATGAATTAAAGTTTGGTTTGTGGTGCTCAGATACAGTTTAGTTCCACTTTTTAGAAGATTTAAGATTAGGGTAAAGGTGACCATACACAAACCGATTCCTTCTTCCAAACAAACAAGGTGAATGGAGGAATCCACCTGCTGTTAAGTGTATAGTGACGGTGGGTGCAATATATCAACAGCTGTTGATTGAGAAAAACATTCCAACATGTTTCTTGCTGTCCTGGTCAGTCCCTGACCTGCAAAAAGCATTAAAGTGACACTAAAGGTTCCCGTTTTTTTTAAAATAACAAACATGTCATACTTACCTCCACTATGCAGTTCGTTTTGCACAGAGTGGCCCTGATCCTCATTTTCCGGGGTTCCACGGCGGCTCTCGCGGCTCCTCCCCGCATTAGATAAACCCCTCTGGGAAGCTCTCTCCCGAGGGGGTTACCTTGCGGGCGCGCTCCTGTGTCATACACTCGGCATCCATAGATGCCGAGTGTATGACTCGGCCCCGCCCCCGCGTCATTGGATTTGATTGACAGCAGCAGGAGCCAATGGCTGCACGTAGGTTTACAACCCCTTTAAGTGTGCACCACAACAGACTCGAAAATGCATCTGCATAATTTTTTGCTGAATATGAGGTAGCTAGTTTCTGTGTATTATTGTGCACTTAAAATGATTCTAAAGGATGTAATTTTTTTTTTTAACCACTTCGCGCCTGTCATACGACTAATGACGGCCGCAAAGTGGTTCTATAATGCCGGGAGGCCGTCATTATACGGCCTCTGCTCCTCCGACCACTGGGGGGCGTGCGAGCGCCGCCGGCGCATCACTGAGATGCCAATGCGCGTGCCTGGCGGCTGTGATGTCCGCCAAGTACCCGCGATCGGCCGGTACACAGACAAGGACATGGATGTGTGTGTAAACACACAGATCCATGTCCTGTCAGGGAGAGAGGAGACCGATGCTGTGTCCCTTGTACATAGGGACACAGATCGGTCTCCTCCCCCAGTCAGTTTCCTCCCCCCACAGTAGCAATCACTCATAGGGAACACATTTAACCCCTTCCTCGCCCCCTAGTGTTAACCCCTTCCCTACCAGTCACATTTATACAGTAAGTGCAGTTTTATAGCACTAATCGCTGTATAAATGTGAATGGTCCCAAAAATGTGTCAAAAGTGTCCGATGTGTCCGACGCAATATCACAGTCCTGAGAAAAATCGCAGATCGCCGCCATTACTAGTAAAAAAAAAAAATAATTATAAAAAAAAAAAAAATGTCAGAATTCTATCCCCTATTTTGTAGGCGCTATAACTTTTGCGCAAACCAATCACTATACGCTTATTGGGATTTTTTTTAACCAAAAATATGTAGAAGAATACGTATCGGCCTAAACTGAGGAAAAAATCGTTTTTTTAAAAAAAAATTGGATATTTATTATAGCAAAAATCCAAAAATAGTGTTTTTTTTTTAAATTGTCGCTCTTTTTTGATTTATAGCGCAAAAAATAAAAACCGCAGAGGTGATCAAATACCACCAAAAGAAAGCTCTATTTGTGGGAAAAAAGGACGTCAATTTTGTTTGCGAGCCACGTCGCACAGCCACGCAATTGTTATTCAAAGCGACACAGTGCCGAAAGCTGAAATTTTGCCTGGGCAGGAAGGGGGTTTATGTGCCCAGTAAGCAAGGGGTTAAAAACAACATGTTATACTTACCTGTTCTGTGCAATAGTCTGCGAACCCGGAAAGAAAGAGCCTTTAGCGATGACAGCGCGTCGCTGGAGGGCTTCATTTTAAGACAAGTTTCACAAACTCCCATGCATGACTTTTAGGTAAGCCTGTAGTAACTTTTATCTATACGTACAGTAAACATCTCCTAAAACATGCACCGTTTAGGAGATATTTACTTTTGATGCAGCCGGTGACGTCCCCAGCACATGCGCTCTGAAGGAACGGCAAGCCGCAACGTTCCTTCGGAGCCCTGTGCCGTGAACGGCGGCTCCCACGCGCATGCGTGGGAGACGCCATCGCAGCTCAGGCCACTCACACAGCCGGAGTCCCCGAACCGGGAACAAAGACCGGGTGAAGATGGAAGCGCCTTCAGCAGTGACAGCACGTCACTGGAGGGTTTTGTTTTAAGGTAAGCGATGCTTACTAGCACATTAATGCCTTGCAGGATTAAAGAAAAAAAAAAACACAAAAAACAGCAGTTTACTACCGCTTTAAGGTAAAAAAACCTTCTACCTTTAGAACCTCTTTTAGCCCCACCAGTTAGGTCTTATTGGGGTCTAAAATGTTGCCTTACAGCAGTCAGAAGACACCCGCTTTCTTTTCTAGGTGATAGGAAGCGGGCTGTGGTGTCCTATATGTAGGGTGTCCGGTTAACTGTCCACACTTCAGCAATTTAATGCACGCCTATTTGTGTGCAGATGAGTTTTGAGTGAAGTAGAGAGGGAAGGACACAACGTTGCGACTGCATTTCCACTTTCAATACAGTTCAGATAGAATACCACAAGCCTAAATTTGGAGTGTTTAGTGTCTCATCTTTTAGTTCCTGTGAGGTGCTGGATGTGAATAGTCACTGCTGGTAAGTACGATAATCTACAGAAAATCAAACTAGCTGTAGACCTCTCATTACAGATATGAGACTGATAAAATTACTACTGTAAGACTGTAAACATATTTGGTTTACAAAGAAAATTGGAGCAATAGTGGAGCGGCCCCTTCTAATAGCAAACATTGGGGGTTAAAAAAACAAATTGTTTCAGAAGAAAAACGTGGCAAGATTTAAATACGGCATTTGTTTGCAACTCCATTATCTTTAAGAATTATTAGATACAAAAAGTTACTAAGTGTAGGTTGTTTTATTAAGCTACGAGTCAGGTTTCCTCAAAACTATTTCCCAAGTATATGTAGTAATTTCTGCAAAATATTTTGTATCAGCAATGGACTGCCTAACCGTGAGAGTTTAAAATGTCCTCTTACATGCAAACTGTTCACAGGCTCACAGATTTTGGATTTTATGCCACATTCTGCCAGTACCTGAAAGGGTAAAATCAATGAATCAGGTGTCCTTCCCAGAGCAGGAAAGTGTTAGGAAAGGAAAACACCCCACTTTCATGTTCTAGAGCAGGGTTCTCCAAACTTTCTAGGCTAAGGGCCACCTTACTGTCCTTCAGTCCTTAGGGGGGCCGGACTGAGGAAGTGGAAAACGCCCCAGCATCAATGCCTCTTCATTGGTTTTAATGGGAGGAATAGTGCTCCATTGTTGATCTCAATGAGAAGAATAGTGCTCTATTATTGGTATCAGTTGATGGAATAGTGCCCCAAGGGCCAGATAAAGGCAAGTGAAGGGCCACACCTGGCACCCGAGTTGCACTTTGGAGAACACTGTTTAGAGCAGTGTTTCTCAACTTTTTTTCAGTAAAGGCACCCTTTAAAAATGAACAGTCTCGAGGCACCTTATTGTAAAATGTAAACGTTATTCTAATAGTTTTACATAATGCAACAACATCCACAAGTCCAAGTAGGACACCGAATGTTCGAGGTGATTTATTCCTCTAAAGTAAATACACTGTTGAAAACTTGTACCGACTAGTATGCCAAGGTTTCTTATCTCCCTCACTCAGCTAATGTGACCACAATGCTGATGGAGAGGGGCAGGGTAGGGTCAAACAAGGATACTATGCAGGTGACCGACATCCTCCTTATCAACTGAGGATGCCATTAGTCATTAGGACGCCGGCAGCTAGAGGGTTGTAATGGTGCACAATGATAACCTGTGACTAAAGCCTCGTACACACGATCAGATTTTCCGACGGGAATTGTGTGTTGACAGCCTGTTGGCGGGAAAATCCGACTGTTTGTGCGCTCCATCGGACACTTGTCAGATTTTCCGCGGACAAATATTGGATGGCAGGCTTTAAAATTTTCCGTGGACAACGGTCTGTTGTCAGATTTTCTGTTCGTGTGTACACAAGTCCGGACAAAACTCCAAAGTACAAACACGCATGCCCGGAAGCGATGCTCACCAAACATTAGCAGAAGGTGCCCAAAGGGTGGCGCTAAAGAGCTGAAAAACCACGTAGTACGTAACTACGTTCGTGTTTGTTGGCTGACAATTGTGTGCCGTTTGTATGCAAGACAAGTTCTTGACCAACGCCCTTCGGACAAAAGTCTGAGGCTTTGTCTGCAGAAAATCCGATCGTGTGTACGAGGATTTAGACCCCATACACACTATTTGATTTTCTGCAGATTTTTGTCTTCAGATTAACCAAAACCATATAATATGAGGTCACACCTTAAGAGTTTCAATTTGTATGCAATCAGGCAGGCCCTTGCACTACATGGTTTTGGTAAATCTGAAGACAAAAATCTGCAGAAAATCTAATAGTGTGTATGGGGCCTTAGTGTAACTAAAAAGGCAGCCTTCATCAACACACCAGCTTGTATACAATTTTTAGGCATTTTGCCAAGGCACCCCTGAAGAAACCTCAAAGCACCCTGGTTGAAAAAGGCTGGTTTAGAGGAAAGGCGTCCTTGTATATAGCCATCAGACAAAAAATATTAATTTTCCAGCCTGCACTGAAAATATGGCAACTTAAAGTGGTTGTAAACCCATTTAAAAAAACAAAAAACCTGCAAGACAAAAAGGCATAATGAGCTAGTATGACTAGCATACTAGCTCATTATGCATTACCCACCTTAGATCGAAGTCACCGAATCCGTCCTCATCTCCCCCTCCAGCCGCAGCCATCTCTCCCGGAGGTTACTTCCAGGCATCGCCGCTCCGGCGATGTGATTGGCCGGAGCGGCGATGACGTCACTCCGCGCATGCGCGCGGGAACCGTAAAAGCCTGCGTTATCATTCATAAAACTGGCATTTACAGTGCGCCTGCGCCTATGTCTACGGCGTGCATGCGCCGTACACATCGGTGTACTCTTTTTTTGCAAATATCTCCTAAACCTTGTAGGTTTAGGAGATACTGCAAACACCTACAGGTAAGCCTTAATCTAGGCTTACCTGTAGGTGCAAGTTGCAAGAGTGGGTTTACAACCACTTTAAAGCTAGCCAGTTGCGAAAGGCAACCTAGGAACCAGCCTTTAGAACATTTTAAAAATAGAATTGAATCTGCTTATATTTTTGCATTCCCCAATATGCTAATGAAATTGTTAAATAAAACCATTCAGTTTTTGTTGTATACCTTATGTTGGACCCAGCGATGTCATCACTTGACTCTGTGCTTCAATATGCAATGCAGTCAGTTCATGACTAGTGGAAGGGGACAATAGAGTGCTCTACAAAGCTTCCTGAAAACATTATCCCACCCTGCCACAGTTCCCCTCCCAAGCCCTGATGCAAGCAGTCCTGCAAATATCAAAATACCTTGATTGGTGAATGTCAGTCAGATGGCGTTGGCATTCCTAAGGATGCTTTTGCATGTATACTGCTCTAGGTAATGCCCACATGCAATGCTGAGCCTCCGTGACTAAAAAAACAACTAAAATGAATGAATAAATGAATGGGGTGTTCCAGGGACAGTAATAGAGGTCGACCGATATATCGGCCGAGATTTCGACTTTTTAAAGAAATCGTCATCGGACGATTATTATGTAAAAAAGGCCGATTGTCGGGGATGAGGCAGGGGCGTGCTGGGTGGAATTCCTGCCCCCCCGCCCGTTCACCGTCTGCTGCTACCAAGGCCGCTGACTTTTTTTTTCCAGTGGAGGAAGTAGACAGCGGCGGCCGCTGATTGGCTGTTACCGGGGACGAATGGAGCTTTCTTTGGCTAGGCTAGGGGATGGAACGGAGCCGGGAGGGCTCTGCTGGTGGGCACTGATGAGGTGGCAGTAAATGAAATTATTAGGCTGTACTGGTGGGCACTGATGTGATGCACTGGTTGGCACTGATGTGATACCCTGGTTGGCAATGATGTGAGGGGGCACTGGTGGGCACACTGATGAGGGGGCACTGGTGGGCACACTGATGAGGGGGCACTGGTGGGCACACTGATGAGGGGGCACTGGTTGGCACTGATGAGGGGGCACTGATGAGGTGGCACTGACAGGCTGAACTGGTGGGCACTAATGAGGTGGCACTGATGGGCTCCACTCGCGGGTACTGATGAGGTTGCACTGACAGCCTGCACTGGTGGGCACTAATGAATACTGATAGGCTGCACTGATGGGCTGCACCGGTGGGCACTGATAGGCTGCACTAATGAATACTAATGGGCTGCACCGGTGGGCACTGATTGACACTGACAGGCTGAACTGGTAGGCACTAATGAGGTGGCACTGATGGACACTGATAGGCTGCACCCCACCTCTCCACCCTAAACAATAACCTCCTCCCCACCTCTCCACCCTAGGTTTTCTGAGATGAAGGAGAAATAAAAAAAATCGGCCTAAAATATCGGCCGCAAAAATCGGCAACATATATCGGCATCGGCCAGAGAAAAACCCATATCGGTCGACCTCTAGACAGTAAGGCTGGGGAGGAAAGGGCTAAACGATGCTAGACATCCTCCAGCCAGAAAATAAGGCCGCCTCCGATTTGCTGCAGATTCGAATGAACACTATTGTGTGTGCAGGAAAGAATTTTAACCCTACCCAAACCAGTTTCTTTAGGTATTTTAGAAGTGTAAAAAATCATATTTTATTTAAATTGTCATTACGCCCAGATTAAGCCCTCATTCACACTGGTGCCATTTGTCATGCAACTTGACAGCTTCAAGTCACATGACAAGTCGTACCCCATTGCTCGCAAAGGAACTGGTAAAATTGCTGACTCATGTCGCAGCAACTTTGAAAAAGGTTCCTGCGCTACTTTTTTCCGATTTCATTGCGATTTGCATAGACTTCTGTTAAGTGAAGCCGCGATGAAATCGGAGGTGCAAATTGCACTGATCTGTGGCTTTGAAATCGCAAAGAAGTAGCGCAATTTCAAAGCCACGCTGCTGTGAAACCAGGGCTAAAGGCCAAGGCAGACAAGGGGCACCAGTATGGTAAAATACACTGTGCCGTCTTGAAAAAACTGTTTCATGTGCTTGGCATTCCTGTAGGCTTGTTCTGGCATCCTCCCATATTGTCCCTGATAACTTCCTGGCCACTGCAGACTATAGACCAGACTTCCTCAACCTTTTAAACACAGAGGAACCCTTGAAACAACTTTATAGTCTCAGGGAATCTCTGCTAAAAATGACTACATCTACAACTCATGACACATTAGTGTGATGGTCAGTGGGAAGAATGCTCCTTACTACTACCGTAGCATTGGAAGCGAGCACCCAAAGCCAGTGCTGGCCCGGAGGCAATTAGGGACAAGAGAATATAAATGATATGGGAGTATATCAGGCAGGCTTCTGGGGAGCCAGCACAGGCCTACTGAGTATGTCAAGCAACATTAACCTTGGGTCAGCCTTATAGCAGTTTACTGCTAAAGGGCGGCACTTCTGCACTGGATTAGACACACACACACACACATATATATATATATATATATATATATACACACATACACACATATACATACATACATACACATACACACATATTATATATATATAAATAATTTTACACAAACACACACACACATACAGTGGGTATGGAAAATATTCAGACCCCCTTAAATTTTTCACTCTTTGTTATATTGCAGCCATTTGCTAAAATCTTTTAAGTTCATTTTTTTTCCTCATTAATGTACACACAGCACCCCATATTGACAGAAAAACACAGAAATGTTGACATTTTTGCAGATTTATTAAAAAAGAAAAAAAAACTGAAATATCACATGGTCCCAAGTATTCAGACCCTTTGCTCAGTATTTAGTATTTGCACCCTTTTGATCTAATATAGCCATGAGTCTTTTTGGGAAAAATGCAACAAGTTTTTCACACCTGGATTTGGGGATCCTCTGCCATTCCTCCTTGCAGATCCTCTCAAGTTCTGTCAGGTTGGATGGTAAACGTTGGTGGACAGCCATTTTTAGGTCTCTCTAGAGACGCTCAATTGGGTTGAAGTCAGGGCTCTGGCTGGGCCATTCAAGAACAGTCACTGAGTTGTTGTGAATCCACTCCATTATTTTAGCTGTGTGCTTAGGGTCATTGTCTTGTTGGAAGGTAAACCTTTGGCCCAGTCTGAGGTCCTGAGCACTCTGGAGAAGGTTTTTGTTCCAGGATATCCCTGTACTTGGCCGCATTCATCTTTCCCTCGATTGCAACCAGTCGTCCTGTCCCTGCAGCTGAAAAAACACCCCAACAGCATGATGCTGCCACCACCATGCTTCACTGTTGGGACTGTATTGGACAGGTGATGAGCAGTGTCTGGTTTTCTCCACACATACCGCTTAGAATTAAGGCCAAAAAGTTCTATCTTGGTCTCATCGGACCAGAGAATCCTTTTTCTCACCATCTTGGAGTCCTTCAGCTGTTTATTAGCAAACTCCATGCAGGCTTTCACGTGTCTTGCACTTCGGGCCACTCTGCCATAAAGCCCCGACTGGTGAAGGGCTGCAGTGATGGTTGAATTTCTACAACTTTACCCCATCTCCTGACTGCATCTCTGGAGCTCAGCCAGAGTGATCTTTGGGTTCTTCTTTACCTCTCTCACCAAGGCTCTTCTCCCCCGATAGCTCAGTTTGGCCGGACGGCCAGCTCTAGGAAGGGTTCTGGTCGTCCCAAACGTCTTCCATTTAAGAATTATGAAGGCCACTGTGCTCTTAGGAACCTTAAGTGCAGCAGAATTTTTTTTGTAACCTTGGCCAGATCTGTGCCTTCCCACAATTCTGTCTCTGAGCTCTTCAGGCAGTTCCTTTGACCTCATGATTCTTATTTGCTCTGACATGCACTGTGAGCTGTAAGGTCTTATATAGACAGGTGTGTGGCTTTCCTAATCAAGTCCAATCAGTATAATCAAACACAGCTGGACTCAAATGAAGGCGTAGAACCATCTCAAGGATGATCAGAAGAAATGGACAGCACCTGAGTTAAATATATGAGTGTCACAGCAAAGGGTCTGAATACTTAGGACCATGCGTTATTTCAGTTTTTCTTTTTTAATAAATCTGAAAAATGTCAACATTTCTGTGTTTTTCTGTCAATATGGGGTGCTGTGTGTACATTAATGAAAAAAAAAATTAACTTAAATTATTTTAGCAAATAGCTGCAATATAAGAAAGAGTGAAAAATTTAAGAGGGTCTGAATGCTTTCTGTACCCACTGTTATACATACACACAATATATATATATATATATATATATATATATATATATATATATATATATATATATATAGTGAGAGGGTTAACTCAGCAGCGGGTGTGTGTGACCCCCTGGATGGGTTCACCACACAAAACCAGGCACAGCAGACAGTGGTAGGAGAAAACAAAAGGGTGTGGTTTTATTTGAACTATATACAGACAAAAAACTAAAGAAACAGGAAAAGAAATCCTGGTCAACTTGACCGCTCACTACAAACGTTGGTGTCCCTAACTAACAACTGGGTACAGCCCTGTGCTGTCCCAGTCCCTAGCTCCCTGCTTTTAGAAGTTCTTTGCAATAACCACACAGGCTTTGGCTCACCGCACAGAGATCACACTCCCCAGACTATCCACACAGATCTGGTTCCAGGTTGGAGCATCTCCCTTAGCCTGCTGGGAGTTCTTGTAGAGGCCCTAATGAGCCCACTTACTTCAGCTGGGCTCATTAACTCTTCCCCTGCAAAACTCCCAGCACTCTCCCTAGTGGTATAAAATCGGCATAAAACCTGAATCTAGGACATATATACCTTCCATTCTGGATGCAACCTGCCTGCTGTCACCATATATATATATACCGTATATACTCGAGTATAAGCAGAGTTTTTAAGCACAATTTTTTGTGCTGAAAATGCCCCCCTCGGCTTATACTCGAGTCACCTTTTTGCGCCTGATCTCCCGGACTTTGGGGAGCCGGTACCAGCCGGCCGTAGGTACCCTGGACCCCAAACTTGGCACACATATAGCCCCACTCTTCCTCTACAAGTGTGCAAAGTTTTTAGTCGGGTGGACCTACGGCCGGGGAGCAACGATTTTTCAAAACCGGGCACCCCTTCCATAGACTCCCATGTTAAACGGTCATTTCTCTGGTGATTTTGGGGGCCCGGTACTGGCCGGTCGTAGGTCCTCTGGACCCTAAACTTGGTACACATTTAGCCCCACTCTTACTATACAGGTTTTTAAAGTTTCTTGTCCGGGGGACCTACGGCCGGGTAGCACCGATTTTTCAAAGCCGGGCACCCCTTCCATAGACTCCCATGTTAAACGTCAGTCTAGTCATGGACACAGTGAGGCATGGACACAGTGAGGCATGGACACAGTGAGGCATGGACACAGTGAGGCATGGACACAGTGAGGCATGGACACAGTGAGGCATGGACACAGTGAGGCATGGACACAGTGAGGCAAAGTGAGGCACATCCTAGGCTTATACTCGAGTCAATACGTTTTCCCAGTTTTTGTGGTAAAATTAGGTGCCTCGGCTTATATTCGGGTCGGCTTATACTCGAGTATATACGATAGCTATAGATAGATATATTATATATATATATAAAACATTTCGTTTTTTTTGTTTATAGCACAGAAAATTAAACCACAGAGATGCCCAAATACCACCAAAAGAAAGCTCTATTAGTGGAGAAAAAAAAAATACATACATTTTAGTTGGGTACCGTGTCGCATGACTGCGCAATTGTCCGTTTAAGTAACTCAGTGCTGTATCAAAAAAATGGCCTGGTCATAAAGGGGGTAAAGAAAATTTCACAGTGCATTTTATCATTAGTACATAGCTTTCGACAGCCGATCACAACAGTCCGTCCAACAAAATCCAAAGGGTCAAACACGAAAACTTTGCTCGGACGACAGTATGCGTCCGCTAAAAATCGATAGACAAACACCGCGCATGATCGTAAACATGAAAATAAACCAGAAGGACACAGGGGGTCACACGTATTTGACATAATTTCGGATACGTACCGTAGCTACGCACACCGGAAGGTTTTTCCAGAATCGTACAACAAAAATCTTAATTTTCGTAGAGCACATTTTGCAATGTTGTATTCGATATTAGTTTTATACAACAAAATGTGAACGATACGTCGTACGATAATCGGAACGTGTGTACGAGGCATTAGGCATAACAGAAGGTGAACTTAGACTATTTTTTTTGTTAGTTTATGCTTAAAACCCTCCTTTTGACAGAAACGTTTAAGACTTTTTCTTGTTTTCAATATAAAAATAAAATGTGCTAAAACCCAAACATGTCAAATTAGAAATATTCCCATACTAAAAAATCTCCATCATTAAATTTCCCAACATACAGTAGAATCATTACATTTTTGCTGCCTTTCTCCTCCCTTTAGGTAGCCTTTTGGAAGCATGTGCAATGATACAAGTATCACTTTCAGTGCAATGTCCACCACCGGTCTTCCTGTAATTTATGGGCTGATGTTTTTACCAAGTGCTTCTGGAAACCTCATCTCCCTCTGGATTTTTAGCAGACTAGGACGCAGATCATCAACGCACATATATCTCATAAACCTTGCCATTTCCAACATGGTTGTGACTACTGGAATGCCCTTCCAAATTTTTTTTTATGCATATGCACTTTACTCGCCATACAAGTCTATAGAATGTTCCATTGTACTGCAAACCACAAACATTCTGACACACTGCAGCATGTGTGTTAGCATCACCATTTTCTGCTGGATCGCCATCAGCCGATATGCTACTCTGTGCGATACAAAGAACGGGCACAGGACACATCTTCATCTACATATGAAAAAATTATGTTCGGCCAAATACTAAAAGCTTTTCGGAACCCTAAAATCGCTGGTTATCTGTGTGTCTGCGTGTGGATCGCTTTTTTGCTCCCAACGTTTACATTGTTCTTATTAAAAAAGAATTCTGAAGTAGACAACTGCTGCTCCTATGAAGCTGAATTTGGTCAAGAAAGATCGCAGATCTCTTCGGTTACACAGTCGACATGTTTCTTCTTGTTTTTCTTCATTGTGTTACTGTTTTATGGGTTCTTTATCAAGCATATAAAAAAGCTACAAACCAACAGCTGTATAGATGAAAAGCATTTAGTTCACCAAAGAGTAAAAAAAAATATTGCTGTGATAATGGTTTTACTTCTAGTCACTTTTGCACCTTACCATCTGATAAAATTTTTCCTTGTGGGACAATACTACTCACGGGAATGCCAAGAGCTGAGAGTACTGACAGAAATTAAAAACTACTGCCTTTGCCTAGCCGAGTTCAGAAGTTGTACTGACCCCATTGTTTATTTTTGCTTAGATGAGTCTTTTCAGAAGACTATCCAACGTTTCCTTCAAAGAAATGCCACAGGTCAAAAGGAGGATTTAAATATGAACAGACTTACGATTACACAAACCCCAACTGTGACTGGGAGAGTTATGCCCACCACAGCCAACGAAAGCTGTGGCTGAAAACTGTTAAAAAGCAGTTTTGTAATAGATCTATAAAGGATTTGGAGATCCAGTTGAAGTGGACCTGTGCCCAGTCTATGGACATTAACCACTTTAATACCAGGCACTTTCACCCCCTTCTTGCCCAAGCCAAAATTCCGCTTTCAGCGCTGTCGCAATTTGAATGACAATTGCACGGTCATGCAACACTGTACCCATATGACATTTATATCATTTTTTGAGATAGAGCGCTCTCTTTTGGTGGTATATAATCACTACATTTTTTTTATATATATATTTTTGCTAAATAAATGAAAAAAAGTCAGAAAATGTAGATTTTTTTTTCGTTTCCGTTATAAATTTTTGCAAATAATTCGTTTTTCTTCACTGATGGACACTGATGAGTAGGCACTGATTGGCTGCACTGTTGATCAGTGCCCTGATTATCAGCAAAAACAATGTACTTACTGTGCCCCAACAGACTTGCCGGTTATCGGCTCTCCTTTCTTCACACAGAGACATTGTGTGAGGAAAGCAATGCCGATAACCGGCAAATATGTTTATATGTGACTGGATACAGCTGATCACATAGTAAAGGGCGGCTGTGAATGGCCCTTTACCCTTATCTGTGATCAGCTGTGTCTAAATGACACAGCGGTTACAGATCGTGCCCCTGTGGATGCGCAGGACGACGTCCATGTGCGTCCTCCCAGAGCTGTAGCCATCTTTTGCCTACATCGCGGGCGGGAACCGGTAAAAACAGGTTACTGTTCTTAAGCCGGCCATAGACTCAGCAGGAACTGTTCGAATTTCGATCTATGTATGGGCAGGCTGGTTGTACTGAAGTCAATCCATCAATCGACTTTAGCACAACCAGCCTGACGGATTTTCTTCATGCAATCACTGCCGACAGCTATAGACAGAAGCAGTGATGATTGTATACTGATGGTTTGGAAACCTCCCACTGTGAGAATACAATAGCTCCACAGGAGGAATATCCTCCATCAACACTGAATGTACCGATGAGGGAATCGAGCATTTCTCTTTCCTTCAACATGTGGTTAAAGAACAAGAAAAGTTGGTTAATATATAGCCTGCCTTAACAAGAGACCTCTCATGCTGTGTAAAGTTAGGCATTGTTAACACAAGCATACCATAGCTTACACCGTGCAAGGGTCAGGTTTGCCTGCATGGGGATGCACAGGTGTTCCATGCATCTCTGTGCAGGCAGTCCTATTCATGTCAACCGAGACCCAGAAATTGCTCGAACATAGCCGCTGCTTCCAACTTGACATCCGTGCAGGTTCATGGTCCTGATCACAGACAGTGTGCGTTCGGAGGCGTGTACATACACGCCTGGATGTCAAATTGGGAGCAGCGGTTTTGTCCGTGGAGCCGATGTGTCCCAATTGACACGAATAGGAATGCCTGCACGGGACACCTGTGAATCCCCATGTGGGCGTACATGGCCCTTGCACAAGTGTACGGTGTAGTGCAACCCATGTGAACGAAGCCTAATTCTCTACCCCAATAGATCTTCAAAGATTACAGCAGACTAGTGCCCACCTGGTGGTTGTTTACACTAGAGTGTGAATCGGCAACCCATCAATCGCGGGCAGGCGACGGGTAGAATGCCTTGCCTCCTTGTCAACCCCCCCCCCCCCCCCAAGACCTGGACAGGAACGGGGGTGGCATTTACAGGAACCGATCTCCTGTATTTTCCTCATGAAGTAACCGAGCCTGCTTCTTCTCCTCTTCCTCCTGTCGGCATTCAGTTGCTGCAGGACGAAAATACAGAGGGAATCAGGTCCATTAAATGCCGACCCTCCTGTCCAGGTTCCTTTTCCTTCTGCTACAGGTCCCTGTGTGCTCCTGGCTCATCCCACCTTTGCAGCGCTTCTGCCTTCCCACTGGCTACTGTAGGAGATCATTTCAGGATGGAGACTTGGGGGAAGGAGCTGGTAAATATGTAATTTACTGGCCCTTTCTTTCTGAAATAACAGTGAGCAATTTCTACCGATCACTTACGGTGTCCATTCATAGCTGAAGCATAATAAACCGATTTTACTATGCTTCAGTTTGAGAAAGAATAGGAAAACCATGCAGAGCTCCTCCTGTTCATTCATTATGTGCAGCTGAGGCTGCAGAAATGGAAATTGAGGACTGTGTCTTCAATCTCCATTCCCTGTTTCAAAAGTGAAACATCAGAGGTCTGTCTAGAGCCCTGATAGCTCACCAAAGCCACCCAACAGGGCTGCTACAAAAAAAAAAAATACTTACACTATCCACTGCCCTACGGACACCGTTCACACCCTATCCACTGCTCTACCAACGACAGTGCCCACTTTAAGGGCTCATGCACACTGCAGCTAAAAAAAATAATAAAAAAAAGCTGCTCTTACAGGTGTCTGAGCTTTTCTTTCTCTGCCTATAAACAAAGAAGCTTGTGCTTTTTTGTGCTCTTTTGCGCGCTTTTGTGAGCATAAGCGTTTTTTTTTTTCACAGACTCTCCTCTCAGCTCATTGTTCCATTATTTTTATGTGCTTTTACGGGTGCTTAGTCGTTTTTTATAAAAAAAAATAGATTGATGGACACCGCGCCGATCCTGAGGAGCTGCGGGCAGGAGTCTTTAGGCCAGGCCACGGCTTCGGTCTAGTCCGCGGCGTCCGGCCCGCGGCCTTTTCCCAGGATCGCGGCAAGCTGCGGGCAGGATTTTTTAGGCGAGGCCCCGGCTTAGTCCGCGGCGTCCGGCCTCGTGGCCTTTTCCCAGGATCGCGGCGAGCAAGATTTTTTAGGCGAGGCTGCGGCTTAGTCCGCGACGCCGGCCTCGCTGCTCTTCTTAGCGCCGGTCCTGGGGAAAAAAATAAATAAAAAAATACGAAAAAAATCGATTTTTGGATAATATGAATCGATTTGACCCAACAACTCGATTTTTAAATCAAATCGATTTTTTTCCCAGCCCTAGTGCTTAGGCGTCTTTTCTGCACAAAAGCTCCTCTCAAAAAAATTGGAGTTTGGTTGGGTTTTATCTTCTGCCTGTGTGCTCACATGCCTGTAAACTCCTGAAAATGTCATAGTGTGCATGGATACATCGGTTAACACGGAGGGGAGTTTGAATTTCCAGGCAGAAAAATAAAATAAAAATTAAAGCTCAAAAGCCTGTAGCAAAAGCTTCTTTGAGATGCAGCATGCATTTTATTTTTACAGGGACATTGGTTTTATTATATATATTTATTTACGTTTTCATTACTATTTAGTTAGGCCTCGCTAGTTTAAAAAAAAAAAAAAGGGGGAAGAGGCTCCGAAACCCTGATGATTTGTGTGCTCTAATTAGGAGATCATACATCTGAAAGGAGGTTCAAATCTCTCGGGTATAGATTTTTGCACTTTATCAACAGCCAATTGAACTAGACCCCTCCCATAGAATGAGACCCACTTTTGTACTGAATGTGCACAGAGGGTTAATCTTTCAACTTGTCCAGCATCAGCAACATGGACAAGCAAACAAATTAATAGACGACTCCACATGCTTCAACCAATTTTAAACACAACAATGTATAAATACTTATGTATAAAAAATGAAATAGCATTGCATCCTTTCCCATCGAAACCTGTATGAAAATTAAAAAAAACAGTAATGCTTGTAGAATATGAACAGCTTGCCTTTTTGCAGCCATTTTCCTCCTGTTTTCTGTGATGGGACTGCAAACAAATTTTCTCATAAAGCCTGCACTGGTACTTTCAGGTGAAAAATATGTTACAGACGCATGTGAAGTAGCTAGATGCTTAAAGTAGATGTAAACCCAAACTAAAATGTTTAATTTGCTAAATCATTGTATATAACAAACTGACATTTTTCGGTAATAAACTACTTGTTTTCACCTTTTTGTCATCTTTTCTTGTATCTCAGTATGTGGATATTCTGTGGCCTTTTGCAGCCACGTCCTGTCTACATGTATGCACTCCTGAGATGGTTGCATGCCATTTCACAGGGTGGGTTTCCTGATGGGGACAATAGACCATGTCTGCATAATGTGTGTTGCAACAGACACTTCTAGATCCCATCTGAAGGCTACTTAGCAGGATGACAAAGCAGGAGCCCAGTTGAGAAAAGTTGTGAGAGTTTTGTCACCTTTACTGGGAAGTGCATGAACAAGGACTGTTGTAGAAGGTTTACCAGGTATTTTATTGAAAGCCGCAGATTTAAAAACATTTTAAAATGTCTTGCATTAAAGTGATTGTAAATGTTGTTTTTTTGTAAAATAACAAACGTTATACTTACCTGCTCTGTGCAAGGGTTGTGCACAGAGCGGTCCCAATCCTCCTTTTCTCGGGTCCCCGGCCGCTCTTCATCAGGTGCCCCCACAGAGAGACTCTTTCCCTGGGGGCAGCTGTGCGGGTCCATTGACACAGACAGCAAAACTCAGCCCCGCCCCCACATCACTCGATTTGATTGGCAGCAGCGGGAGCCGCTGGAACAATTGGGTTCAGGTAAAAAAAGGGGGGGGGGGCAACTGCAGCGCAGAAGGTTTTTCACCTTAATGCATAAAATAAATTAAGGTGAAAAACCTTGAGGGTTTACAACTCCTTTAATATGTTAAGGTTTATATTTGATTTTAGAGATAGCAAGACCTAACTGCGGACAATGGGGCTTCATAACGATCATTTGATGGGTCCCCCTGGCAACCTCTCTCCATGGCATCTGGCAGTGTCCACACCGACAACACTGTTAGGACCTTAACAATGTATGTCTAAACTAAGGACAGGTAGCAGGAGAGCTGTCAGCATAATCGGTACACCATTAGGCACCAGTACTGCAGATATACATTGTCAGGGAATAGCAAAGCAGCAGTGCAGGGAATTCACTGTTAACAATTTTCCAGCTGTCCTCTGTAGTTAACCTTTTTTTTTTCCATCATATTAGTTCTGCTGGGCCTTAGTGTAAGCTCCCGCACCTATTTCACCGCCACAGCAAGTGCTTAAAGGGGTGGCCAGGTCATCATTTCGAAAAAATAAAAATCAAAAACAACTATTGCAACAATTTATATTACACAATTGTTAGTACTTCTGCACACAATTGGTCTATAACCCTAAGGCCCCCTTTACATGAGCATCGTGATCAGGTCCGCCCGTCAGTTTTTCAAGTGGACCTGATCACAAGGGCCCATGAAACCCTATGGACAGGTGGATCCGTTTACCCACCTACCTCAGAGTCCCTCCAGGTCTGGGGGGGGGGGGGGGGGGGGAGTAAAAACACCCTTTTTGCTTTATGCAGACCAGTTTGAAGGTAGCCTGATGTAAAAAGACAGCAGAGTCTGCTTACACCCGGCCAGGTATAGCGCTGAAAGATCCCATACTGATTGGAGCACATTCCGCTCCATGTGAACGGAGCCTATGACCAACTTCTTAAATCTTTTTTTGCAGAACTACAAACCTTAGATGTGTTAAAAAAAAAAAAAAAAAAATTACAGCCTGAGGAAGACTGCATTAGAAAAGCATACAAGCAGTTTGCACCTCTGTACAGCCTCCGTTGGGTGTTATTTAAATCACCTTTTTTGGGGGGCAGGGTTTCCCCTAATTCAAACCTTTATAAACGAAAAAACACTGCACTTGCTCTGGTGACAGTATGTAAAAATAAATAAAATTACTTATTTGTCACCAGAACTGTCCTGTAACCCAATCTGTGCACGCTAGAAGCCACACATAAGTGGTTGGACAGGAATTGGTTAAAGGCGCACACTATAGTACAGTGTTTTGTTTTGTGGTGGCACAGCCTTGCCATGTGTTGTGGCCCTGAAAGTAATTTGAATGTAAATTTCTTTGCTGTGGAAGCTCAATTTCATACATATGCATCAAATTACCGTATATACTCGAGCATAAGCCGAACCGAATATAAGCCGAGGCACCTAATTTTACCACAAAAAACTGGGAAAACGTATTGACTCGAGTATAAGACTAGGGTGTCCATCTGCATGCCTCACTGTGTCCATGCCGCACTGTTTCCATGCCTCACTGTGCCCATGACTAGACTGACGTTTAACATGGGAGTCTATGGAAGGGGTGCCCGGCTTTGAAAAAAATCAGTGCTCCCCGGCCATAGGTCCTCCAGACAAAAATCTTTGCACACTTGTAGAGGAGACATGGGGCTACATGTGTGCCAAGTTTCGGGTCCAGGGGACCTAGGACCGGCCAGGACCGGGTCCCCAAAATTACCGGAGAAATTACAGTTTAACATGGGAGTCTATGGAAGGGGTGCCCAGCTTGGAAAAATCAGTGCTCCCCGGCCGTAGGTCCTCCGGACAACAAACTTTGCACACTTGTAAAGGAAGAGTGGGGCTACATGTGTGCCACCAAGTTTGGGGCTCAGAGGACCTACGACCGGCCGGTACTGCGTCCCCAAATTCCGGGAGATCAGGCGCAAAAAGGTGACTCGAGTATAAGCCGAGGGGGGCATTTTCAGCACAAAAAAATTTGATGAAAAACTCGGCTTATACTCGAGTATATACGGTATCCTTTTAATTTACTTTTTTTTTTTTCAATGCAAAGTGCATGTGCCCAAAAAACACAAAGGTGTGAATGTTGCCTTGAAGTGTATTTTTTTGGGATAGAGCGGGGGAGGGTCACTTTAAATATACAAAGTGTTGTTTAAACTTAATGTACTAGCAAGTTAATACACTGCAGAGGGGTTTAAGCACCCTACAAAAATCTCCTGCCCTGGGGTGAACCTTTTACCAGACAGGAAGTGAGGGAAAAATCTGCAACAGGGAAACATTAAAAATTGACAGGTGTTTCTAGCATTCTTCCACCCACTTCCTGTCTGGGGGAAAAAAAGGTTGTCACAGGGACAATACGTGGAAATGTTTCTAACAGTCCAACAGGGGTCTCCAAACAATGACCCTCCAGTTGTTCAGGAACTACAATTCCAATCACGCCTAGTCGTTTCTGTGAATATCAGAGTTTTACAATGCCGTATGGGACGTGTAGTTCTGTAACAGCTGGAGGGCTGTAATTTGGAGATGCCTGGGACAACAGTAAAGCCTGACGGGGGTTCTCATCTTTCCCCTAGCTATCCAAAACTTAGTTTGGGGAACAGCTTTTCAATTCTCTTTTTTCTTAGTCAAATTACGCATTTTCCTCAGGTTAACCACATTTTACTGGTTAGACACAGGATGTTACATATGCCAAAGCCGATGGAAACCACCGTTTTCTCTTTTTTATTTATTTTTTATTTTAACTGATAAAGCTGCAAGCCTAACTTTTATGAATACATTCTATATATGCAAAAAATAAATTAAAAAAAGCAAATGCCATATAATAGATAGCATTTATTGTAATGTGTAACAATAAAATAAGACATATTTAAAGGGTTTCAGAGTGCTGAAAATACCATTTAAACAATGGAAGTGATTTTAGCAGCTGTAAGGCTGGGATCACACTTGTGCGATGCGGGGATCGGCGCAATTTTAGTGCGGGTTCCCACATCACATGTCACTCGCAGGCAGTTCTGCTGCGGGTGTCAATGTAAAGTTAATGACACCCCCAGATCGGTTTGCAGATCGCAGTGTGAACTGTGAAATGGTACAGGAATCCGATCGCATAGGTGAGAAGACCCATGCCATCCGATTCCAGTGCGGACCAAAAAAAGGGTCTGGTACCATTTTGATCCGAATGCGATGCAATTTCATTCATACAAACAGGATGGATGAATTTGCATCGCACAGACATCGCATGTGATCTGCACAGCAATGCCCCAGTGTGAACCCAGCCTAAAGCTGCTAGATCACCTACCACACCTGGCTGAAGCTACCAATCCCCCACCTAAGCCATATATCCTGGGCTCCGCTATCCCACCCGCAAGAAAGGAAGCAACACAAACGATGAATATATATTACTTCATCTCCAGATTCAGAGCTGTCATTTCCCGGCTGATGTGGCCAGGGAGGCATCTAAAGCAGGCCATAGACGGTCGAATTTCGAACAAATTTTCTTTTCAAAATCAGAAAGTTCGGGTTTTTTTGTGATCCGATGATGCCACCATTGATTTTCGAAATTCGGCCGACCAAACCTTCATGTTGCCGGGAATATTCTTTTCTCTCCGGGAATATTCTTTTCTTGCACATGCGCATTTTTTTTTCTATTACATTTCTAGCACGATTCTCCCATCATTGAACACAAAATCATTTGTTTTTCAAAAAATTTCCAACATGTCGGATTCCTCAAATTTGATTGCCGCACGAAAAATCGGCTGTTGCTGCAGCCCACCAACGGTGCCAAATTCGTACGAAAATTCTTTGATACGATTTTCGAAAGAAAATTCTTTCTAAATTCGAACCGCCTTAAGGGAGCACAATATGTGGGGTGTAGAGGAGATATCAAGTGTCTAATAGACCTCTTAGTAAAAAGAACATGTCAAAGTGTGATATGACATCAGTTAACAAAAAAAAAAGTAACATATAAATAAAATTTGTCCACACCCACCCTTACATAAGAACATAAGTGCATGCAGTAGGTGCGCCTACGTGCACAAACGATTGCATCACACGTGAGGTGAAGCTATCATTCATGGCCATTTCACGGATGTTTGCAAATTTAAAGCTTGACATGTTTCATATCTATTTGTCGCAACTTTGTCTTTTATACCAAACAGAAATTTGATAAAATATTGTGTGTTTCTGGACACTAAAATTACATTTATTTTTTACAGAAATGTTGATAAAAACCATTTATACTAATATTGTGTGATGCTACCACCATTTTATCCTCCAGGGTCATTACTTTCAGAAAACATGAAAATATGCTTGTGGGGTTAAATAATCTTCAGGCCTAAAATATGCATTTTAGGCATGTGTGGGGAAAAAACTGAGGAAAAACCAATGGCTCTGGTATAGAAGTGGTTAACCAAATATATTGAAAAACATTCAATGTGAGGACATCTGCAGATAACCTAACCACTTGCTGACCGTAAGATGTCCATGGATGTCCTTGGTTTGCACCTGCAGGCATCATCCCAGTATGAAAATTTTCAGCTGCCGATTCCCTGTACTGCAGAAGTGATTTGAGTGGCTGAACAGCCACTTGGTCACTTCTGTGGGTGGGGGAAGGGGGTCCCCTCCCCCCACCATTCCCAGGCTCTGACGTTTGATCGCGCAGTCCGGGAGCGGTGCAACCAGGGGCGACGGCTGCACAGTGCAGAGAGAGAGAGACGGACGAACTGACGTTGTTCCTCCCTGTCTGCGAACCCGGAAGCGACGAGTATGTTGTCGCTTCCAGTTCTGCCTGTTCACCAGTATCAACTTTCTGTGTGGATTTTCCCATTTGTGGATATTCCTTGTATTTTTTGGGATATATATTATTTTCCCCCCAGTTGAGGACCGATACACAGGACACATTTATTTATTTTTCACTTATTATTGCCCACAGGTGTTTGAGTATAGGGCAATTATACTATATGATTCTTTGGTTATGATGTTTATTTGTTTTGATATTTAGCACATGTTGTTCAAATACTTGGTCACGGTATTGGATACACTTTAGCATCAAGTGCACTTGAGGATTTATATTTAACCCACACGCGGCAATATCACCCATTGAAGGGTGACACTAGTTTGGATCACTTTTCAAGTTATTTATCACAACTCTGAGGATCAACCTCTTCCGAAGAGCATTAAAAGGGAGGATTGACCGAGTAGCAACTACTTTTTGTATATACATCCCTTGTGGACTGGCCCCCGGGAAGAGCAACTCAAACATTGACTCGCTCATCATAGGTGGCATGTAGCAACGGACTTCACTTGACACAACTATTAAATGTAATATTACCACGTTGGAAGGTTCACTACCAGCTTGGACACAATCACTTAAGTGGAAGTGGATTTTATTAATAACACTACTATAAGCTAACCTACGGAAGGACTTAACTATCTCTCTACCCACACTACCATCTAATTGGAGGGCAGCGCCACATACCCCAACACCACACATCCTTGACACTGTTTACCTACACGTTAGCGGCCAGGAAAGCAGCCAGATGGTCTGTGTCTGATCAGCTGCATTGGAGGCCAAAGGAAAGATTTGGGGTCTAGTAAACCCCAGATCTCTCCATAAAGAGGACCTGACAAGGCCCAGGCTGCCACAAGGGATGTTGTTCATCCCTTGTAATAGCAATGACATTTTAGATAAAATAGCAATGACATTTTAGATTAAAAAAAAAATAAAATCTAAGTGTCCCCATCCCCCTGTGGTTACTGCGTATTTGCGAACACATATGTTACTCCAGCACGCATTTGTAAACGGTGATCGCATCACAGGTGAGGTATTGTCGCAAAGACCTCCCGTTTATCTCTAAACTGGTAACCTTAAAGGGCATTTAAAGAGTTGTCAATGGAGAATTTTAAAGTACCATTCCATGGACGATCGCAATTTTAAAGCGTGACATGTTGGGTATCCATTTACTCAGCGCAACATAATTTTTTATATTTGAAAAAAACATTAGGTATTATATTGTGTATGTGTGCAATGATATTTAATAAAGTGTTTGAAAAACCGCTGCACAAATACCGTGTGACATACAAAATTGCAACACCCATCACATTATTCTATAGGGCCTCTGCTAAAAAAATTAATTATCTATATGGGTTCTAAGTAATTTTCTAACAAAAAAACATAGATTTTCACATGTAGGAGAGAAGTGTCAGAATTGGTCTGGTTGGCAAGTGGTTAAACAAAATGTAGCTATATTGACAGGATTTATCTCTTACCTTTACATCTCTGTGAATGATATTGTTATCATGACAGTAGCGTAGAGCTTCCAGTATTTGCCGCATGTAGTGACTGTAAAGAAGCAGAATACAAATGCATAATTTGATATGAGTGGATAATTACACGTTGAAGGGTAAATCCAGCCAATGTCTTTTTTAAAAAAAAAATCTTTAAGTTTCCACCCTGATGCTAAGAGCTTCTACGCTTGAGTTTCCAGCTAAGGTAACAAATCTAATGATGTGATTATACTTGGTCCTGGGTGGAGCCCTGCACAGCGGGGTGTCTCTAAAACTGTGACAGTGGGACAGGGGCGAAGATCCCCGGTCAGCTGTCACAATATGGGGGGGGGGGGTGTAAGGTGTAACATGTCATAGAAGGTGAACTTATCCTTTTACCTTCAAGTCCTGCATTTACCCAAATTTGCCATTTGATTGCAAAAAAACAAAAATGTTACATAGGTGTATTATTAAAGGGTGATCCCCATTAAGGTGAAAAGGTGTGTGTACTTAATCAAAAACTATAACAAAGGTCATGTAAAGTAAAAAGTTTAAACTAATTGGGAGACTTCCTTGATGGCGATAAACCGTATACATTGAAACACTTTCAAGAGAAATTGCGAATGCCCTCAACTGAAACATTTTGCTGTAATCAAATGTCTTTTGTCCAATGTAAACTTAAATTGCTTGTGGGCCCTCTGACACCTACAGCCTTTGAATAATCATGTCAGTCTGGAGACCTGACAAAGTATGTATATCCATTTTATATACCTCATTGACAAACCCAAATTGCAAACTTCCCTATATGACTCTTTAGAAAGAAAAAAAAAAAAGACATGAACATCTCCCTTGAATTAGCTGAATGGCAGGCAATTGCTAAAGACCTATTCAAAATATCAATCAATACATTATTGTCCGATTCTAAAACCTTAAGATGGTACCTGGTGCCCACTAGGATTGCAAAAAATGCACTCGTCGGCTTGACCAGCCTGTTTGAGGCACTGTGGCCAACTTGAACCCATGTATTCATTTTGGTGGCAATGCCTCAAAGTACTCAGATTTTGGATCAGAATTTTTAATCTTATCTGTTCGGTAATTAAGATACATATACATAGATCTCCCAAACTAGCTTTATTTCAAAAATTACCTCCTGAGTTCCCAAAGAACTCCAAACACCTGATCCTGTATATGACTTTAGCGGCCAGGATAACTATTTTGAAACATTGGAAGGAGCGTGTGATAGCGATCGACTGTGTCAAACGCAAGCTTAACTGGATTATGGTTAACCTCAAAAAAACTTACCTGCACCCTTCAAAACAACAACAATTTGACAAGACGTGGATCAAAGTGATTTCCTGCACCTCCAGGAAATCTCTCTGGTCCATCTGTGCAACTGCTGCTTGAATAGCAGAGTCAACTACAAGAGGTTGTGGCCAATGAAAATGGAGTGATTTTATCATAGGTGGTGAGTAACTTATCGTTATAAGTTAACTACAGTGGAACCTCAGATTACGAGCATAATCCATTCCAGGAGAATGCTCATAATCCAAAGTACTCGCATATCAAAGCGAGTTTCCCCATTGAAGTCAATGGAAACGAAAATAATTTGTTCCGCATGGACTTCAATGGCATGCAATACCGCATGCGGCCAGAGGTGGGGGGGGGCACCGGAGAGCCTCGGAAACGGCCCGAGGACACCTCGGAAAGACTTTGTTCCCGAGATTTGCCAAGGTCAGCCATGCTGTCCTCGGACCTTTTCGTGCATTTACAAACGGCGCTGATCGGCTGGGATCGGCGACATTCGGCTCTGCTCGGCTCCGGCGCCCCCCACACCAGGCCAAATGCGGTACTGCACACCGCTTTGGCCTGAATCGTGCTCGTTTTGCGATACAACTCGCAAACCGAGTTACGATTTTTAAAAATACAGTGCTCGTATTGTGAAACGCTCATTAACTGCGTTACTCGCAATCCAAGGTTCCACTGTACAAGAGAAACACAACAGAAAGTCAAAATTGCCCTGTATAAAAGTTTTAATGTGAACTTGTAATTTTGACCATTATGGGCAAGATTAAAAAAAAAAAAATTTAAAAACACAGAAAGCCTTAATTTTAGCATTTGTATTTGTGAGGTTTATGCCAATGCGCTTATTTTGTTTTAATTTACTTTTTGGCCCCATTCACATCATCTCTCTGCTTTCACCTCCATGCATTTCTTCATGTGTTTTATGTTCTTTAATGCATATTTTACATGCATTTTTCATGCATATTCATTGGCTTCAATGAGCCAGAAAATGCAGGTAAATGCATGTAAAAATCGGACATGCCTTATTTTTTTTTTACAAAGCAGTGCGCAGATGTTCAAGGCCTATTTAGAATCAATTTTCATGACACATGCATTTTTATGTGTCACAAAATGCACAGGTATACAGTGCATCCGAAAAGTATTCACAGCGCTTCACTTTTTCCACATTTTGTTATGTTACAGCCTCATTCCAAAATGGAAATGACGTGAAAGAAGTTTGTTTAAAATCTTTGCAGATGTATTAAAAATAAAAAACAAAAAATAAATCCCTTGTACATAAGTTTTCACAGCCTTTTCTCAATACTTTGTTTAAGCACCTTTGGCACCAATTACAGCCTCAAGTCTTTTTGAGTATGATGCTACAAGCTTGGCAAACCTATTTTTGGACAGTTTCTCCCATTCTTCTTTGCAGGACCTCTTAAGCTCCATCAGGTTGGATGGGGAGTGTCGGTGCACAACCATTTTCAGATCTCTTCAGAGATCAAGTCTGGGCTCTGGCTGGGCCACTCAAGGACATTCACAGAGTTTTCCTGTAGCCACTCCTTTGTTATCTTGGCTATGTGCTTAGGTTCGTTGTCCTGTTGAAAGATGAATCTTTGCCCCAGTCTGAGGTCCAGAGCGCTCTGGAGCAGGTTTTCATCAAGGATGTCTCTGTACATTGCTGCATTCATCTTTCCCTAGATCCTGACTAGTCTCTAAGTTCCTGCCACTGAAAAACTTCCCCACAGCATGATGCTGCCACCACCATGCTTCACTGTAGGGATGGAAGTGATGAGCGGTGCCCGATTTCCTCCAGACATGACACTCGCCATTCAGGCCAAAGAGTTCAATCTTTGTTTCATCAGACCAGAGAATGTTGTTTCTCATGGTCAGAGTCCTTCAGGTGCCTTTTGGCAAACTCCAGGCATGCGGTCATGTGCCTTTTACTGAGGAGTAGCTTCTTTCTGGCCACTCAACCAAATAGGCTTGCTTGGTGGAGTGCTGCAGAGATGGTTGTTATTCTGGAAGGTTATCCATTCTCCACAGAGAAAAGCTAGAGCTCTGTCAGAGTGACCATCAGGTTCTTTGTAACCTCCTGGACTAAGGCCCTTCTCCCTCGATCGCCCAGTTTGGCCGGGCGGCCCACTCTAGAAGAGTCCTGGTGATTCCAAACTTCTTCCATTTTACGGATGATGGAGGCCACTGTGCTCATTGGGATCTTCAATGCTGCAGACATTTTTCTGTACCCTTCCCCAGATCTGTGCCTCGATACAATCCTGTCTCAGCGGTTTACAGACAATTCCTTAGACTTCATGGCTTGGTTTGTGCTCTGACATGCACTGTTAACTGTGGGGCCTTATATAGACAGATGTGTGCCTTTACAAATCATGTCCAATCAACTGAATTTACCACAGGTGGACTCCATCCTTGAGATGTTTCTACAACTTGATTGATCAGTGGAAACAGGATGCACCTGAGCTCAATTTTGAGTGTCATGGCAAAGGCTGTGAATACTATTATGTACATGTGATATTTTCATTTTTTATTTTTAATAAATTTGCAAAGATTTCAAACAAACTTCTTTCATGCTTTCATTATGTGGTAATGTTTGTAGAACTTTAAGGAAAATAATGAATTTAATCCATTTTGAAATAAGGCTGTAAAATAACAAAATTGTGGAAAAAGTGAAGCGCTGTGAATTCTTTCCGGATGCACTGTATTGTTAGGCCCGGTTCACATAGGGGCGACTCCTCAGGCGACTCGGTCGCCTGAGGAGTCGCGTCCCGGTCTGTGCTATGGAACCGTTCTAATAGGAGCGACCTGAGTCGCTCCGACTTAGAAAAAGGTTCCTGTACTACTTTTGGGGGCGACGCAGGGCGACGTGCATGGACTTCTATACAGAAGTCATTATGCAAATCGCCTTGGCGGGTGTCTCAAGTCGTCTTGAGATCGCGCCGCCGAGGTCGCCCCCGAAGTCGTGCCGCCCCTGTGTGAACCAGGCCTTATGGATGACACATGTGCCCTATTGTTTTTGTATCAGAGATTTTGTCTGTATTCGACTTGCTGATCTTTGATGATTTGAAAAACGTATATATGAAAAAAAAAAAAAAGACTGAAATCTAAATATGGAACTTGTACCATCAGGAGACATAGGCTCAATTCATAAAGCTTTAACACCACATAAAAATCTTTTTTCAGCCAGGCGACTGTAATTTTCAAATGTCAAATTTTGGAAGACTTCAAACTCAAACCAAAAAAACAAACAAAAAAAAACAAAAAACACACGGGTGTGAATGGGGTGTAACTAATAAACAAACGTAAGGAAAGTACCCAGTGGGTTTAAACAATGTTGGTAGTTACATACCTGGCAACAGCTTCACTGTATACAAAGCCGGCATCAGCTCGCTTTACGATTTCAAAGCACAAATCAGCTCCATCCATGCTGCATTAATAAAGAAAAAACAGTCAGGAATTTTGCAGGATAATTATGGAAAATGCCACCTACCTGCTGAGAATATTTAGTGCTTTGTTACAAGCTGGACAGGCACAGTAAATGATTAACGCAATCTATCCAAAAGCTAAAAATGATTTGGCTAATGTGGCAACACATCACTCTGTAACTTCCAATTGTTATTCATCTTCTATTTTTACTGCAATTCATTTCAACAAAACACACAGATATAATACGAGCTGACGGGACGCTATCCGAAGCAATCAAATCCTTTTAGTGAAAAAGGAAAGACGAGTAAAAAGAAAAAAAAAAAAAATTCATTCAACGGCTTTGGAAAAAGAACAGGACAAAGCCTATTACTGTCACTCTAGGGGTGTCCAGGATTGGAAGAGCCAACAAAATAGCCAACTAAGCAGCTGATATCAGGCTTTCAACTTTAGATAAAAATAAAAATATTTTTCACGTCTGAATAACATACAAAACATTATTCGCGTGTATATTGTGATATTTGTGGGGGTTTTACTCAAGTGTAGTGTTTTCCGGCGAGTTCAAACCAGCCAGGCCTTTCAGGGCTTGATGGCCCCGTTTTATTTCAGAAGAAACTAAAATCACTAAGGCCCCTTTCACACTGAGGCGTTGAAAAATAGGTAAAAATAGCGCTAACGCCTACGTGTTTTACCGCGTTATTCATTTCAATGGAGATAGGCGTTTTTACAGCGCTATTTTTAGCTCCCTAAAGATGCTCCAAAAAAGCTGTTTGCAGGATTTTTTCCAACGCACAGCCAGCAAAACGCCTCAGTGTGAAAGCCCTCAGGGCTTTCACATTGAGAATGATGGGGCAGGTTTATTTCAGGCATTTTTACAGCGCTATTTTCACCGCAAAAACGTGGTAAAAACGCCTCAGTGTGAAAGGGGCCTAAAACAACTTCAGAGGTTTCCAACACCACTTCAAAACACATAAGCAAATCGTTATTTGCCTTCTGGCCTCTTCCCGCTGGGTTGATGCTCAGGTCTCAAGCTTCAGCCTTTTTTCTGGTCCCTCAGACTGATTCCCAACACCTCTGTGCTCACATACAACACTCTGTACTTCTTTTACTCTTTCTTGTAAGCTCCCTGCTGCTCTGGCCTACTCTCCTGGACCCCAGGACAGGGGACCTCCTGTCTCCTGGGTGGATCCTGAACCACTGCTAGGTCCTTGATTATCCACTTCACCTCCAGAAAATGTACCCCCCCCCCTTTTATGACCAGGCCATTTTTTTGTGATACAGCACTGTTTTACTTTAACTGACAATTGCACGGTCGTGCCACTATGTACCCAAATAAAGACCGACAATTTTGACATTCTGCTCTAAAACACAACCAAGATAAAAAAACAGGGTGAGATAACATGCACTGCATTCATGCGTTCACACACATTTACAGCAACCATGAGATAAACCAAAGTTCAGGAACATTCCTTTATCCCATTGTTTTGCAAATCTATGTACACTACAATCTGTATGATTGAATTGGTTCGGATATTGCTGTTTTACTAACCTGACAGCTTATTATTCTAAATAGGAAACCTTCATTTTGTTTGCAAATATTAAAGATTCTAACTACCAGCAAGAATGAGTCCTTACATTTAAAGAGCACCTGTCATTTCAGATCTATCATGGCAGTGCCGGTTAGTGGCCATCCACTCACCTCCTGCCGCCACTTCCCTCACTTTGTTGTGTCACTGTCGCATCACCAGCCGTCCCATTAAATTGAATGGGACTGTTGGTGAGTCAACAGCAGGTCAGAGGAGGAGCTGCTGCAGGACAGAGGACAGTTGTTCTTTAAAAATTATTTTCTTTTTCGTACATCACGGGACACAGAGCGACTTAGTCATTACTAATGGGTTATATAGATTACCTTCAGGTGTTGGCACTGGCCAATTCCGAACCGGAAGTACCCTCCCCTATATAAGCCCCTCCCATCCGGGAGCACCTCAGTTTTTTGCCAGTGTCTAAGGTGTTGGCCAAAGAGTAACATGTGTTTTCACTGGGCTTGCGTACAGGTTCTTTTGGGCCTTAGTAAGCTGTTCCGGATCCCACCAAAAAAGCTTCATAGCTAAACGGTCGGTACCCGGGCCTTGCAGCAGAAGAGCAAGGTTTTGCCTGTAATGCTTCTCTTAGGAGGGCTGGACCCTGGGATCCAGAGCTCTGGTCATACCCACGACCAAGATGTTGTCTGTGCAGGGTGCTATACAGGTCCAGGGGAGTGGAATCCTTGGGAACCCGGTCCCTGAAGGTTTAATTACAATGCCTGCCGTGATAGGTGAAGTTTGGACTTCTGTGGACCAAACAAACAAAGTCCTGCGGCGGGGATCAGGTAAGTGGGGGCCCCCAGGAACTTGGTTCTATTGGGGGACCCCCAAGCCTAATTTGTCTGTCTGTTACCTAACGGTATTCCCGCTAAATATCTGTGTTTGCCTGTATCTACTGAAAATGTAAAATTTTAATAGCAGTCAAGAAAAAAAAAAAAAAGGGACCGCGGTACCTGTGTTAAACCACTAGAGGCCGCTGTAGTCCATTTTTCTTGTCATGTGGATCTTTGGTTTTCTCAAGTCAAAAGATCCAGGCAGCTGGTAAGTTTCTCTGTGGGAATCCACTTCCTCTGCCCTGTTGCTGCGCTCATCCACCGCACAGGCCCTCCGGCAAAAAGGGCCCTGGCTCCTAGTCCCCTGTTTGATTTCGAAAAGGGCGCCAATGGCGCACGGGCGCGTGCGTGCACGCGCCTCCTATGAAAAAATAGGATTTTTATAACAGCTTACCTGTAAAATCCTTTTCTTGGAGTACATCACGGGACACAGAGCGACATAGTCATTACTAATGGGTTATATAGATACCGTCAGGTGCTGGCACTGGCAACTTCCAAAACCGGAAGTACCCTCCCCTATATAAGCCCCTCCCATCCGGGAGCACCTCAGTTTTGTAGCAAAGCAATAAGTGTCCCCAAAGAGGAGCGGGAGCTCTGTGTCCCGTGATGTACTCCAAGAAAAGGATTTTACAGGTAAGCTGTTATAAAAATCCTATTTTCTTTCTCGTACATCACGGGACACAGAGCGACATAGTCATTACTAATGGGATGTCCTAAAGCAATGCCCAATGAGGGGGGGGATACACCATATATAAGCTGAGCGCTATCAGACATGAGGATCTTTTGCGGCCTGCAACACACTGCGCCCAAAGGCGACATCCTCCTGACTTCTAACGTCTACCTGGTAGAATCTAGTAAACGTGTGTACCGAAGACCATGTTGCGGCCTTACATACTTGAGCCAGGGAGGCCTGGTGATGCACTGCCCATGAAGTTCCAACTGCTCTCGTGGAGTGCGCTCTAACTTTGAACGGAGGCGGTCTCCTTCTCAAGCCATAGGCTTGTATTATGACCTGTCGAATCCACTTGGCTAAAGTAGATTTTGACGCTGCCTGACCCTTTCTGGGGCCTTCCGGCAGAATAACCAAAGTATCCGTTCTGCGAATCTGAGCAGTGGCCTTTAGATAAGCTTTAACTGCTCTTACTACATCCAAAGAATGCAATAACTTTTCCTCTACCGAAGTAGGTTTGGGGAAAAAAGAAGGAAGAACCACATCTTGGTTCAAATGAAACCTCGATACCACCCTAGGAAGAAAGGCTGGATGAGGACGTAACACTACTCTATCCTTATGGATAACCAGATATGGCTCCTTACAGGACATAGCTGCTAATTCCGACACTCTTTTAGCCGAACAAATGGCTACTAGAAAAATCAATTTCCTGGTGAGAAGCACCAAAGAAATATGCTGTAATGGTTCAAATGGTTGTTTCTGTAGAACCGACAGAACCAAGTTTAGATCCCATGGACATATGGGAATATTAACCGGAGGACTAATACGCATCACTCCTTGTATAAAGGCTTTGACTAGTGAATGCGAAGCCAAGGGCCTTTGAAAAAATATTGACAAGGCCGAAATCTGACCCTTGATAGTACTCAAGGCAAGCTTCCTATCTACAGCCCATTGTAGGAAGTCCAGAATCCTACCTATTACGTACTTATGTGGATGCCATTTCTTGGCCTCACACCACGCGATGTACGCCTTCCAGATTCTATATTAGATCTGCCTGGATACCGGCTTCCTGGCATTGATCATGGTAGATACCACAGGATTAGAGAGCCCTCTCTTTTTTAGAATGTGGGCTTCCATAGCCAGGTCGTCAAACCTAGGGCTGGTAAGGAAGGGTGGTATATCGGTCCTTGCGAAAGCAGGTCCGGACGACGTGGGAGAGTCCAAGGACTCCCCACTGAAATTTTACAATCTCCGCGTACCACGCTCTTCGGGGCCACGCTGGAGCCACCGGAATCACTGGTTTCTTTTCTACCCTGATTCTGCGGAGTAATCGAGGTAACCATTGTGGCGGTGTGAATGCATATATCAGCTTGAACTGATCCCAAGGGAACACTAGGGCATCCGAGCCGCAAGCTAGGGGATCCCTTGTCCGAGAGACAAACCTGTCCCCCTTTGCGTTGAATCTGGATGCTAGAAGATCTACATCCGATGTTCCCCACCGCTGACATATTGTCCAGAAAACCTCGGGGTGAAGGGACCCTTCCTCTGGGCCTAATTGCTGGCGACTTAGAAAGTCCGCCTTCCAATTCTCCACTCCTGGAATGAATACCGCAGATATGGCTGGGACATATTTTTCTGCCCATTTCAGGATGTAATTTACTTCCCTCTGGGCTGCACGACTCCTGGTGCCCCCCTGATGATTGATATATGCCACTGCCGTGGCATTGTCTGATTGAATTCTGACAAGGGACCCTTGGAGTTTGGATGTCCATGCTACTAGGGCATACCGGGCTGCTCGTATCTCTAAGAGATTGATGGACAGGGCCTTTTCTGCATCCGACCATCTGCCCTGGAGAGACTATTGCTCCAGTACTGCTCCCCAGCCTATAAGGCTGGCATCTGTAGTGACCACCTTCCAAGAAATCAGACTGAAGGATTTCCCTTTTTCCAGATTCTGGGGAACCAACCACTAACGGAGGCTCTTGCGAACGGAAGGGGACAAGGACATTGTAAGTCTAGGGCCTGAACTTTTTTGTTCCAGGCTGACAGTATGGCCCCCTGCAAATTCCTTGAATGGAATTGACCGTAGGGTACTGCTTCGAATGATGCCACCATTTTTCCCAGCAGCCTTATGCACAGGCGTATGGATGGCTGTCTTTTTTGTACCCACTAAGTGTATCAAATCTTTCAAAGACAACACCTTTCCTCGAGGCAAGAATATTTTTCTCTGGCCTGAATCCAACCTTAGCCCCAAGTATTCCAGACTTTTGACTGGTTTTTAGGGCTGACTTTTCTCGGTTGATAATCCAACCGTGAGATTCCAGATACTTGATCGTCTTGTGAACGACCACGTCTAGTTTTTTCACTGAGTGGTCTATCAGCAACAAGTCATCTAGATATGCCATTATCATTACACCTTGTGTTCTTAGATTGGCCAATAAAGGGCCAGAATTTTTGTAAACACTCGTGGTGCTGTGGCCAAACCGAAGGGTAAGGCTCTGAACTGAAAATGGCGCCCTTCTACTGCAAAGCGTAGAAACTTTTGGTAGACTGGAAAGATGGGAATGTGCAGATAAGCATCTTTGATGTCGATCGCGGCTAACCAATCCTCCCCTTGTAGGGCAGTGGCCACCGATCGGATCGACTTCATCGGAAAGTCCTGATATACAGGAATTTGTATAGCCCTTTTAGAATTAATATGGGCCTCCCGTCCGCGTTTGCTTCGGGACTGTAGAGAGGTTTGAGTAAAACCCGAACCCTCATTCTTCCAGGGGAACCTCCATAATTACTCCTTGGAGCAATAGTTGTTCTAGTGCCAACAGGAGGGATCCTCTCTTCCGGGGATCCCTTGGCACGTTTGACCTCAAAAATGGGAAGGAGGAGAGTCTCTTAACTCCAATCTGTATCCCCAACATACTGCGGAGAGCACCTATCTGTCTTGATCGCGTCCCGCCAGGTCTCTTGTGAACAACTGGAGTCCTCCCCCCACCCGACTGAGTGGGGGCAACCCTTCAATGAATTTAACTTTGGGGGAGGTTTTGTACCTCCCCTGACCCAGGGTTTCTCATTACCCTGCTATTGTCCCTGTTTTTTACCCCCGGGAATTGACCGAGGAGGCCGTCGGAACTGTTACACAGCCGATGCCCCAGGGACTGGAGAAGCAGGCCTCTTAAAGAGGGCCCTCTAACTCTGTTTTTAACCGGCAAGAGCGTATTTTTACCGCTGGAAATTTTCTGGATATATTTGTCCAGGTTTTCCCTGAATAAGCGTTCACCATGAAATGGGACGCTAACCAGCCATTCCTTACAGGGAGCTTCAGCAGACCAGTTTTTGAGCCATAGAAGCCTGCGCATATGTACTCTAGACAGCGTAAGGCGGGAGGCCTGATGGACTGAATCCTTTATGGCGTCAACCGCAAAGCCTAAGGCTCTAGGTAGATCAGCTAGGGCAAGGCCTGCTGATCTGTCAAGTCCCTCAAGACCTGTTTTAACTGATCCTTCACTGCTTAGCAGACCCCAATAGCTGCTACTGCTGGTTGTGTCACCAAGCTTGCTGTAGAAAGAAGCAGACTTTCATAAGGACTCCAATCTTTTATCTATTGGGTTCTTGAACATTTGGACATTATCCACTGGACATGTCAGTGATTTATACATACAAGAGATGGCTGCGTCCACTGTAGGGACCTTCCATTTTTTTTTTTTTTTGATGAACTTATCCTCCATGGGATAGACCACCGGAAATCTCTTGGGGGAATAATATTTTCTCAGGACGTTCCCAATCCTGGTAAATAAGCCCTTTCAGTAAAAGGGTGAAGTGGAAAAGAACAGACAGTCTGGGGGCTTCTAGCGACCCCAACGAGGATACAGTAGTGGTTGATGGTTCCGCAAGGTGCATTTTTAATGCCGATCGGACCATGTTAGTCAGAGACTGAACCCATAATCTTTCAGCTTGAGCTGCTGAGAAAGGTTCCTCCACTGTTGATTCCTCTATAACAGAATCAACCTCATCCTGATCCCCTTCAGGCAGGTCGATCCCTGTATGGGACTGTTGCTCTGCTAACAGGCACTCTGAAGGAGGAGACGGAGATCGGCGTGCTTTCCCTGACAGGGAGGCAGCGATCAATGTTGACAATCTCTCTCTAATCCTCCCAGAGCTGAGGAAAAAACCTCCTCTGTTACATACACAGGAGCAGGTGACTGAGGACAGCCACAGTACCAAGTACCCCTGCGGGGTCTCTATGGTCACTTACCTC
The DNA here is from genome assembly GCA_029206835.1 of Rana muscosa. Classification (NCBI taxonomy): domain Eukaryota; kingdom Metazoa; phylum Chordata; class Amphibia; order Anura; family Ranidae; genus Rana; species Rana muscosa. The sequence goes on from CM055117.1 coordinate 277,712,565, forward strand.
TGAACTTCAGGGGAGACTGGTGCAGCAGAAGCATGCCCACCTCAGAGCCCGATGAGACCCCCTTCGCTTCCTGGAAGATTCAGTTCCGGAGCTTCTGGACGGCATATTCTTAAGCCTAAAGCTGAGGTATTCCAGCCGTAATACACCACTTTTACTGAGAATAGTCTAGCACAATTGCTGCTATATCACAGTTGGTGTCTACTAAAGTGCCTTTCTAGGGGATGCCTGCATCAACCGCCTCTGTGTGCCTTTATCTGTTGCTAGCTCTGTCTGTGCATTCAATAGCCAGCTATAATGTGCTTTAAAACACGCTGGACGCCCGCACATGCGCAGTAGCGCCGCGGCGCACACCTGAGCGTCATCCACCCGCTCCGCCCCTTTTTTCAGATCGCCTCTATGAATAGAGGCGCGTGCACGCGCGCGGGCACGTGCGCCTTCGGCGCCCTTTTTTAAAAACAATAAGGAGCTAGACGGGAGCCAGGGCCCCCTTTGCCGCAGGGCCCGGGGATGGATGAGCGCAGCAACAGGGCAGAGGAGACAGCTTCCCAGCAGAGAACATACCAACTGCCTGGATTTGATTCTGGAAGAAAAAAATCCACATTACAAGAAAAAGAACCATAGCGGCCTCTAGTGTCTAACACAGGTACCGCGGTCTTACATTTTTTTTTATTTATTTTTTCTTGCCTACTATTAAAATTTTTACATTTTCTCAGTAGTAACAGGCATACACAGAATATTAGCGGGAATACCTTAGGTAACAGGCAGAAAGACAAAATAGGCTTGGGGGTCCCTCAATAGAACCAAGTTCCTGAGGGCCCCCACTTACCTTTTCCTCGCCGCAGGACTTTGTTTGGTCCACAGAAGCCCAAACTTCACCTATCACGGCAGGCATTGTAATCAAACCTTCAGGGACCGGGTTCCCAAGGATTCCACTCCCCTGGACCTGTATAGCACCCTGCACAGAAAACATCTTGGTCGTGGGTATGACCAGAGCTCTGGATCCCAGGGTCCAGCTCTCCTAAGAGAAGCATTACAGGCAAAACCTTGCTCTTCTCTGCAAGGCCCGGGTACCGACCGTTTAGCTATGAAGCTTTTTTGGTCGGATCCGGAATAGCTTACTGAGGCCCAAAAGAACCTGTACGCAAGCTCAGTGAAAAACACATGTTTCTTCTTGGCCAACACCTTAGACACTGGCAAAAAACTGAGGTGCTCCCGGATGGGAGGGGCTTATATAGGGGAGGGTACTTCCGGTTTTGGAAGTTGCCAGTGCCAGCACCTGACGGTATCTATATAACCCATTAGTAATGACTATGTCGCTCTGTGTCCCGTGATGTACGAGAAAGAAAAAGGGGCGGGGCGGGTGGATGACGCTCGATGCGCGCCGCGGCGCTTCTGCGCATGTGCGGGCGTCCCAGCATAGTTAAAAGACACAGTACAAGTGTCAGCTGGATGCAAACAGAGCTAGCAACAAACAGTGGCACACAGGGGCGGTTGATGCAGGCATCCCCATAGAAAGGCACTTTAGTGGACACCAGCTGGTATATAGCAGCAACTTTGTTAGACTATTACCAGCAAAATTGGTGTATGACGACGGGAATACCTCAGCTTTGTGCTTAAAGGATATGTCGTCCAGACGCTCCAGAAATAGATCTTCCAGGAAGCCAAAGGGGTCTCCATCGGGCTCTGAGGATATTGGGCATGCTTGTACTGCACCAATCTCCCCTGAGAATTCAGAGGTCAGTAGCCGTAGAAACCCCGCAGGAATGCCTGGTGCTGCGGCTGTCCCCAGTCCACCTGCTCCTGTATATATAACAGAGGAGGTTTTATCCTCAACTCTGGGAGGATTGGAAGAGAGATTAACAGCATTGATCGCTGCTTCCCTGTCACAGGAAAAGCGCGTCCGATCTCCGTCTCCTCCTTCAGAGTGCCTGTTAGTGGAGGAACAGCCCCACACAGAGATCGACCTACCTGAAGGGGATCAGGATGAGGTTGATTCAGTTATGGAGGAATCAACAGTGGAAGAACCTTTCTCAGCATCTCAGGCTGAAAGATTATGGGTTCAGTCTCTGACTAACATGGTCCGATCAGCATTTAAAATGCCTCTGGCGGAACCACCATCCACTACGGTTTCCTCGCTGGGGTCGCTAAAAGCTCCCCAGGCTGTCTGTTCCTTCCCAATCCACCCTTTATTAGAAGGGCTTATTTACCAGGATTGGGAGCATCCTGATAAAATATTTGCTCCCCCCAAGAGATTTCCGGTGATCTATCCCATGGAGGATAAGTTCATAAAAAAATGGAGGGTCCCTACAGTGGACGGAGCCATCTCTTCTGTTAACAAATCACTGACATGTCCAGTAGATAATGTTCCAATGTTCAAAGACCCAATAGGTAAAAAATTGGAGTCTTTACTAAAATCTGCTTTCTCTACAGCAAGCATGGTGACAACCTGCGGTAGCAGCGATTGGAGTCTGCCAAGCAGTGAAAGATCAGTTGAAACAGGTCTTAAGGGACTTACCAGATCAGCAGGCTCTTGCCCTAGCTGACCTGCCTAGAGCCTTGTGTTTTGCGGTAGACGCCATAAAGGATACAATCCAACAGGCCTCCCGCTTTACGCTGTCTATAGTACATATGCGTAGGCTTCTGTGGCTCAAAAACTGGTCTGCTGAAGCTCCCTGTAAAAAACTGCTGGTTAGCTTCCCATTTCATGGAGAACGCTTATTTGGAGAAGATCTGGACAAATATATCCAGAAAATTTCTGCCGGTAAAAGTTCACTCTTACCGGTTAAGAACAAGGGTAGAAGTCCTTCTTTTAAGAGGCCTACTTCTCCAGTCCCGGGCACATCGGCTGTGAAGCAGTTCCGACGGCCTCCGCGGTCAAATTCAGGGGGCAGAAATCAGGGACAATCACAGGGTAACAAGAAGCCCTGGATCAAGAGAGGTACAAAACCTCCCCCCAAGGCATGAAGCGTTGCCCCCACTCAATCGGGTGCGGGGAAGACTTCAGTTGTTCAGAGACCTGGCGGGACACCATCAGAGACAGATGGGTGCTCTCCGCAGTAAGTCTGGGATACAAGCTGGAGTTAAAAGGCACTCCTCCTGCCCAATTTATGAGGTCAAACGTGCCAAGAGATCCCCAAAAGAGAGGATCCCTCCTTCTGGCACTAGAACAACTATTGCTCCAAGGTGTAATCATGAAGGTTCCCCTGGAAGAAAGCGGATTCGGGTTTTACTCGAACCTTTTCACAGTCCCCAAACCAAATGGGGACGTGAGGCCCATATTAAATCTAAAAGGGCTAAACAAGTTCCTAAATATCAGGACTTTTCGGATGGAGTCGATCCGATCGGTGGCCACCGCCCTACAAGGGCAGGAATGGTTAGCCTCGATCGACATAAAAGGATGCTTATCTGCATATTCCCATCTTTCCGGCCCACCAGAAATTTCTACGCTTTGCAGTAGAAGGGCGCCATTTTCAGTTCAGAGCCTTACCTTTCGGTCTGGCCACAGCACCACGAGTGTTCACAAAAATTCTGGCCCCATTATTGGCCAATCTAAGAACACAGGGTGTAACGATAATGGCATATCTAGACGACCTGCTACTAATAGACCACTCAGTGGAAAAGCTGGAAGTAGCTATTCTCAAGACAATAAGTCAGCTCTAAGACCAGTCAAAAGTCTGGAATACTTAGGGCTAAGGCTGGATTCAAATCAGAGAAAGATTTTCTTACCTCCAGAGAAGGTGTCGTCTTTAAAAGATTTGACCCACTTAGTGGGTACAAAAAGAAAACCATCCATACGCCTCTGCATGAGGCTGCTGGGAAAAATGGTGGCTTCATTCGAAGCGGTACCCTACGGTCAATTCCATTCAAGGAATTTGCAAAGGGCCATACTGTCAGCCTGGAACAAAAAAGTTCAGGCTTTAGACTTACCAATGTCCCTGTCCCCTTCCGTTCGCAAGAGCCTCCATTGGTGGTTGGTGCCCCAGAATCTGGAAAAAGGGAAACCCTTCAGTCCGGTTTCTTGGAAGGTAGTCACTACAGATGCCAGCCTCATAGGCTGGGGGGCAGTACTGGAGCAATGGTCTCTCCAGGGCAAGTGGTCAGAAGCAGAAAAGGCCCTGCCCATCAATCTCTTAGAGATACGAGCAGCCCGGTATGCCCTAGTAGCATGGACATCCAAACTCCAAGGGTCCCCTGTCAGAATTCAATCAGACAATGCCACAGCAGTGGCATATATCAATCACCAGGGTGGCACCAGGAGTCGTGCAGCCCAGAGGGAAGCAAATTGCATCCTGGAGTGGGCAGAAAGATATGTCCCAGACATATCCGCGGTTTTCATCCCAGGAGTGGAAAATTGGAGAGCGGACTTTTTAAGTCGCCAACAATTATGCCCGGGGGAATGGTCTCTTCACCCCGAGGTTTTCCAGGCAATATGCCAGCGGTGGGGAACACCGGATGTAGATCTGCTAGCATCCAGATTCAACGCAAAGGTGGACAGATTTGTGTCTCGCACAAGGGATCCTCTAGCTTGCGGCTCGGATGCCTTAGTGTTCCCTTGGGATCAGTTCAAGCTGATATATGCATTCCCACCGCCACAATTGTTACCGCGATTACTCCGCAGAATCAGGGTAGAAAAGAAACCAGTGATTCTGGTGGCTCCAGCGTGGCCCCGAAGGGCATGGTACGCGGAGATTGTAAAAATGTCAGTGAGGAGTCCTTGGACCCTCCCGCATCGTCCGGACCTGCTGTCGCAGGGACCGATATACCACCCTTCCTTACCAGCCCTAGGTTTGACGGCCTGGCTATTGAAGCCCACATTCTGAAAAAGAGAGGGCTCTCTAATTCTGTGGTATCTACCATGATCAATGCCAGGAAGCCGGTATCCAGGCAGATCTATTATAGGATCTGGAAAGCGTACATTACGTGGTGTGAGGCCAAGAAATGGCATCCATGTAAGTACGTGATAGGGAGGATTTTGGACTTCCTACAGTGGGCTGTAGATAGGAAGCTGGCCTTGAGTACTATCAAGGGTCAGATTTCGGCCTTGTCAATATTTTTTCAAAGGCCCTTGGCTTCGCATTCACTAGTCAAAGCTTTCATACAAGGAGTGATGCGTATTAGCCCTCCGGTTAGTGTTCCCATATGTCCTTGGGACTTAAACCTGGTTCTGTCAGTTCTACAGAAACAACCGTTTGAACCTTTGCAACACATTTCCTTGGTTCTTCTCACCAGGAAATTGATTTTCTTAGTAGCCGTTTGTTCGGCTAAAAGAGTATCGGAATTAGCCGCCTTGTCCTGTAAGGAGCCATATCTGGTTGTCCATAAGGACAGAGTAGTATTACGTCCTCATCCAGCCTTTCTTCCCAAGGTGGTATCGAGGTTTCATTTGAACCAAGATGTGGTTCTTCCTTCTTTTTTCCCCAAACCTAGCTCGGTAGAGGAAAAGTTATTACATTCTTTGGATGTAGTAAGAGCAGTTAAAGCTTATCTAAAAGCCACTGCTCAGATTCGCAGAACGGATACTTTGTTTATTCTGCCGGAAGGCCCCAGAAAGGGTCAGGCAGCATCAAAATCCACTTTAGCCAAGTGGATTCGACAGGTCATAATACAAGCCTATGGCTTGAGAAAGAGACCGCCTCCGTTCAAAGTTAGGGCGCACTCCACAAGAGCAGTTGGAACTTCATGGGCAGTGCATCACCAGGCCTCCCTGGCTCAAGTATGTAAGGCCGCAACATGGTCTTCGGTACACACGTTTACTAGATTCTACCAGGTAGACGTTAGAAGTCAGGAGGATGTCGCCTTTGGGCGCAGTGTGTTGCAGGCCGCAAAAGATCCTCATGCCTGATGGCGCCCAGCTTATGTATCCCTCCCCTCATTTGGCATTGCTTTAGGACATCCCATTAGTAATGACTAAGTCGCTCTGTGTCCCGTGATGTACGAAAAAGAAAAAGGGATTTTTATAACAGCTTACCTGTAAAATCCTTTTCTTGGAGTACATCACGGGACACAGAGCTCCCACCCCTCTTTTTGGGACACTTATTGCTTGGCTACAAAACTGAGGTGCTCCCGGATGGGAGGGGCTTATATAGGGGAGGGTACTTCCGGTTTGGAATTGGCCAGTGCCAACACCTGAAGGTAATCTATATAACCCATTAGTAATGACTAAGTCGCTCTGTGTCCCGTGATGTACTCCAAGAAAAGGATTTTACAGGTAAGCTGTTATAAAAATCCCTTTATTTAAAATCAAGTTGATTTAAATCAAGCCTTTTTACTAGTGATTAAAATCGACTTGATTTAAATCAAATCCACCCTGAAAACAAATGTAAAAATCTAATTTCTTCATCAATTTAGGTAAATATGCATTCTGCTACATATTTTTGGTAAACAATTCCCAGTAAGTATATACCGATTGGTTTGCGCAAAAGTTATAGCGTATACAAACCATGGGATATTTTTATTTATTTTACTAGTAATGGCGGCTTTCAGCAACTTATTGCGATATTGCGGCTGGCAAATCAGGCACCTGACACTTTTTTGGGAGACCAGTGACATTATTATAGTCAACAGTGCTAAAAATATGCACCCCCACTGTACTGATACCAGCAAGGAAGGGGTTAACTTCAGGGGTGATCAAAGGGTTAAATGTGTGCCTAGCTGGTGATTCAGTGTAGTGGGGGAGGTGCTTTTACTAGTGAAAGGCATGGATCGGTGTTCCTGCTTTATAGAAACACAGGATCCATGCCTTCTGTACTGACAAAACAGCAATCTGCCTTGTTTACATGGGTAGACTGCCATTCTGTCAGTCTAACGAACAATCAGCGGGTGCTGGCGGACATCGGTCTGCAGGACCCGCTAATCAGCCCCTGCTGTGTAAAATCACAGCAGTGCGTCCTCACCCCCGATACCCAGAAGTGCAGAATCATGTATACGTGTGCGTATATATATATATATATATATATATATATATATATATATATACATATACACACACACACACACACACACACACATATATACATACATATATGCACACACACATATATACACACACGATCCGGCACAGCGCAGACGCCCTGTAGAAGTAAATGTGCTATGGGGGTGGTCAGCAATTGGTTGTAAGGGCTGTACACACCTGCCCTCAGCTTCCTGGTCTCTAGTAAGGCCTGGACACAGGTTTAGAGGCTTCTTCCCTCTCAAAGCTCTTCAAAGTCTCTGGACTCAAGAACCCAATCTGGGAGTTGGAAAATCAGAGGAGAACTGAACACCCAATTTTCTCTGCTCAGAACAGATATTAAATCTGTACCTGAGAGAACCCTGTGTGTCATTTACCTAGCACTGTTACAATATCTATTTATTGTAATAAATGTGAGTTAGGGACCTTAGATGGTAAGCTCCCTGAGGGCAAGGACTGTGTAAATTAACGGCGCTCTATAAAAGTACCTGTAAAAAAAAAAATAAAAAAAAATTATATATATATATATATATATATATATATATATATATATTTTTTAGACACCAGTTCCAGTCTACTAAAACAACAGATAGAAGCCACAAATGTATTTAACACCTGTACGAAACAAATGCATTTTCTGGACTGAACTAATATTCAGGATTTGTCAATCTGTCATTGTATGTTGTCATAATATCGTCACATCTATTGCTTGGGGGATTGGTTCAGGCAATAAACAGCTGTTTCTTTACTGGAATGGCAATTAGCATGTAAAATTACATTTTATAAACACCTGTTGGTCTTAGTTGTTGGAAGTGGTATATAGTCAATCAAAAAATAAGTGACCTACATTGTCTCTTTTGGCTGTTTTTGTAAGCCAGTTTGATAACTGTCAATACTAGCCCCTGCGTGGGCGTAACTATTGCACGCTGGCTACTTGTTAAACTCAAATAAAATGATTGAAACAGAAAAAAGAAGGGCCCGTTCGCACTATGTGCGGTGACTGGAGCTCTGCACCCGATTTAATGCCATTCACTGCAAGGTCACATTGCATTCTGTGCGCCCCATGCTCACCACAATGCTGGTACAGATATACTGTATATTTCTGCAGCGCATCACACCCCACTGCTGGGCAGAGACTTGAATGAAGTGGAAACTTGTGCACTCTCAATAAAGTGTAATGGGTAACTGAATGTTATTAAAGATTACCTTTCCTTTTCAATCTGCAGCTCTGTACACTTCTGTAAAATGCAATGCAATATGGCTACCTGGAGGTGTGCTGTACACAGATGGTGTACAGAACACCTCCCCCCACGTATGTCATTTCCTGCTTGTGCGATTGGCTCACTGATTTTCCTAGAAGTCTGCACTAAGATACAAGTCAGATATCAGGCATCCCCTTCAACCAAAATGGCCTTTTTGGTGAGATACTCCCAAAGAAAATCACATCTAAAAAGGATGTAAATCCTGCAATTTTCCTCAGAGCCCTGCAGGTGCAGCAGCCGATTGATAATTACAAAACCACTCCCATACAGACAAACTACTATTTCTCCAGAATCACAAAAGGTAGAAAGCTGCAACAAAATTTGTTAAAATCCTTGCAATGCACATGTTTTTTTTTTTTCTCAAGAAAAGTGGAGTTACTCTTTAAAAAACAGGGGGGGGGGGGACATTATGATGTGTTGTAACTGACACCAGCCTGCATGCTAAAATAGAATGTTTTAGCATGCAAATAGTGCGAATGGACCCTAAAATATTGTAGTAAAATATTTACGCATAAATATGCAACATGAATTCATCAGAACCCAACATAAGTCAAATGAAGATTAAACACAACAGTGATACAGCAAAACCAGCACACAGCTGAATTTCTGTCCTGTTACTACAAAGAACATTGTCAACTGACCTTTAAAATTGTTGTAAACCTCAGACATGAAATATGAACAAAGCATATTCCTCCATAGTGTGTACTTGTCTCAATTGAGAGCATTAAGTATCATTTCTTTCAGCATAAATCACTTCTGACAAGCTTTCCCGGCAGAGATAAAAAAGGTGTCAGGGGAGGGAGCTTGAGCCGATTGACAGCCTCAGCTCTGTTTCTGTGTGAAGGGGGGTGTCTCTTCCCTCCAATCAGCTCTCAGAGCTCTCCTCACTGAGCTCTGCAGAGTGAAACTTCAGCTCTATGCCCTCGTTTTTTTCTGACTGTTCTGACCAGCTTTATAATTTCTGTACTTTGAACAGATCTAGAGAAGAGTGCAGCTAAACATGTACAACCCTATGTAGGAGGATTTGTTTCATCTCTATCACCTGTGACCAGTCACTTCACTGGGTATATGTAGGGGTTCACAACCACTTTAAAGCAAGCTTATCCTGTGGCCAAATTTTGAACTTCCAAATCGTTGTTTAACTGGGTTTTCTGAGCCCAACGCCTCAAAGTAATGCTCAACTATAAATACCCAAGATTAGAAAATGGCCACCACCATCTTGGTTCCTGGTTGGAGAAAAGAAAATGTAAGCCATCATTCAGCTGTCGGTCCCTGCATTGTGTGCATTCTCTTTTCTGTAGTGGTCATGTGCCTTGATCAAATCTACAGTATGCTGAGCAGTTCCATGACGAGGCAATGTTTATAGTCTTGCCTTTTAGGGAGATCAGTCTCTTGTCTCACCTTTATGGAGGGAGCAGCTGGAGGGCATTGTGCCATCTCATCCAGCAACTTGGCAGAGAGTTAGTATTTGCTATAAACTAACAGATGTTGTTTCTCAGCTTGAATATCACACATTGGAACAAGTGAGACATCGCTTGAGAAGTAGGTTTCCCACACTGATAAGGTTGTTTTACTTAATAAGTTCTCTTCAAAGGGCCTATATACATTTTTTTTTTCTTTTAAGATCTTATTTATACTGTGTGCTAATGTTTTAACAGACTTATGATGAGCGATCTTTTACAATGCACCAAAGTGGGGTGACAACTATCGGTCATTGCTTTGGGGGGGGGGGCAGTTTTCTTCTAAATACGCTCACGCAAACACAACTCACCTGAAACAATGTTACCAGCCAAGTTCAGGTTGTACTTACAGTGTTACCAGGTAATATCATACAGCTGAGCAAACAAAAACACATTATAAATATTCTTTGATAAATCAGCCCCCCCCCCCCCCCAAAGAGTACCTTTTTGCTTTACAGTTTACATGATGGAGATGTAATAGAGATGTTTAGCTATACGGTATCTTCTCATGATTTACATTGGTCACAGACATTACATCCTGTCTGTAGATAAAAACAAGCTGTGCAGCTTTGACCAAAGTTGAATACCCTTGCTATACATTTATTAAATTGATCCCCTGCAGATTTTGTAAGTTTGCCCACTTACAAAGAAATGAAGGGTCTATAATTTTTATCATAGGTGTATTTTAAATGATAGAGACAGAATATCAACCAAAAAGCCAGAATAAACAAATGCTATAAATTAAGTTGCAGTTCAGTGAGTAAAATAAGTATTTGATCCTGAAGCAAAACGTGACTTACTACTTGGTGGACCCTTGTTGGGAAGTACAGAGGTAAGTTTTTTCTTGTAGTCGGTGATCAGGTTTGCACACATCTCAGGAGGGATTTCGGTCCACTTTTCTTTACAGATGATCTCAAAAGGTTTTTTGGCTGTCGCTTGAAGTTTCAGCTCCCTCCATACATGCTCCCTCAGCTATAAAACGGCGATCAATAGGAGGACATCTGAAAAACGATTTCCAATGTGTCCTATTCACACCAGAATGCTGTGGATTAGGGGTGTTGAATATAAATCGTAGCATCGCGATTCAGCTGTCCACGATTGTGCATCGATGCTACGACCGGCCTAAATCGATTGGCGAATTACGTCATCCCGGCTTGCCCTGTCTCTCATGGGAGAGCGCTCCCCCAGTGTGCGCTACTTACAGGTGTTAAACTAACTATCTCATTGAAAATTATGTCTTACAGTACATTAAGTGCCCCACTGTACATGCTTTAAAAATATGTAGCTACATACCGCATTTCAGAGTGCCCCTCAGCACTCATGCGACTGCCCAGCCTGCCTCTCTTCTCCCGATCTGACAGCTACAGCGGGCGGGGCAGAGAATCCCCCGCTGACGTCAGCCTGGATGTCACGTGAGCGCCCCGAGGGGCACACTGAAATGTGGTATGTAGCTACATATTTTTTTAAAAGCATGTACAGTGGGGCACTTAATGTACTGCAAGAAGGGATTCAATAAGACAGTTTGTTTAATACCTGTAAGTAGAGTACATACGAGTTTGTACTCTACTTACAACTTGTACTGGCTCCGTGCTGGGAGTTCAGCTCCACTGTGTTAACTCCTAGTGTGCTGGAATGTGCAAACAGGGAAGTTGAGCTGAACTCCCAGCATGGAGCCAGCACGGTGAACTTCATAGGGCTGTTTGTTAGCTGTGGATTCCATCAAGCCTATCCTCCCAGCAGCAGTGTTTTTTTTTCTCCTATGTGAATGCCTGTACCCTTCCCTTTCATTCTTCCATCTTTCAGTCTCCCCCCCCCCACCAGTTTTATCTTTGAACTGTACCTGCAATTTCAATATATTTTAGCACAAGTTAGTGTGAATTGGCCCTTAGTAATGTCCTAGCACAAAGCCAGGGTGAGGTTATGGGGTTTTATATGTCCAGCTTCATGCAGTAAATGGCCTTCACTTATAGCAAGGGCATTTTTTAAATTTCGGTCAAAGCTGCACAGTTTGTTTTTATTTATAGACACCCCCTGTCTAAACTAAGGCCGACCATACGAGGTGGAAATTGCAGGAATGGTTGCAGGAAAGAAATTTGCATGATTCCCTCATCAACACAGACAGTGCTGACAGAGGAATCAGCAATTGTCTACTCCTGGCAGGAAGCTGTCCCTGCCGGAAGACGACAATGATTATCGCTAGCGGCTATAGCAGAGACTAGTGACAGTCATAAGAATCTTGTAGTCTGGTTTGTACCCAAGTTGATTGATTGATCAACTTGGTACATTCAGCCTGCCCATTAACGGTTTGAATCTTTTCCGGTTCCTGCTGAACCGCTAGAGATTAGAACCGTGTATGGGCGACCTAACCCTTCACATCCATCTTTTTATCTGTTCCTCAAAATGGTTAAATCCAAGGCATGCCGCAAATTATAACTGGTACAGTTTCTAGTGTGATTATGTTAGGTCTCAACTGAACCGTCAAGCCATCAAAAACGTTCAGCACCATGGCAACTTCACATCAAAACAAAAGCCAAGAAGGCAGCATCCTTGGCTGTAAAGTTAAAAAAAGGGTTTTATTCCACTTTCATTCCAGCAGAAGACTCACATGAGGAACAGTGGCCGTCTATGGCCAGCCAAACATTAAAGAAAGAAATTAGTCACAGGGTAGCAATGTGTAAACATTAGGTGGAACTAAAATTACAATAAACTAAGCAACATTCAAATTTTGTAAAGCACACTGATCAATTCGCTGTTTCTGAGTTTTTTACAACAAAACTGCAGGTTTGCATGCATCCCTAGAAAAAAACTCACATGTGTGGTGGAGATCCCCCCTTTCCACTTTTACTATGAACATTTTTGTTTGCAGACACATATCCCTGGGTACATAATAGAGTTGCCACCTCATCCCTTTAAAACCGATCACATATGAATTACACAGGTTCTGAGGCTAATTTAATGCAGATAGGGCAACAAGTGAGTTTAATTACTACCTTAATCAGCCTCAGAACCTGTGTAATTCATGTGTGTTCGGTTTTAAAGGGATGAGGTGGTAACCCTAGTACATAATGTCTTAAACATTCCTATCGCTAGGTGCACAATCGAGACCCATCTAGCCACAGCAGCTATCTGCCTCTATAGCTGGGCCATGGATGGATCGAAATTTGGCTGGTTCAGCAGTGACTGGCCAAATTTTGATCCATGTGTGACCGCTTCTGCTTGATGCAAGTTGATCCAACGTTTGACTTCTGTCTTCGAACTGCAGCTGCTGAGCAGTGTATTCAGCTGGAAGGATTCCTCCGTCCACCTTGATGGTGTCGGTGAAGGAACCCACTCGTTTTTTTCTTTTGGTTCAGCCTCCTGGCTGAATGGAAAGAAAAAAAAAAAAAAAAAACCCCTATCCATCTATGGCCAGCCTAAGAGTTTGACAGGCTGCCAGCCATGGGGCTGAGTGTCCATGGGGTTTTGCAGTGCTAGTTACAACACTCTGAACACCATTTTAAAAACTTAAAAACCGTTGCAGTTTTTTTTTTTTTTTTTTACACATTTGAAAAACTAAATTTAAAAATAGACATTCCAAAAGATGAGTGTCTCCTATAGTAGACACAGTACAGGTATTCAGTGACGACTGAAGATTTAAAAATCTAGGCGGGCACGTTACTTGAATAAAACATTTCTTTTTTAAGTGCGACATGCATGTTGACTTCACTGTCCACATAACAGAATGATTTACTAGGCTGAACATTTGTTTACTCCTATTGCAAAAGGGAAGATTAGACCAATGCTGCAAGTTCCACTTTCCTCAGAGGTAGAGTCAAAAGTTTTTAACCACTCTGATTTATCCCTGTGAACATTATGTGGATGAACACACCAGGATGTAACGTCAATGAGCACCTTACACCATACTCTGAGGCAGGGGGTGCAGTCATGCAGAGGTTAGCTGTGCTCCTCAAAAAGGTATACTGTATTAAAGCAGAACTTCACCCAAAAAGGTGGAAGTTCTGTTCCTCCACCACCTTCCTCTGAGGTCGCAAGGAGTGTCAGCCAGCTTCCCACAGTTAACTTGTTGGCACCACCGGGGGCATGAAAACTTGCAAAGAGCCAGCCCGGGTAAAAACGGCACTGGATCATTGGACAGGTAAGTGTTTACTAAAAGTCAGCAGCTATAGTTTTTGTAGCTGCTGACTTATTTGTGAAAACCTGGCTGAAGCTCCTCATGAATAATAATGCACCGGCCTGTAGTTTTATAGCCAGCAATCTAAAACATTTAAAATGCTAAAGCCACTTTCCTGGGGAAAAATAAGCAAAAAATAAAAAATTTATATAGCATATAGAATTGCGACTCAAGTCATATTGTAATTGAATGTTATTAAAAATTACTCTTCCTTTTAGGGCTGCAACTAACGATTATTTTCATAATCGATTAATCGGCCGATTATTTTTTCGATTAATCGGATAAAAATCATAAAAAAAAACGGAATGTGCCATTTATTCGTTTATTTAAAAGTAATAATGAATTCCTACCGGGGACACCAATGATGGGGCATTATTCCTCCCGGGTACACCAATGATGGGGCATTATTCCTCCCGGGGACACCAATGATGGGGCATTATTCCTCCCGGGGACACCAATGATGGGGCATTATTCCTCCCGGGGACACCAATGATGGGGCATTATTCCTCCCGGGGACACCAGTGACGGGGCATTATTCCTCCCGGGGACACCAGTGACGGGGCGTTATTCCTCCCGGGGACACCAATGATGGGGCGTTATTCCTCCCGGGGACACCAATGATGGGGCGTCATTCCTCCCGGGGACACCAATGATGGGGCACTATTCCCCCCATAAACACCAATGGGGCACTATCCCCCCCAGAAACACCAATGGGGCACTACCCCCCCCAGAAACACCAATGGGGCACTACCCCCCCAGAAACACCAATGGGGCACTATCCCCCCCCCAGAAACACCAATAGGGCACTATCCCCACTAGAAAACACCAATGGGGCACTACCCCCCCCCAGAAACACCAATGGGGCACTATCACCCCCCAGAAACACCAACGGGGCACTATCCCCCCCCAGAAACACCAATGGGTCACTATCATCCCCCAAGAAACACCAATGGGGCACTATTCCCCTCTCCCCCAGAAACACCAATGGGGCACTATCATCCCCCAAGAAACACCAATGGGGCACTATTCCCCTCTCCCCCAGAAACACCAATGGGGCACTATCATCCCCCAAGAAACACCAATGGGGCACTATTCCCCTCTCCCCCAGAAACACCAATGGGACTATTACTATTCTCCCCCCTCCCTCCCAGGAAAACCAATGATGGGGCACTCCCCCCCCCCCCGGAATACATAAGTTGGGGCACTGACTGAATGTGTACTGTTTGTGGGTGCTGTGTACTTTTTTTACTTAGCTGCTAGCCGCTACCTTTTTTCACACAGCAGCTCGGCTTAGTCTCCTCACAGCTTCTCGCCCTCGCCTCTCTGTTCCATCGAGGCAGCAGCAGGCGGGGCTGAGAAGATCTGTGGGAATGACGTCAGCAAGGAGGAGAGGCGCGCCGCGGACGTGCAGCGGCAAGGACGTGCCTGGTCACAGCGCCGCGGACACAGGAAGGAGGGAAGGATTTTTGCAACGGACGGACAGGTGCAAGGTGCGGACCAACTAATCGATAATGAAAATCGTTGACAACGATTTTCATTATCGATTATTATCGATAATATCGATTAATCGTTGCAGCCCTACTTCCTTTTCAATCTGCAGCGTTGTAATTTTCTGTAAAATGCAATGCAATATGGCTACCTGGAGGTGTTCTGTACACATTTCCTGCTTGTTTGATTGGGTCACCAATTTTCCCAGAAGTCTGCACTAAGATACAAGTCAGATTCAGGCATCCTCTCTAACAAAAATGCAATTTTTTGGTGGGATACTCCCAATAGGAAATTGCATCTAAGGCAGGGTTTACACTAGAGAAAGAAGCGGCTCACAGCAGGAGTCCGGTGCGTCAACATTCACTGTTTCAGGTCAGATCTCAGCCCGAATTCTGGGCTGAATTCGGTCTCTGAAAACGGACCAAAAGACGCACAGGACCCCACACACATTTCCACACATATAGCAAGGTCCCAGGCCTCCTTCAGTCTAATGAGAACATCCAGGGCCAAAGCTGACATCCTTCTGTATGTGGTGGGTTGTGAGGCATGGTGGGTGCAGAGTAGTTAACGTTATTGGGCACCAGACACTTCTTGAATGCAAAAGAACATTTATTTCACTTAAACTTTTTGGGGGGAGAGAGGGTTAGGGCCAGGACATCCTTAGATAGTTGCAGGTTCAATTGGTAGACTCTGAGACTTCAACAGGAGGAGGACAGCCATGCAGGGAAAGGCATACAGCAAGACACCATATCTGCATGTGCAGAAATGCTGTTTCCTATGGCAACAGTCTTTAACAGTTCCCAACACAAATGCAACAGTCCTTTTACTTCCACACTCCTTGTAGTTCTTCAGCCCACTGAACTCCCAGTCTCTCACTAGACTAGATGATTCACTGTCACTGAATCCCTCGAGTTCCTCCCATCTTCACGGCAGTAGCTTTCTCAAGCGTCACCCCACCTTCTCTGCTGGGTCCCTAACTTGGCACTCAAGATACCTCTCAAGCTTCACTCCACTGGCCTGCTCGGTCCCTGGCTTGACACACAAGGCTGCTCTGCAAGCATCATCTCCGCTGGCTGGGTCCCTGGCTTGATACCCACTGAAGTTTCTAGATTCTTCACCGTCCCCGGTTGGTGAGAATACTGCTCTGGTACTTGCTTCAGTTACTCACTGTGCACCCTGGTAATAAGGTGGATAGTCCCTTACTGGCAACAGCTTCCCCTCTACCTCCGAACACGAGAGGTTCTCCGGCCGGCAGAACCGTCACTTTTGGTTGGACTGCAAGCCGCAATCCCAACCCTGCGCTGCTCTCTTGCTTCTGGATAGGCCCTCAGACAGCCTAGGAGCCAGATGTGCCCAGGATAGGCCCAATCTCTAGCCTAGCAGCCCGGGCAATACAACACACGTCCACCCAGACAGCCTTCCAGGTGGCACAGAACACAGATCACCTGACTCCACCCAAATATATAGGCTCTCCCAGCAGGCCAAGGGATTCAACAAAACCCCTGCCCATTGGCTGGGATACCCCATATACCCAAATTCTGACCTTGCAGTGCCCTTGTCCTATCTAATGACACCAGGTACCCGACCACCTAGCGGCAAAAAAAGAGACGTGCAGCAATTACAGACTTGGGAATCAATTGATTTCACTCTAACAATAGGCCAGGGTAGCTATACCTGGCAGGTAAATTTAGGAGCAACCCTGCCTAAACACCAGGGTGCTACATATATGAATGGTTTCCATTGGAAATCATGGGGTTACAGCTTGTCATGCGACTTTGCACTCCCAAGTGGCAGGACAGGTCGCACAAGTGTGAAAGGGGCCTAAAGGGATGCAGACCAAGCAATTTCCCTTAGAGCCCTGTAGGTGCAGCAACTCGTTGATAATTACGAAACCACTCCCAATTGATTCACTTACCACATGGACACATATAGTCAGTTTTCATCTATCCATTGAAGGATGAAAAACGGACATCAATGCATCTCTATAAAAAAAACTGATGTGAATGGATGATCATCCATTCACATCAGTTAACAGCCGCTTCCGTCAATATCTGTTTTTTTGAACGTCCCGTTATTGCATGAAAAAATGGCTGTGGGAATCAAGTGGACTAGGACTCTAAGCTGGTGGACGTAAAAAACAGATGTAAACATCATCTGTTTTTTCTTTGAAAAAAATGTGACTGTACTAATGAAACGAACGGTCCACATGTGTTAAAGGGGCCATAAACAGGGATTTCTTCAGAATAACAAAAAAGGTAGGAATCTAACAAAGTTTGCAAAATCCTTGTAATATACCTGGACCAACCACCCAGAGGGGAATGTTTTTTTTCCTGCAACAAAAGTTGTTACTGTAATTATTTTTTTTTCAAACATATGGTTATTGTGAGTATAAGCCCCATAGTTTCCACGCGTATATCTCTTTGTATTATATAAGGGACTGCCAATCTGTTTATGTTTATATGCATATTTGAGGCTCTTTCCAACAATTTTTTTTTTATTTGCGGAGGAGAGAAACTGTTTTGAATGTCTCAAATTCTTTCACTGCAGATGCAAGGTGATTTTAGGCCAAAGTGTTTTGTTTTGGATAGAGTACAGAAGGCTTAAACGCTCTAATTTTACTTCATGTTGAAGGCACAACAGTGAGAGCCGGTTCACACAGGGGCAACACGACTCTTTGGAGGCGACCTGAGCCTGCACCACAGCGCGTCATGGGGCGACTTACAAGTCGCCTCCAGGACAGGAGACATTCCAGTGGCCAACCAACCTTGAATCAGCTCTGTGGGAGGGAGGGTTTTGCCTGAGAAATGTATGTTCTCTTCCTGGAATGTTGCTTCTGTTTAGACCGTGATCCGAATTCTGAGGCGACTTCCATTGAAATCAATGGATACAAATTGCCTAGAAGTCGCCTAGAAGTCGCCTAGAAGTCGGATTGAAGTCGGATTGAAGTCGGATTGAAGTCGGATTGAAGTCGGATTGAAGTCGGATTGAAGTCGTACAGGAACCTTTTTTGAAGTCGGAGCGACTGCAGTCGTGTACATTAAGACGGCTCCATTCACTTCCATTACTTTTAAAAACAGCGCGACTTGGGGCGACTTGAAGTCGCCTCCCGAGTCGCCCCTGTGTGAACCGGCTCGAAGAGAGTGGAAATCTCTCCAAAATGAAGGGAATTTCCACAAACAGTTTTCACTTGAAGAAAACTCTAAAGTGTTGGACTTTTCATCACTTCTTCTCGTGGACATTGGTCATTAGGCAAATAAAAAGGGTTAATCTAGCAGATGGGGACACAAACCAGAATAAAAACTCGATAGGGATTGTAACCCCTCACTGCCCTATTCAAGCCTGAAAGAAAATTGCCTAAACACACACTTTACTGATGCCCAAAGTTTGGTCACCAACTTAGGCTGGCGTGTGAGTGATTCTGTGGCACTGCTCAGGGATCCTCACACAGCCAAAGAAGAAGTAGAGCCAAAGCTTTTTTGGGGGCGTACTTCTCCTGGAAATCACAGAAGTGCAATTCGCGCTGCACTCCTGTGTCCTACATTCAACTGACAGCAGTGTTAATTTTGGCAGCAAATTTCGATTTAGTCTTAGTCTTAAGCCTCGTACACACGGTTGGACTTCCATCGGACTTTTCCGTGGATTTTTGTCCGAACGGAGTTGGTTGGGAACACCCATAGCATACACACGCTCGGACTTTTCTGCAAACTTTCTTAAAACTTCTTACAACATCGCGTGTTTTTTCTGCTCTTTTCTGCTCTTTACTGCCACCCTTTGGTCAACTTCTGCTATTGTTGGTTGATTTTAACATTAGTGGTTTTGTCCATCGGACTAAAGTCCGATGGTTATCTGTACACATGGTCGGACTTTGCTCCATCGGACTTTTGTTGGGCAAAAGTTTGTCCGTTTGCAGACCCAACTTTTGTCCGATGAAATCCAAAACCAAACGAAAAAAGTTTGTCCGATGGAGCGTACACACGGTCGGATTGTTGGTCCAACTTGCTCAAAACGAAGTTTGTTGGGCAAAAGTCCGACCGTGGGTACGGGGCTTTAGGACTAAAATGGCATTTTAGTTTTAGTCCCATTTTAGTCTTCTGCAATTGTTTTAGTCATATTTAGTCGACTAAATCTCCAGTACATTTTAGTCGACTAAAATCTAATGGGTGTAATTAAATTGTAATGCATTAGTTAACATTTCTCTACAATTTCCAAACTCATTATAAACTGCTGGAGTGAAGAATCGAATATGTTATTAAAGTGGTTGTAAACACACTTTTTCAACTTGCACCTACAGGTAAGCCTAGATTAAGGCTTACCTGTAGGTGCAAGAAATATCTCCTAAACCTACACGGTTTAGGAGATATTTAATAAAAATGACAGGCGCCACTGTCTACGGCGAATGCGCACCGTAGACAACGGCGCATTCATGGGGTTAATCCCATTCACAAAATCGGCTACTTCCCAGCAATCGCTGGGCGTAGCCGAATGTGACAACTCCCGCGCGCATGCACGGAGGCACGTCTTCGCCGCTCCGGCCAATCACAGTGCCGGAGCGGCGCTGTGATTGGCTGGTGCGGCAATACCCGGAAGTAACATTCCGGCTATCGCCGCAGTGATGTCTGCGTCTGGAGAGAGGGACGCGGACAGCTTCGGGGGCCCCGATCTAAGGTAAGTAGTACATAATGAGCTAGTATGCTAGTCATACTAGCTCATTATGCCTTTCTCTTGCAGGTTGGCTAAGAAAAAAAAAAAAAATTAGTGGGTTTACAACCACTTTAATTATGGTATTGTGGTATGAACATGCACTACAGACCAGTGTTAATTTTGAAGTCAAATTTCAATTTAGTTTTATTTTAGTCTTTTGACTAAAATTACATTTTAGTTTTAGTCCCATTTTAGTCATCTCAATTGTTTTAGTTTTAGTCATATTTTAGTAGACTAAAATAGTATTCATTTAGTCGACTAAATTAACACTGGCTGACAGAGCTGAAGCCCATTGTCAGCTGATGTCACAAAGCCGGTCCAAGCACTGCAGGGATCCAGACAATGGCGGAATATGCCCAGATGGCTGACCAGCAGCTGGCTCAGCCTCTCAGCATGCCACTGAAAGCCTGAGCCAACCGTTCCCATCCTCTCCGCAGCCTGGCGCTTCAGTGAGCAGTCACCAGCTCTCTGTTAACTGAAAAACGACAACAGAGTGATCAGCGGTCTTTCACAACTTCCCGTCTGCCATATAGCAAAATGACGTGCGCAAATTAGTTAAATGATGTCAAGCAGGATAAGCCGTGGGGGCGCGCAGCGTGGGGATCCTTGGCATGGTGTGTCAGTCCGCATCACAATCTCGGTAAAGAACCTCAGACATAGGCCCTTTACCATGTGATCAGCTGTGTCCAATCACAGCGTAAACAGGAAGATCCGTGTATTGGCTTTTCCTCCACTCATGCTGACAGACACGATGAGAGCCGATCAGCTGCTCTCCTGACAGGGGGTGTGTGATTGATAATCAATCAGCGCAGCCCCACCCCCCCGAGGATGCACACCCAGGACCACCAGGGATGCCAATTAGTGCCCATCAGTAATGCCTGCCAGTGCCACCTATCAGTGCTGCATATTGGTACCTCATCATCAGTGCCGCCTTATCAGTGCAGCTTATCAGTGTCCATCAGTGAAGGAATAAATGTACTTATTTACAAACTTTTATAACCGAAACAAAGAAAAACTTGTGTTTTTTTTTCAAAATTTTCAGTCTATTTTTTTTTTTATTTGTTTAGCAAAAAATTAAAACCCCAGTGGTGATCAAATACCACCAAAAGAAAGCTCTATTTGTGGGAACAAAATTATAAAAATGTTGTTTGTGTACAGTGTAGCATGACCACGCAATAGTTTAAAATGCGAAAGCGGAAAACTGAAAATTGGCCTGGCAGGAGGAGGGGGGGGGGGGGGGGGGAGCAAGTGGTTAAAAGTCGGCAGGGGACAGCTGCAGATCAGATCAATGCTGCAGCCATCTAGGTGATCATATACAGGCATACCCCACTTTTAAGTAGACAATGGGACCAGAGCATGTATGTAAAACGAAAATGTACTTAAAGTGAAACAATAGGATTTTTTACTCACCGTAAAATCCTTTTCTCTGAGTCCATGGACCGACACAGCTTCTCTATTGACAAGGTGGGTATTATCCGTTAATTAGGAGTGACTAGGCAGAAAAACTTGTAAAAAGTGTTGCATCACACCTTCTACAGTACCGCCCAGAGGGCGGACCCTCTGGGTATACCCTCTCAGTCTGCATCTTCGCAGATCAGTTCATTAAAAAGCAGTACAAACTTAAAAGGAGGGGTGGGTGCTGTGTCGGTCCATGGACTCAGAGAAAAGGATTTTACGGTGAGTAAAAAATCTTATTTACTCTTTCGTCCATGGACCGACACAGCTTCTCTATTGACAAAGTGGGACGCCCCAAAGCAGTGTCAGAGAAAAAACGAGGGGTGGTAACAGCATAAAAATAAACTTCACCCCAAACACAAAACAGCACTCCTCCAACGGAGGAGTTGCAACTCTAAACAGCCGCTTGCAAAACCTTGCGGCCAAAAGAGGCATCCGAAGATGCACCTACATCAATTTTGTAGAATTTTGTGAAAGTGTGTGCGGACGACCAAGTCGCCGCTTTACATAATTGGGAAACAGACGCTTGATGTCGGAAAGCCCAAGAGGCACCTATTGCCCTGGTCGAATGCGCCGTGACAGGAAAGGGGGGCGCCTGACCCTTTAAGTCGTAAGCCTGGATTACTGTCGGATCCACCTAGAGATGGTGGCCGATGAGACTGCTTGGCCCTTCTTGGGACCAGCCACCGAAACAAACAGTGAGTCTGACTTCCGGAACAGGGAAGTAGCAGATAGGTATACTCTCAAAGCTCGGACAACGTCCAAGGAATGCAACGCCGACTCCTTAGGATTCGACGGCTGAGGACACAAGGATGGAAGTACAATGTCTTCGTTGAGATGAAAAGCCGAAACGACTTTCGGAAGAAAGGAAGGCTGCGGCCGCAGCACCACCTTATCCTTGTGGAAAATCAAATAGGGAGCCTTGCAGGACAAGGCTACCAGCTCAGAGACTCGTCTAACTGACGTAACAGCCACCAAAAAGACCACTTTCTGAGAAAGTGTCAACAGGGGAATATCTCTAATATTCTCAAACGGTGCCTTCTGAAGCACCGAGAGGACCAGGTTCAAGTCCCACGGAGGTAACGGGGGACGGACCGGAGGGGCCACATGTCGGACCCCCTGCACAAATGTACTCACGAGAGAGTGAGTCGCCAGGGGTCGCTGAAAAAAGACAGCCAGGGCAGATATCTGTCCCTTAAATCGTACTTAGGGCAAGCCCTTGGTCCACCCCATGCTGTAAAAACAGCAGGATTCTGGAAACCAAATAGGTACGCGGATGCCATTTCATTTCCTCACACATGGAGATGTAGGCCCTCCAAGTGCGGTGATAGACCTTCCTAGAGGACGGTTTTCGAGCACTTCTCATAGTAGAGATTACTGAGTCTGACAGGCCCCGGTCTCTCAGTACCTGGTTCTCAACAGCCATGCCATTAAAGCCAATGACTGTAAAGCAGGATGAAATATGGGACCTTGCAATAGCAGGTCCTTCCGTAGTGGTAGGCGCCAGGGGACGTCTGTTACCAGACGTACTAGATCGGCGTACCAAGGACGCTGAGGCCAATCTGGAGCGATTAGGATCATTGGAATTCCCTCTGCCTCCACTCTGCAGAGCAGAAGAGGAAGAAGCCTTAAGGGAGGGAAGGCATAGATTAGCCGATACTGACCCCACGATGCTACCAACGCGTCCGTTGCATCTGCCCATGGGTCTCTTGACCGGGCCACAAATCTCAATACCTTCCGATTGAGTCGGGAAGCCAGAAGATCTACGTCTGGTGTGCCCCATCTTTGGCAGAGGAGTTGGAACACCTCCGGGTGTAAGGACCCTTCTCCCTGGTCCAGCATCTGGCGGCTCAGGTAGTCCGCCTGCCAGTTTTCCACACCCGGAATGTACACGGCCGACAGTGCCGGTACGCTCCTCTCTGCCCACTTCAGGATGCGAGCGATCTCCGATGTTGCAGCTGAGCTTCTTGTTCCTCCTTGATGATTGACATATGCCACTGCTGTGGCGTTGTCTGACTGGATCCTGACTGGACGCCCTTGCAGCCTCTGAGACCATTTGAAGAGGCACAGCCTGATCGCCCGGATTACCAGGACATTGATCGGCAGGAGGGCTTCCTCTGGGGTCCAGCGACCTTGCGCCGACTGAACACCCCAGACTCCCCCCCAACCTGTAAGGCTGGCGTCCGTCGTGATCACTATCCAGTAAACCGGAAGAAATGACTTCCCGGCCATTAGAGCCGGTGCTGTCAGCCACCATACCAGGGATCTCCTGACTATGTGGCTCACTCGGATTTGATAATCCAGAGATGATGGACATCTGTTCCATCTGGACAGAACTTCCTTCTGTAACACTCGAGTGTGGTATTGAGCATATGGAACCGCCTCGAAGGGGGCTACCCTGAGGCCCAACACTCGCATGCAAAAAAACGGAGTGACGACCAATTCCTGGAAGTCAGCTGCCATACTGCAGCCCGGAGGGTCTGCAACTTCTCCACAGGGAGGAATACCTTTGCCTCTGAAGAATCCAGAATCAACCCCAGGTACCCTAGGCGTTGAGTGGGCACCAATACTGACTTTTGCGTGTTTAGTATCCAACCACAGTCTCGAAGAGTCTGACAGGTAATGGACACGCTTACCTCTAATTCTGAGCTTGAAGGGGCCTTCAGCAGAAGGTCGTATAAGTAGCCTGTGATAGCGATACCCCGCTGTCTTAGAAGTGCCAGAATCGGAGCGAGCACCTTGGTGAACGTCCTGGGTGCTGAGGCAAGGCCCAACGGGAGGGCCACAAACTGGTAGTGGTCCTTCCCGATAGCAAATCGCAGAAACCTCTGGTGTCTGGAGTATATGGGGACATGCAGGTATGCGTCCTTGATGTCCAAGGAGGCCAGAAAGTCCCCCGGATGGAGAGCCGTGACTACAGATCGAACCGACTCCATCCAAAAACTTTGTACCTTCACAAAGCAATTGAGGGCTCTGAGATCCAAGCTTGGACGAACCCCCTCCTTCTTCGGCACAATGAACAGATTTGAGTAAAAACCCTGTTCCAGTTCTGGAACTGGAATAACTACCCCGCGTTCCAGTAGACCCTGGACCGCCCCCTACAGGGCCTCCCGACGGGTCGGTAGTAGCTGGAGATTGGAGGTGTTGAATCTGTCCGGTGGACAAGAGAGAAACTCTATCTTGTAGCCTGAGGAGATTACTTTGCAAACCCACCTGTCGGAGATTAGTGCTGTCCACTGAGTCGCGAATTTGCGAAGACGTCTCCCCACCCGAGAGCTGGGTGGGGGTGGACCTTCATGCGGACGCAAATTTGTCCGCAGGCTTATTGGGTATGCGGGACCAGGGACGCTTTTGTCCTTGGGCAGGCGCTTTATCGGCCTGGGGTCTTTTCCCTGTCGCCCTAGGGGGACGAAAAAACCACTTGTGTGCAGTAAAGGAGGGCCCTTGCCCTTGGCGTGGCCCCTTATCCTTGCTAATTTGGGGAAGCAAAGTGCTTTTACTTCCTGTGGCATCCTTGATGATGTCATCCAGAGAAGCCCCAAAAAGTCTGTCGCCCTTAAAAGGCAGATCCAACAGGGCTTTCTTGGAAGTCTGGTCCGCAGACCAGCCTTTTAGCCAGATCAGGCGGCGTATTGCTACTGCATAAACCGAAGTTTTAGACAGCAGGGGAATAGTATTCATGTCTGACTCGCAGACAAACCTAAGGCCCTGGACCAACAGGTCGGCCAATGTTATCTCATCAGGAGGAGCATCTCGCTCCTTAACCCCTGGAGTAGCAATCTTGCCCATTCAGTAAGTGTGTGAGACACTAGGGCCCCCGCCAATGCCGGGCGTACTGCCGAGCCTACCACTGAGTATAGGTAGCAAGCAAGTGCTTCAGCCTTCTTATCCACAGAGTCCTTGAAAACAGGAGCCCCTTCTACAGGAATTGTGGCGGCTCTATTAAGTCTGGACACCGGAGGGTCCACTATAGGGGGGAGAGGTCCATTTCTTCAGAAAACTCTCCTCAAAAGGGGTACCGTACCGCAAACCTCTTTGGGGCTGTAAAGACCCTCAGTGGGTTCTCCCATTCCTTGTATAAGAGTTTATCAAAAGACACACAAGGGAACACCTTAGCAGTGCGGGCAGGTCTATGAAACCCAAGTGGACCGGAGTCTCTGCTGCTTCTGCAGTATTTTCCAATTTTAGCATATCCCGCACTGCAGTAATAAGGTCAGATACCAAAGCCGTCTCGCGTACTGACCTGGACTTTGAGTCATTCTCACTGTCCGGTCACGGTCTGCAGTCTCTGATGCGTCAGAATCTGGGCCCCGAGCCGTAGCTGGACCTGGTTCTGCACCAGAATTATCCCCAGAAGCTTGCAGGGGATGGGGCGTTTACTACCCCCTGTATTCCCGTGTGCTGCTTCCACCCTGGCAGCAAACGCCTCTAGGATTGCAGTCATAGTGTTCATAGACACCTCAGGGGCACCAGCTGCTAAATCTGGTGTTTCAGGGGAGAAGACATCTGCCTCAGATGCCATGCTGACCACACGCTGACACTCACAGGGCTCCAGGCAAGATATCAATAGGCCACCCTCCTGTGCTGCAGAGGCCGGGTCACCCAGAGGACTCACCACCCTGGATAGGTACTGCTATGCTGCGCCTGTGATGCTGTCCCCTCTGCTGCTGTGTCAGTCTGCTTCTTTTGTCAGCACTTCCTGTCTGAATTTTTGCGCCAGTGTAATGCACCCGAGAGGCCGGAGGCTCTCGAAAAATGGTTGCCAAAAACGTCTGTATGGAAGATAATGTGGGCTCTAAGAAAATGGCCGCCGACAGAAGATAGAGGTCAAGCAGCCATAGCCCACAAAAAGATGGCCGCCGAACGGCAATATCTGCATACAGGGTGGACAAACATGGCCGCCGAACAGCTGATAGGGGCCAGTGGGTGTGGCCGAACCACAGGAAGATGGCCGCCGGGCAGTCACAAGAGGCCAAACTTGGCATGGACCACCTCAAAATGGCCACCGACAGCATGGAGGAGGAAGGACACAAACACAGGTAAGAAAAAATGACATTTCTTTTAAATGTTAGTTACAGCCAGCCCCGCTCCAGTGGGACCCCCTAGGTGACCCCCAGCACCCAGCAACGTTTAGCTAGAAGCCCAGGGAGGAGGGAAAGGCAGGGAGAGAGGGAAGAAAGGGGCCACAACCACTTACTTGATCTCTCCAGGAATGTCCAGCTAAATCACCCAGCCGAGGCAGGGGAGTTTTACTTACCTATCCTGCATGTATTCTGCTGGAAGACATTCCAAACAGATCATCGTCCGCGCACGGAAGGTGACTGTTGGCCAGGCATGCTGTGATTGGACCCAGAAGGGACGATCATATGTATGCCCTGGAGCATGACGCTCACCGGACAGGCTGCTGCGACTCGGCCGTAAGGTCAGCGGAAGCTGAGCGGTCCGATGCAAGCCTTGGAGCGTAAGCTCACCGGCTAGGCTGCTGCGACTCGGCCGTAAGGTCAGCCGAAGCTGAGCGGTCCCGATGCAGGCCCTGGAGCGTAAGCTCACCGGCCACCCGTGGAGCGACGGGCAGGTCGTGGAAAACCCAGCGCGTAGCTAGGGTCGGCACACGCTCGATGGCCGAAACTGGGGAGACTACAAGGATCGAGGATCCAGCCTGTCACCCAGTCGGCAGTTGATCGAAGATCGCAGGAAACAACAAATGTAGCAAAAATATATATATATATATATATATATATATATATATATTTATTTTTTTTTCCCCCGGACCAATGGGCCCGAAGGGAGCCATGTCCTACTCCTTGCTAGACAGAAAAAAACTGGTCTGCGAAGATGCAGACTGAGAGGGTATACCCAGAGGGTTCGCCCCCTGGGCGGTACTGTAGAAGGTGTGATGCAACACTTTTTACAAGTTTTTCTGCCTAGTCACTCCTAATTAACGGATAATACCCACTTTGTCAATAGAGAAGCTGTGTCGGTCCATGGACGAAAGAGTAAATACTTTTTTTCACTTCTAGGGTGTAGTGGGGGGTCAGGGGTTGTAGTGGGGGTGTCAGGAGCTGTAGTTGAGGTCTCAGGGGCTGTAGTGGGGGTGTCAGGGGCACACTGGAACAGGGCGGGCTATGCTCTCGGAGCTTCAGCTCCTACTGCGGCTGCAAAATGTCTGTACCGTACTTGTGAGGCACTTTACATACACTCGCGAGTAAGGAAATACGGGCGAGTGTATGTAAAGTGAGTGTACTTAAAGCGAGTTATGCCTGTAGGTCTGTTTTTTCGTACACTTGTGTGGTACACAAGTATTGGTATTGTATACTTTGTTTCTTTTAACAGCAGATTTTATAGAAACTTCTCTTGCATGCACAATTGGCAATAGTTAAAAAAAAAAAAAAAAATTCTAGGGACAGGTTCAGATTCAGTGCACCTATTCTAATTACTGAAGATAATGTCTTGGAGGATAGTAGGGTATAAATAAAGAATGTACCGCTTAACTGATGAATATTTAACAAAAGAAAATGTTCAAGGCACAATCTGGTACTAAGCCAGAAATCTTAGAATGTTGCTGGCTATACTTTAGCGTAAACTACAGTAAAGAAGCATTTACTTCCCATCTTCTATGTCTGGTAATGTATTTTTGTTTGCAGGTTTAAAGAGGAACGTCACGCTTGCTTAAAAAAAAAAAAAAAAAGCCAGCAGCTACAAATATTGTAGATTCCTGACTTTTTGATGTCTACCAGTCAGCTTTCAGCTGTGCATGTACAAGCATGGCAGCGCTGTGGGACTGGTGCCGCACGTCCCAGGAGGATGCGGGTGGGGGCACGTCAAATGAGAACGTCAACTTTTGCGTAGGTAAGAATTGAGCAAGTGGGAGTAGCTGTCAAAAAAGGTACTTGCTCCCTGGGGAACAAAATCCCAAAACTTCAAAATATGTTTTAGACCCCTTTCACACTGGAGTGGTTTGCAGGCGCTATTGCGCTAAAAATAGCGCCTGCAAACTGACCTGAAACAGCGACTGCCGTTTCTCCAGTGTGAAAGCCCGAAGGCTTTCACACTGGAGCGGTGCGCTAGCAGGACCGCTCCAAAAGTCCTGCTAGCCGCATCTTTAGAGCGGTGAAGGTGTGGTGTGTATACCGCTCCTTCACCGCTTCTGCCCATTGAAATCAATGGGACACCGCCGGCAATGCGCCTCTGCCGGCGTTATTAACCGTTTTTCGGCCGCTAGCGAGGGGTAAGACCGCACCGCTAGCGGCCGAATACCGCCGCAATTCCGACGGTATAGCGCCGATATTTTTAGCCGTGCTATACCGTCGGAATTGCGGCGGTATTCGGCCGCTAGCGCAGCGCACCTCCCGCCCCAGTGTGAAAGGGGCCTTACTTTTACGTGAAGGTCTGCTTTGGCTTTCTACTTTTTATGGAGTCCTCGTAAAGCAGAGGTTTTGTACTTCCTGCTCATGAAACGGATCGATAGCAGAATTACTTCAGTTTTTTTTTTTGTTCAAGCAGCTGGCTGAAAAATCCGAAGCAGGTATGGTCAGCTTTAGGCAGTGGTAACTTCCAACAGAAAGTAATTTAGCCCTGGTTCACACTGATGCAATGCGGGAAACACACAAGATTCCCTGCATCGCATTGCACTGCTTGGCAATCACACGCCGTCCATGAAATCTGCTGTGCATGTCAAAGTTAGATTAACGACACCTCGAAACAGATCACCAATTGCAGTGCGATTGCCAGAATCGCACGGGTGTGAACAGCCATGTGATGCAATTCAGGTGCGGGGACAAAAAAGGGTCCTGCGCCGTTTTGGTGCAGATGCAATTTTGAGCCATACATGTGCACAGGAATGTGATGCGATTCTTGTGCGAATCACATGCAGTGTTTTCCACGCACCAGTGTAAACCTAGGCCAAATTTGATGATGCATTCCCTGTAATATAACACCCGTTAGTTTTTCATTTTATATACCGATCAACTCCAATAAGATAACTGAGCCTTACCTGATTTTATAAACTGAAGCTACTTCAAAAATTCCCAACCCCAGCTACCTTTGAATGTTTTTGCCTTTTTTTTTCCCCACCGCATTTCCGCCTCTTTAAATAGTCTTAATTTTCTCCATTTAAACCACTTTCATACACAATTGGTAAGGGTGGTGCCCCCACAATTCATGTAGCATAGTGCTGACAGCCATTTGGGAATACATATTTGAATTAAACATGAACGGTAAAAAGTAACAAGATTTGGGTCTGAAAACTTCTCCTAATAAACATTACACAGACCAGTGTATTACTGCCATGTGCTTTGACCTAAGACGACTGGAAGCATAAGCGATTTCTTTATAAGCACAATTCCCTTTCATGGCGCTGCACTGACACACAGTGACACATGCAGATACTGCATCCAAAACATAAAACACAGGAAGGCAGACAGTTACATACACGTATAATAAAAAGCCAAAGTTCAGCCTCAAATTACTTGTTTTGTTAAAACCAAACTGCAGCGATTATTATCAAAAGCAGCTAGTCTAGTGCGTTTTCTGAAAATGTCATCCCCATGTTAATAGATGACCTTTTCTAGGCTTTAATGTCTATTCAATGAATGATTCCTGCCAAACTGTCTGGCTGCAGTGGTATTACAAGCTTGTGTCTGGAGGAGGGATTCAGGAAAAGAGAGGCCGTGCTGTGCCCACTCAGTAAGGCCCAATATATGGTCTGTAAATGTGAAGCTGCTGAGAACACACAGGGTGACCTGGTAGTGATACTTAAAGGGACACTCTAAAGCTTCCCTTTTTTTTGCAAAAAAATAACAAACATTTTATACTTACCTCCACTGTGCAGCTCGTTTTGCACACATTGGCCCCGATCCAGGTCTTCTGGGGGTTCCTCGGCGGCTGTCTCGGCTCCTCCTCGCAAGGACTCCACACCTTCATGCGAGCGAGCTCGCATGGTGTGGAGTTATTGCGGGCGCGCTCCCGTGATACAGCGGCGGCCATAGCCGCCGACTGTATCACTCGCCCCCCTCCCCCCGCGTCATTGGATGTGATTGACAGCAGCGCCAGCCAATGGCTGCGCTGCTTTCAATCCATCCAGTGTAGCCAAATCAGTGGCATGGCTGAGAACCGAGGAAGATGACGGGGACGAGTGCAGGACTTCTGGAGGGGCCAGGTAAGTAAAACGGGGGGGGGGGGGGGGGGGGCGGTATTGTCGGATGTTTTTTCACCTTAATGCATAGGATGCATTAAGGTCAAAAAACATGTGCCTTTACAACCCCTTTAAGCCACCCCCCATACACTAGTAGAATTTCCTTTCCTAAAAAAATTGATTTTTTACTCGCCGTAAAATCCTTTTCTCTGAGTTCATGGACAGACACAGCTTCCTATTGACAAGTGGGTATTATCCTTCATTTAGGAGTGACTAGGCAGAAAACTTGTAGAAAGTGTTAACACACCACACTCTACAGCACCGCCCAGGGGGCGGACCCTCTGGGTATAATCCCTCTCTTGGCACCTCACAGATCAGTTCGTCAAAAAGCAGTACAAACTTAAAACGAGGGGTGGGTGCTGTGTCCATCCATGAACACAGAGAAAAGGATTTTACGGTGAGTAAAAAATCCTATTTACTCTTTCGTTCATGGACGGACACAGCTTCCTATTGACAACTGGGACGTCCCAAAGCAGTGTCAAAACGAGGGGTGGGAACAGCATTAAAACAACTTCACCCCAAAACAAAACACAGCTCCTCAATGGAGAAGTTGCAACTCTAAACACCCGCCTGCAATACCTTGCGGCCGAAAGAAGCATCCGAAGATGCACACACATCAACTTGTAAAGTTTAGTGAAAGTGTAAACGGACAGACGCTTGATGCTCTCAGAGCACGGACAGCATCCAAAAAATACAACGTCGTCTCCTAGGATTCAAGGATGGCAGAACAATGTCTTCCTTGAGATGGAAGGTCGAAATGACCTTAGGAAGAAAAGAAGGCTGCGGAGGCAGCACCACCTTATCCTTGTGGAGATCAGATAGGGAGCCTTGCATGACAAGGCTGCCAGCTCAGGAACCCGTCTTAACTGACTCAACACCAAGAGGCACATCTTGCCCTGGTCGAATGCACCGGGAAAGGGAGGTGCCTGACCCTTCATGGCGTAAGCCTGATCACGACCTGTCGAATCCACCTAGAGATGGTGGCCGACGAGACCGCTGGGCCCTACTTGGGACCAGCCACCAAAACAAACAGTGAGTCTGGACTCTGGAACGTAGCAGTACCAGACAAGCATTCTCTCAGAGTTGGGACAACGTCCAAGGAATGCAACGTCGTCTCCTTCGGATCCGACGGATGAGGACACAAGGATGGCAGTACAATGTCTTCCTTGAGATGGAAGGTCGAAACACGACCTTAGGAAAAAAAGAAGGCTGCGGACGCAGCGCCACCTTATCCTTCTGGAAGATCAGATAGGGAGGCTTGCATGACAAGGCCGCCAGCTCAGAAACCCGTCCTAACTGACGCAACAGCCACCAAAAGGACCACTTTCTGAGAAAGTGTCAACAGGGGAATCTCCCTGATGTTCTCAAACGGTGGTTTCTGAGGCACCTAGAGGCCATGCCATTGAAGCCATTGACTGCAAGCAGGATGGCATATGGGGCCCTGTGCCAGCAAGTCATCTTGTAGTGGTAGACGCCAAAAGGACGTCTGCTACACAAGTCCCACAGAGGTAGTGGAGGGTGGACCGGAGGGGCCGCCCGCCGAACCCACTGTACAAACGTTCTCACTAGAGAGTGAGCCACCAGGGGTCGCTGAAAAAGATAGCCAGGGCAGATACCTGCCCCCTAATTGTACTTAAAGCTACATTTTTGGCCTGTTCCCTGCTGAGAACAGCATGACTCTGGAACCAAATAAGTACACGGATGCCACCTCATTTCCTCACAAATGGATATGCAGGCCTTCCAAGTGCCATGGTAATCTTCCTAGGGGATGATTTCCAAGCACTCCTCATGGTAGAGATCACCGAGTCTGACAGGCCCTGGTCTCTTAGCACCTGGCTCTCGAGCCCTGTCGTTAAGCCAGTGACTGTAAAACAGGATGGCGTATGGGACCTTGCGACAGCAGGTCCTTCCTTAGCAGTAGATGCCAAAAGGCGTCTGCTACCAGACGCACTAGATCGGCGTACCAAGTACGTCAAGGCCAATTCAGAGCAATTGGGACCATTGTAATCCTCTCTGCCTCCAGTCTGCGAAGCAGATGAGGATGGAGCTTCCGAGGAGGAAAGGCATAGATTAGTCGGTACTGACTCCACAGTGGGTCTCATGACCTGGCCACAAACCTCAATACCTTCCGATTGAGTCGAGAAGCCAGAAGATATAGGACTGGCGCGCTTCCCCTCTGGTAAAGGAGCTGAAACACCTCCGGGTGTAAAGACCATTCTCCTTGGTCCAGCATCTGGCAACTCAGGTAGTTCGCCTGCCAGTTTCCCACACCCGGAATGTATAAGGCCGACAGGCCTGGTATGCTCTTTTCTGCCCCCCTTAGGAGGGGAGCAACCTCTGATGCTGCAGCAGAGCAGCTTGTTCCTCCTAGAAGATTGACATACGCCACCACTGTGGTGTTTGTCCGACTGGATTCTAACTGGACACCCTTGTAGCCTCAGACCATGTGGAGAGGCAAAGCCAGATCGCCCGGATTTCAGGCCAATGATTTGCAAGTGGGATTCCTCCGGAGTCGAGCGACCCACGTAGACTGAGCTCCTCAGACTCCTCTGCAACCGGGAAGACAGGCGTCTGCCGTGACCCCCATCAAGAAAAAAGGAAGGAACGACTTCCCAGACAGAAATGCCGGTGATGTCGGCCACCAACTAGGGAGGTCCTGATTAGGTGGCTCACCCGGATTTTGATAATCCAGGGATGAAGGGCACTTGACCCTTCAGTACAGAGTTACCTTCTGTAACACTCGCGTGTGAAATAGTGCCTATGGTACCGCCTCGAAGGGGGCTACCATGAGACCCAGGACTCGCCTGCAAAAGTGGCGTGACAACCATCTTTGGGATGTCAACTGCCGCACCGCAGCCCGAAGGGTCTGCAACTTTCCCATAGGGAGAAAAAAAAAACTTTCGCCTCTGAGGAGTCCAGAATCAACCCTAGATACACTAGGGGTTGGAACGGTACCAATACTGACTTCTGAGTGTTCAGCACCCAACCAAGTATCGACGGGTCTGACAGGTTATAGACACGCTCGCTTCTAATTTTGAGTTTGAAGTGACCCTCAGAAGAAGATCGTCCAAGTTGCCCATGATAGCGATGCCACGCTGTCTTAGTAGGGCCAGAATCGGGGCAAGCACCTTGGTGCCGATGCCAGGCCAAAGGGGAGAGCCACCAATGGTAGTGGTCTTCCCCGGCCGCCAACGCAGACATCTCTGATGCCTGGTGCATATGGAGACATGCAAGCATGCGTCCTTGATGATCAAGGATGCCGGAAAATCCCCCGGATGGAGGGCAGCGACAACAGAGTGAGCCGACTCCTTTCCGGAATCTTTGTACCTTCACAAAGCAGTTAAGGGTCCTGCGAGCCAAGAGATTGGACGAACCCCCTCCTTCAGCACTACGAACAGATTTGAGTAGAACCCCTGAACCCGTTCCTGTACTAAGACAGGAAGGCCCACCCTGCGTATCAGCAGGTCTTGGACCACCCCATATAGGGCTTCCCGACAAGTCGGCTGAAGCTGGCGGTTTAGAGGGAAAAAATCTGTTCGGTAGGCAAGCAAGGTTTGGCTTGCGAACCCAGGGACGCTTCTGTCCCTCAGCAGGCTCTTTATCGGCCTCGGGTCGTTTACCTGCCGCACTAGGCGGACAAAAGAACCACTTGTGCACGGTGAAGGAGGCCCTTGCCTACGGCATGGCTCCTTACCTTCTTTGGATTGCGGAACTAACGTGCTCTTACCTCCTCCCGGGCGCCAGGTCACAAATGCGACTAGAATTAGCGACCTGGGGCAGCACAGCCGAGGTTACCTGTATCTCCGTGTGACACACACACATATTGTGAAAGATAATGTTATGCCGAGTAAATGGATACCCAACATGTCACGCTTCAAAAATTGCGTCCGCTTGTGGAATGGCGACAAACTTTTACCCTTTAAAATCTCCATAGGCGATATTTAAAAATTTCTACAGGTTGCATGTTTTGAGTTACAGAGGATGTCTAGGGCTAGAATTATTGCTCTCGCTCTACCGATCGCGGCAATACCTCACATGTGTGGTTTAAACACTGCTTTCATATGCGGGCGCTACTCACGTATGCGTTCGCTTCTGCACGCACTAGTCAAAAAAAAAAAAAACTGGCGCCCAACTTTTTTAGCTGGCTCCTAGATTCCAAGCAAATTTGTCAAGCCCTGTCTTAAATTATATCATCCAGAGAGGCTCCAAAAAGTCTGTCGCCTTAAAAGGGCAAATCCAACCGGGCCTTCTTGGAAGATTGGTCCGCAGACCAGCACCTTAGCCAGATCAGGCGGCGTAACACCACCGCATAAACCGAAGCCCAAGACAGCAAGGGGATAGTATCCATGTCCGACTCGCAGACCGAGTTAAGGCCCTGTACCAACAACTGGTCGGCCAGAGCTACCTCGTTCGGAGGAGTCTCCCGTGCTTTTAACCCCTGGAGTAGCATCTTTGCCTACTCAGTAAGTGTCGGACATCAGAAAACCCCAGCCAATGCTGGACGCACCGCTGAGCCCCCCACTGTGTATAGGTAGCGAGTATCCCTGAAGACCGGAGCCCCTGGCACTGAAATCATGGTAACTTTAGTGCACCCCCTGTGTCCAGACTTATCGGGGGAGAGGTCCATTTTTTCAGGAAACTCTCCTCAAGGGGTACCGAACCGCAAAATTTTTGGGGCTGCAAAAACCCTCAGTAGGTTTACCCACTCCTTATACAAAAGCTTAACAAGATAAGACACACAAGGAAACACCTTAGTAGTGCAGGCTGGTTAGGGAACCCAAAAGGGGACCGGTGTCTCTGCTGCTTCTGCAGCATTCTCCAATTTTGCAGTAATAAGATCAGATACCAAAGCCTTTTCGCGTGCTGACCTGGACTTGGAGTATTTCTCACTGTCCGACCGGTCACGGTCTGCAGTCTCTGATGCATCAGAATCCGGGCCATGAGCTGCTGAGCCTGGTTCTGCATCAGAATTATCCCCAGACTATGGCTGGGGACGGGGGCGTTTACCACCCCCCGTGTTCCCATGCGCCGCTTCCACCTTGGCAACAAAAGCCTCCAGGGGCACCAGTTGCCAACTCAGGTGTTTAGGGAAGACGACGTCTGCTTCTGACGTCATGCTGATCCACGCGCCTGACCCACAGGGACTCCAGGCAAGGTATCAATAGGCCACCCTCCTAGCTGCCACAGAGATGCAAGGTCTGCCAGAGGACTCACCACCCTTAGAATGGTACCGCTATTGCTGCCGTCTGCTCCTGCCTGAGATGCTCTCCCACCGCTGCCTGTGTCAGTCTGATTCTTATCACCATGTCTCTGTATGATTTTGTGCCAGTGAAATGCACCCTAGATGCTGAGACTTCCGCAAAATGGCTGCCAAGCGGTCATACTAAAGCCAGTGTGGGCCCTAAGAAAATGGCCGCCGAATCAATGATTCCTGAAGAAGCGTTCATTTCAAAGAACGCCCAACATGTCGAGCTGAGCTTTACAGGACACATCGCCTTCCTTATACGATACGTTTTTTTTTTATAGGAAGCGACTTTTGTGTCCTCCCTTTCAATTTATTGTACCTTTTAGGTCCAAGGTGGTGGGTTATGAATTTTTGTGTTCTTAGGCCCCTTTATTAACGGCTATTATTGTCATCTATGTGTTTAATATTTGTATGCATCTTCTTCAATAAATATACATAAATTTTAACTCTATATGCCTATAAAGTCCATCATCTGCCAACTCCATTCTTTTTTACATCTGACCTTTCGGGACGTGGCACTGTTTTTCTATTTTCATATTCACAGTCCCACTCTGTGATGATATGAATCTTCATTTCACGATCATATGCATGCCCTGGAGCGCAAAGCTCACTGGCCACCCGTGGAGTGACAGGCATGTCGTGGAGAACCCAACGCGTAGCTAGGGTCGGCACGCGCTCGATGGCCGAAACTGGGGAGACAAGGATCTGGGATCCAGCCTGTCACCCAGTCGGCAGTTGATCGAAGATCGCAGGAAACAAAAACCAACGTAGAAAAAAATCCCCCGGACCAGTGGGCCCGAAGGGAACCATGTCCTTCTCCTTACTAGGCAGAAAAAAACTGATCTGCGAGGTGCAGAGAGAGGGATTATACCCAGAGGGTCCGCCCCCTGGGCGGTGCTGTAGAGGGTGTGGTGTGTTAACACTTTCTACAAGTTTTCTGCCTAGTCACTCCTAAATGAAGGATAATACCCACTTGTCAATAGGAAGCTGTGTCCGTCCATGAACGAATGAGTAAATTCATTTTAAGAATGTACTTTTAATTTTCTTTTTGCCAGTGCAGTCAATTCGTTGTTAGTTTTTGTCCGTAGTGATGAGAAAATGTGAAGGAGCAGGATTGAAAATGCTCTTGAACAAACAAATCTATAACAGCGAATGTTGTTTTTTCTCAGGAAGATCCATTGACTCCAAAACTGAATGGTAAAAGCAAACTTTTTTTTTTTTTAAGTACTTTTGTTAAAGTGTTACTAAACCCAGGACCCTGCATTCATATAAATCATATATCTGGTCTCCCACAGTACACGGAACATGGAAATACAAATATTTTAGTAAATAAACCGCTAAATACCGTTTCTCATCAGCAGTTAGAGCAGTCTTGTGACTTCTATCTGTGTCCAGCCATGCACTGGTTAAAGCTTGTAGGAGGAGTTTTGTGACTGGCCTATGAGACTGAAAGACCCCTGACCCTCTGTCTGGACAGTGCAGATTGGCCCTGTGCTGATCACATGCATCCTCCCAAGAAAATAAAAACCTCTCTAGCAATACACACAAAACGGAGCATGTGCAGCCTGACTCCATAGACTGTTTTATCACGAAAATGTTAGGAGTCGGTGGAAGGAGGGGAGGATCAGAAAAAACAGGATCCAACGGCCTTTTTACAGTGTCGAGGATTAACCTCTTAGGTTCCAGAGTGAGTATAACAAGCATGCTTTACTGCATATACAAACTGATTTTACTGTTGTGGGTTTAGTAACACTTTAAAAGTGATTGTAAAGCTCTCGCAGCTACTCCCCACATCAGATAACCCCCTAGGAGAAGCGCTCTCCCGGAGGGTTATCTTGCGGGCGCGCTCACGAGTCATTCATTCGGCGTCCATAGTCGCCGAATATATGACTAAGCCCTGCCCCACCCCCCTGGCGCCCGCATCCTTGGATTTGATTGACAGCAGCGGGAGCCAATGGCTGCACTGCTATCAATCTATCCAATCAAGAGCCCGCATCTCTCCATAAAGAGGATCTGTCACACACATTCCTATTACAAGGGATGTTTACATTCCTTGTAATAGGAATAAAAGTGATAAAAAAAAAATAAGTGTAAAAAAAATAAATAAATAAGTAAAATAAAAACAATAATAATAATAATAAAAAAATAATTAAAAACGCCCCTGTCCCCGGTAGCTCGATCAGAAGCGAATGCACACGCAAGTCCCGCCCACATATGTAAACGCCGATCAAACATATGTGAGGTATCGCCGCGTGCGTTAGAGTGCGTGCAACAATTCTAGCACTAGACCTGCTCTGCAACTCTAACCTGGTAACCTGTAAATAAAAATTAAAGCGTCGCCTATGGAGATTTTTAAGTACCGAAGTTTGGCGCTATTCCATGAGTGTGGGCAATTTTAAAGAGTGACATGTTAGGTATCCATTTACTCGGCGCAACATCATCTTTCATATTTTCCCAAAAAATTGGGCTAACTATACTGTTTTGTTATTTTTTAATACATGAAACCATTTTTTTTCCAAGAATGATGATTTGTACATGTAGGAGAGAAGTGCCAGAATAGGCCCGGTATTGAGGTGGTATAAAAAGCCCTGTATTGAAGTGTATTGAAGTGGTTAAGAGAAAATAGGCAAATGTGTAGTCTGCAGGTAAAGTTGCATCACAATCTGCTTCTTATACAGGGAAAAAAAAATAATGTACAAAGCCGTATGTATTTCAGAGAGGTAGCCGAGAAGTGCAGGAGAATGAAAAGTGGCCATACATTCCCTGATCAAGATCATCATTTCAGCCTCACCTAACCAGATTAAACTTTGCACCAGATTATGATTATTATTATTTCTTCTAAATATCGGAAGCAACTGTTTTTGTGCCCAGAGATTTTGCAATTTTTTGGAAAACCTCCACAGGCCTAATTTCCACGTGAAGTCTACGATCACACGGAATGAGGCTTTGAAATGGCACAATTTCAAAGCCGCATGTCAGTGCAACATGGCTGACATCTGTGCAACTTCATCTACAGATGTCTATGAAAGTCCCACCTAAAATAGTGCAGGGACTACTTTTTCAAAATCGGTGCGGCATCGCAAAGTCAGTGTTGCACCGATTTGAACAGTTCCACTGCCGACAATAGGGTGCGACTTGCCATGCGATTTGACCTGTCATATCGCATAAAGTCGCACCGGTCTGAACGGGGGCCAAGAGTAAGAATAAGATTTTTCACTGCACACAACCTATATGTGTTTATCCGTTAAATTAACATAAAAACAAGGGAAATGCCCCATGGTACATTAGGATTTAAGCAAGTATAGGAAACCGTCGTTGTCCTTTAATACAGATGAGATCTGAGGTCTACAGCAACTTTTAGATGGGTGAAAGCATGATCACAACAGGAAAGTATTTTTTTTTTCCCCACTAAGATTTTCCTCTCGACCAGAATTCATTTTGATCTTTCCCGAGCAAACAAGCCTACAGTAAAGTGTTTGAAGTATTTTTTGTTAAATAACCTTTATTTATAATATTTAATGTAGATTACTATTAGAGCAAGCTTACCGAAACACATTTTTACTCTTTCAATCACATTATTTGTTCTGTATTTATGCAAATAAAAGAAACAGGAAAAAAACTTGTATGCCATATAAAAGAAAATCAGTAGACTATGTGGGCCTGGTTGATGCTGGGCACTTGAGAGGGCTTATGGCTGCCACCTTTTGGTGAAGGGTGAAACCACTTCCCTAGGATTTAAAGGCATTTAGGGTTGATGCTGCCATAACACCACCAAAATCCACAAAAAGAATAAGGGAGCATTTAAGAAGCTAACTTCTATCAAACCGACATGAAAATGATTTAGTCCGACTTGAAGCAATCTGTACACCTTCTTGTCAAACTGTAGCAGAATGATAATGACTCACATTTAAAGTGGAAATTAACACAATAACATTTAAAAAAAAAAAAATCAACTTTTGACAGGTAGGGTTTTTATGACAAGGAGACCCTGTTGGTCTCTGTCAATAATGCTTCTTCCCTGCCTGTCAGAAGCAAGAGCAGCTCAGTACCCAATGCGACTCCTGTGTGCGCAGAAGTGATGTCATTGCAGCCCAACAGAGCAAACCCAGAAAGAACACCAGAAGATGTAAATGTACGTGGATAGCAGGCGCTTTAACAGTGCATCACAGGAGGGCATAGTTTGACTTTTGCAATGCATACTAGCACATTAAGACGTAAAGCTCCTATGGGCCAATTTCTAAAAAAATTTAATTAAGTGGCGTTTCATTCTCCTTTAAAGTGGTTGTAAATCTTAGACAAAATAGGAACAAAGCATATCCCTCTGTGTACTTGTCTCAATCCAGAGCACCAAGGTCATTTCTCTGTGGTTTTGTTCCTCTGCTATGAGTCACTTCTGACAAGTTTTCCTGTTCCTGTGTAAAGGCTGAGCTGTGCAGAGTGACTTTAGTTCTCCGTCCCCTTTCTGAACTCTCAGACAAGCTTTAAACATTCAGCACTTTGAACAGATGCAGAGAGGAGAGGGCTGCAGATAGACAGATGCAACTTATCACCTGAGGATAGTCACTACTAAGAAATTAGAAGGGTTTACAACCACTTTAATATGTGAGCAACGCATGGTGAACAGGAATAAGGAACTCCTTCCAGAGGAGAAAGAGAAAGGACCCATGATATCACATGACCGGTCTGTAGACTACAGGATTCAAGGTATTTACAAGTCAAATTTTTAAATTAATTAATATTGGTAGCAAAAAAGTTGAGCTGTAAGTTGCAAGTGAAAGCTACCCAAAAAAAAAAACGGTCATTGGGTGCATGTGAAAGAATCATGATAAAGAAAAAAGCCTTTGGCATGAAGTCTAAATTTTAAGACTTTAATTGTTTGACCCTGGCAAAGTATTAAAAGCAAATAAATAGTTTCTGTGAATATATTCGAAATATTTCCCAGTTATGCAATTCAGCGCTAATGAACTGCTAGGAAACCGAGTAATTAAGCTTTATATTTTTTATAGCAGAGATACATTTACACATTTGATAACATAACTCTGGCAGCCCTATTTGGAGCAGCAGGGATAATGAAACATTAGATTTTATAGGTATGATTATTGCTCAGAACATAAACCTTAAGCAGAGTCT
Organism: Rana muscosa; assembly: GCA_029206835.1. NCBI lineage: Eukaryota > Metazoa > Chordata > Amphibia > Anura > Ranidae > Rana > Rana muscosa. The sequence continues at coordinate 277,753,619 of CM055117.1, forward strand.
GCTTCCATTGCAGAAGCCATCATACACCAAAGAACAACAGTTAAAATTAGTCAAAAGGAGCAGAAAGACTTACAATTCAAAGACCATATAGAGCATTCCATCGGAGCTGTACGTTTCCAATAGCTCTACAATGTGTGGATGTTTCAGCATGTGGCATATGCTGGCCTCTCTCTTCAAATCTGTAAATACAAAAAGAAGGCAATTACTGAAAAGAAATGCAAGGCAAGCATTACAGAAAAACATCTCACTTTGCTGCTTGTGTGTATGTACTATAATTTAGCCATTATTAGTTACAGCTCTTATATAGCAAATATTAAAACTATTATTTGTGTATTTGTTTCTAATAAATTTTACTAATCTGTTTTTATTTTCTGAAATAATGATTTCAAGCAATGTGTGTTTCTATTCAACAGTGTGAATTGTACTGGACTTAACAAAAACATACAGCAATTATAAAAAAATAAAATAAATTGGCGACCGCCCACTTGCCGATCCTGCACTTCCGGGTACCGGGTGCGAGTGCTTGCCGCCGGCAGCTCCCTTCTGCTGTGAATCTACACAGTGGGAGCTTATTAGCGGGTCCTGCAGACCCGATGTCCGCCGGCACCCACAAATTGTTTGGTACACAGGCAGAACGGCAGTCTGTCTATGTAAATAAGGCAGATTTCCGTTCTGTCAGTACAGAAGGCATGGATCCTGTGTTCCTGTAAAAGCACCTTCCCCACTACGCTGAAACAGCAGCTAGGCACACAGTTAACCCTTTGATTGCCCCTGATGTTAACCCCTTCCCAGCCAGTGTCATTAGTATAGTAACAGTGCATATTTTTAGCACTGATCACTGTATTAGTGTCACTGGTTCCCAAAATAAGTGTCAAAAGTGTCCGTTAGGTGTCCAATTTGTCCGCTGCAATATCACAGTCCCACTATAAGTCGCTGATCGCCACCATTACTAGTGAAAAAAAATGAATAAATAAAAATTCCATAAATATATACCATAGTTTGTAGATGCTATAACTTTTGCGCAAACCAATCAATATACGCTTATTACCAAAAATATGTAGCAGAATACATATTGGCCTAAGTTGATGATGAAATTAGACTTTTTTACATTTTTTGGTGGGTATGTATGAGCATAAAAAAAATAAAAAAATGTTTTTCCAAATTGTTGATTGTTTTTTGTTTACAGGGCAAAAAATTCAAATAAAACGCAGTGGTGATCAAATACCACCAAAGAAAGCTCTATTGGTGGGGCAAAAAGGACACATTTTATTTGGGTACAGCGGTGCACGACTGCGCAATTGTCAGCTAAAGTAACAGTGCCGTATTGCAAAAAATGGCCTGGTCATGAAGGGGGGTAAATCTTCCGGAGCTGAAGTGGTTAAAGCCCAGTTGGTCACTAGGCCTCAAAAAATTACAGAAAACATACCTGTTCCTCTCCACGGAAATCTTAGTAAAAAGTGAAAGATCTTTTCAATCATAAGAGAAATCAGAGTAATTTTTTTTTTTTTTTTTTTTAACAAAAAAAAACAACACTAAAAACACTATAAAATATATTTTACAATCTGTTTATAACAATATCAAAAGGAGGTCAGACAAGCCAAGCAGGCCCCATTTTCCTTTGAGTGCTACTATTCCAGTGCTAAAGACCCACAAAAATGAAGTACTGTATTTATTGGCGTATAACACTCACTTTTTTACCCTGAAAATAGAGGGTAAACTGTGCCTGCGTGTTATACGCAGGGGACTGTGGAAAGTTTTTCCCTGAAACTTCCCTCTTAAAGTTAGGGTGCGTGTTATACCCCAATACGGTAATTTTTATTGGTTCAGGCTAGAGATCTACAAATGCGCCTCTTACGGCGAGGTTACAGTAAAAAAAAAAAAATCTTAAAAAGGCTTCAACAGAACCAAAGAGTCAGTCTCTTCTATATACCGTATATACTCGAGTATAAGCCGACCCAAATATAAGCCGAGGCCCTAATTTTACCACAAAAAAACTGGGAAAACTTATTGACTCGAGTATAAGCCTAGGGTGTCCATCTGCATGCCTCACTATGCCCATGCCTCACTGTCACTGTGTCCAATCTCCCTACCTGATCTCCGGCGCGGTGTCCATCTGCAGCCTAAGACGCGGAGGCAGCGTGGCTTTGTTACACTGCACGGCCGTCGACTAGACTGACGACACAGAGCAGCTTCGACACAGACTCGAGTTTAAGCCGAGGGGGGCATTTTCAGCACACAAAAAATGTGCTGAAAAACTTGGCTTATACGCGAGTATATACGGTACTCATCGTAGGACAGGGAGTAATGCTACTTGGGTCATTACTGGATTTTCCCAAAGTCATGTGGATTTTAGAAAGATACTCCAACATCATTGGCATCTTACAAGATGACCAAATAGCAGAAAAATATAGGCGACAAACCCAAAACGTAACTTACTGTAGGGCTAGGTCCCTCAAGGATAGCCACCAACAGGAGAGAACCTCCACTATCCCTTTGTGCCAAAAGCGGAAGGGTACATACAGCTGTGGTAAATGTAGTTACTGCAGCTGGATTTGGAAAGCAAAAACTATCAAACTAGCTAATGGTCAATGGCATATTCCTAAGGAAGCCATCAACTGTAATACCGTGGGTGTGGTATACTACATGTAAAATGCCAATGCAAGGTATTCTATGTAGGAAAGACCAAAATACCTTTTAAAGCTTATCTGAGATTATGTATACGAAATTACAAATGGAATCGACCATTAGCCGCCACATTGGCTTATATCATAATTTTGAACTGAACTTTATGAAATTCTTTGCTCTTGAACATGTTGAGGGATCCACCAGAGGAGGGGATATTGAGAAATGCCTACTACAGCTGGAGACCCAATGGATGTTTTGTTAACAAGCTACAAAAGCACTGGGTTTAAATTAAGTTATCAGTTTTAAATCTTTCCTGTAGATAACTAATATACTTTTGGTATTATCTTAAGTTGGATGATCTTTCTTCTTCTTTTAAGAATAAAAATATTTTTTTTAAGTGTACCCACAAAATGGGAGGGGTTTGTTATTCACGAGCATCAGAGAATTAAATTATTAAGTACATATTAGTAATAATATTTTAAAATAGATATTTCTTCCATCCAGTGCAGACAGGTGCAGGGTTAGTTTCCGTATGTGTATATATATATATATATATATATATATATATATATATATATATATATATATATTATATATATATATATATATATATATACTGTGGCCTTGTCCTATGGAAAGCATGTCTCCTTCTCATGGGTTTTGAGGAGGTAGTGAAGTTCTGGATCTTATGAATGTGTGTACTCACATTGTTACACAACTAAAAAGAATATATCCCGGAGTGCCACTCTGTTAGTGACAACGTTTGGGTACTAGGTTTTTTATTTTATTTTGTCTAGACTCTGATCAAATCTGCAACATGCAGGTTTTGATCAATAGTTACACAGAAATTAAGTATTCATTCTTGTCATCTCCTTTTTAAACACATGATGGCGATATTCAGTTGGAATTTCTTGCTTTAATGTAAATGTTGTTACCGTTTTGAAACAATGTATGTAATTTGAAGTGAGGTTTCTTAAAATTGTATGACTATACATTGGCATATTTGTCTTTTTTACAGCAACTACAGTGCACCCTTCCTCTAAGAGAACCCCTGAAGAAGCTGTCAAGCGAAACGCACCGGATGTAGAGCTTTTTCCTGCATTAGCATTGGTGCATGTCATGGATGTCCATGGCTGCAACTGCAACTGTGGCACTATATAGAGCTATTGGCCCATCATGACAGGGGATGCACTGAATACTTACACATATTGTTGTTTGGGGATTTTTTTTGCTGCTATGTCTATTTGTGTTGTAGACTTTTACAATAAATTCCATTCAATTCTACATCAATTTGTCAGTATTGTTCAATGAGGAGGATTTGACACCTCTAAAGTCCCACTATCCAATCTATTTATGTTCTATAATTTTTATCCAAAGCAAAACGAAGAACAGGGGCTCCAATATCTAAAATTCAAAATAAATCAAGCTAACTTTATTACGGGACACATCATCTGCAATCAAGATTCTAAGGCCTTATTCACACAGGCACTGGGTTTAGAATAAGTTAAATTAAGGTCTGCTATTCTGCACGAGGTCTTAGAATCTTGGATGCAGATACGGTCATTATCTGGAAAGCATAAACGTTATGCTTCCCAGATCACTTTCCTTTGTTTAGGTGTTCTGACTTTAAAGCAGGCTTAGCTGTGTTTAGCAGCATCTTCTAGATCAGGGATATGCAATTAGTGGACCTCCAGCTGTTGCAGAACTACAAATCCCATGAGGCATAGCAAGACTCTGACAGCCACAAGAATGACACCCAGAGGCAGAGGCATGATGGGACTTGTAGTTTGCAACAGCTGGAGGGCCGCTAATTGCATATCACTGTTCTAGAGCATTTAACTGGATCCTGGACACGCAATTCTTTAAACACAGCTAAGCTGACCACACCTAAACACAGGTAAGCACACAGTGCGAGTGGCATCATTACAGTTATGTGCCTTCAGGCCCCGCTTCACACTAGTGCGATGCGAGAACCCTGCTAACCCTGTGCGGGGTCCCGAATCGCACAGTGGTTCACACTGAGATCTGCAAACCGCTCTGGGTGTCAATGTAAAAGGTAACGCACCCGCCAAAATCGGTTCGCAGATTGCAGTGCGAACTGTGAAATATTGCAGGAATCTGATCGCATAGATGTGAATACCCATGCGATTTGATTCCAGTGCGGACCAAAAAAAGGGTCCTGCACCATTTTGGTGTGAGTGCGATGCGATTCCAGCCAGTTTGTATGGCTGAAATCGTATCACACAGATATCACATGTGTTGTGCACAGCAATGCGGTGCGAATCACATGCGATGTCTGGCATTGCACTAGTGTGAACCGGGCCTTAGAAATGTCCTCTAAATGCATACAAACGCAGGTTTGAATAGGGGCCTAAGCCATCTGAACAAAACACAAACGATCCTAGATTTGAAAACGTAATGGTCTATTTATAAAAATGTTTTCACACAAGATTTACACTTTTTTTTTTTATTAGATTCAACTGGAAAAAGAAAAGGTGTGTGAAAATATGTGTGTGTGTGTAAATGTGTGTGTAATATATATATATATATATATATATATATATATATATATATATATATATATGTGTGTGTGTGTGTGTGTGTGTGTGTGTGTGTGTGTGTGTGTGTGTGTGTGTGTGTGTGTGTGTAATATATATGTGTGTGTGTGTGTGTGTGTGTGTGTGTGTGTGTGTAAATGTGTGTGTGTGTGTGTAAATGTGTGTGTGTGTGTGTGTGTGTGTGTGTGTGTGTGTAAATGTGTGTGTGTGTGTGTAAATGTGTGTGTGTGTGTGTGTAAATGTGTGTGTGTGTGTGTAAATGTGTGTGTGTGTGTAAATGTGTGTGTGTGTAAATGTGTGTGTGTGTGTGTGAGTAAATGTGTGTGTGTGTGTGTGAGTAAATGTGTGTGTGAGTAAATGTGTGTGTGAGTAAATGTGTGTGTGTGTAAATGTGTGTGTGTGTGTAAATGTGTGTGTGTGTGTGTAAATGTGTGTGTAAATGTGTGTGTGTGTAAATATATATGTGTGTGTGAGAGAATAGGGAGAGGTCTTTGAATTTGTGTATATTATCACCACAAAGGGGCTGATAGAACAGAGGCAGTGATGGTTCTCTTTATAGAGATACCCATTCAAATCTTCTACTTCTTACTAAAGCCAGCCATACATGGATTACAATTCAGCCAGTTCAGCAGGGACCATGTATGGACAAGGCTGATTGTACCAAAGTCGATCCACATTTCTACATGCAACTGCTGCCAGCGGCTATAGCTGCTAGCAGTAATCATTGTATTTTGCCAGCTGGGGAACCTCCCCACGCGGACTGTGTTGATGGGGGAATCGAGCGATTTGCTTTCCTTCCACCCGTGGTGGAAAGAAAATCGAGTACTGTATGGGCTGCCTGCTTTACCTCATCTAATTATTAGAAAAGGTAATGCCTTGTTTTATTCCATTTGGACCTGCGACTTCATTTAATAGAAGTCAATTCAAAATCGCAAAAAGGCATCGGTTTCAGTATCGGAGCATTTGCACTAGTACGTGTACATCAGTATCAACGCTACTATGCATCGTTTACAACCTTGGCAAATAAATGCTACCTAGCACTTGATAAACACGCAAGAGATGCTTCCACTAAGCCACACCACTTTGATGATCTCATTTCTGGTCAGGGGTGTGTCAACTGCGCCAAATCTTTACATAACAAGAGAAAGGGTATGAACGGGTGGTGTCCTCCAGAAGGGAAATTACAATTCTTATAAAAAATTCTCACTCCAGTTTACAATCAATGCCCCCCTTTCCTCTCCTCTCTTTTCCCAGTACCACTCAGTTCTCACCCTGCCTCCTCTCTATCCCTGTCCACAAACTCCTCCAGCTCTACCTCCTTCCCTGGTACTATCACCTTCTGGTATGTCCCCCAAAAATGCTCAGGCCTACTATATTCACTCTCAATTGTCCTTTATCAGATGTGTTCTCTACTACACAACCATGATCAGACACCATTCTGTGTCCCCTTTTTCCCCAGTCCATGATGGTCTTTCCTGTATAGCCCCTCTTTCCCCTCTGTCACTTATCAGTGCACGATTTGCCGTCATCTTTCTACCCTTTCTCTCTTCCTCCAGCAGCTGATCAACCAACACACTTTGCATCGATTTTCTCTGTATTTATTTATTTTACGTCTGTTTACCAGTTGTATCCTAGTCTACTTTCTCTGCATCAAGATCAGTTCCAGTGAGATGACAGGCATAAAAAGTGTTACTAAACCCAGGAACATGCATTCACAATATCTGGTCTCCCACCGTACACAGAAATACAATTATTTTAGTAAATATAAACTGCTAAAAACCCTTTCTCATCAGCAGTATATAGCAGTCTCGAGACTTCTATCAGTGTCTGATTAAAGCTTGTAGGAGGAGTTTATTCTCGTCTGACTGTCCTATGAGGCTGCATGACCCCTGAACCTCTGTCTGGACAGTGCTGATTGGTCCTGTGATGATCACATGCACCCTCCCAACAAAACAAAAAAAACTCTAAAATACACACCAAACTGAGCATGTGCAGAGTGCCCCAGTCTGGAGTTGGACTGGGGACAGTGAAAGGAGGAGGATCAGAGAAGACAGGATCAAACTACATTTTTACACAATGTGGAGGATTAACCCCTCAGGTTCCACAGTGAGTAAACAAACATGCTTTATGCATATACAAACTCATTTTATGGTTGTGGGTTTTTAGAAACACTTTAAATAATAGTATGCATCAGGCTGAAATCTAGTCTAAATCAGCAGTAATACATACAAGTTTTACTAATCATTCTTAAGCCTCGTACACACAGTCGGACTTCCATCGGACTTTTCCGTGGATTTTTGTCCGAACGGAGCTGGCCGGGCACACCCATAGCATACACACCACAGGACTTTTCTGCAAACTTTCCCAAAACTTTTTCCAACATCACGTGGTTTTTCTGCTATTGTTGGTTTATTTTAACATTATTTGTTTTGTCCATCGGACAAAAGTCCGATGGTTTTCTGTACACACGGTCAGGCTTTGCTCCATCAGACTTTTGTTGGCCAAAAGTTAGCCCGTTTGAAGACGGAATTTTTGTCCGATGAAAACAAAAAACAAAAACAAAAAACAAAAAAAAAGTTTGTCCGATGGAGCGTACACACGGTCGGATTGTTGGTCCAACTTGCTCAAAATGAAGTTTGTTGGCCAAAAGTCTGACCGTGTGTACGGGGCTTAAGGCTAAAAACGTTCAGCTGAAAGTAACAATTCAAGAACTGGCACACCTTTTCTACATAAAAATACATAGACAAATTCCTTGATGTGACAAAAAAAACAAAAAAAAAAAAAAGGAAAAAATAAGACAAAATGTCACAAGGCAAATGTATTTCTGATCATCACTTTATCTGAGTAGGCATGGGGCACTGCAAGACAGTCAGGAAACATGTGACTCGACTAATAACAGCAAAGGTATAATCATTTATTTATTAAGATGCATCGACTGCTTTGTTCTAGGATCACAGCAGATGCACTAATGGAGCGCAATTCACCCTCTGATGCTTAGCAGGGGAGATTTATCATGTTTTTTCACAGCAAAGCCGTGTAAAATTGTAGGTCCAAACTGACCCTCTCTCAAGTCCATGCTTCAGAGTTACAATTCCATCTTCAGAAAGGTAAAATGTGTGTTTATGGAACCTACACATGAGAATGTGATTTTCTTTCTGGATATAGAACATTGTATCTAAATTTATTGGCTATATGGAAGGTGATAGTGGAATTACAGCTTCAGCCTAACGCCTCCTAAAACTGCCCCCCCTACAACTATGCTAAACTGTACAAGAAATATGCATATACTTATATGTATATGTGCTCCTACTATGGAGACTCTGGAAATTATAGAGTTAGGACTGCAGTAGACAGAGGTTCCTTGGCATGGGCACTGCAGCCTATGCAAGCGTTTTCAAATGGGTGCCAACAAAACCCTTTTTTTTTTAACAAATTGTTAGACAGGGTAAATTTGGTTGTTTTGCAGACTGGCTGGTAAGTGAGCAGGGAAATCTTTTGCTGGTTTGCGATGTGTGTTGCCCTTCCATGTGCACCTTGCTTGAAAGGCTAATTATAGGTGAGGTAGTTGCCTTTTTTTTTTATATATTTTTTAATATCCTTACCTAATTTCAGGTCACTCCGTTCCGGTCATGTGATCCCGCATGCCTTGTATCAGCCAGCGCCACTGCAAGGTAGAGGAGGGAGTTCTGACACCCCGATGAGCCATTGAAGTCTATGGGTGACGTACCAGCTCCCAGGCATTATCAGCCATTGCCGAGCGCTGTCTATTCTTCCCCTGCAGCCACCACTAGCTGACACGGGAAATCCCATGATCAGACCGGAGGGGTCTGTATAATAGGTATTTTTTAGGTTAGTTAGCATAGGTGCTAAGAGGGCAGGGGATAGTTAGGATGAAGCTGGAGTTCCACTTAAAGAGATTGCAAGAGGTATTTAGCAGCATAATGTTATACAAACATTTACACTGTGTAGTATAGCTTGGTAGAACAAACGGGCTGGCAGTAATCCTTCTCTCACTTTACAACTTCAAGTTTCCGAGTCTTAAAAGTGTAAACGTGCATTTACAAATGTGCACATGCCTGCTTGGACCAGAAAATTCCAGTGGTATTAAAACCGCGTTCTACTTTATTGAACACAAAACCGAGTGGATGTTTACCCGCAGAAAAAACAAAACAAAAAAAAAACAAACACCTGTAAGGCAAAGGCATAATGAGCCAGTATGCACCGTATACTATGACATTTATACAGCGATTAGTGCTATAAAAATGCACGGATTACCATATAAATGTCACTGGCAGGGAAGGGGTTAACTCTAGGGGGCGATCAAGGGGTTAAATGTGTTCCCTCGTTTGGGTTTCTAACTGTGGGGGATGGACCTGACTAGAGGAGACATATTGTTCCTAGCTAGTAGGAACAGACTCTCTCCTCTCCGAACAGGGATTTGGACTCACTCACCTCACTCATCCTCTTGTGGCCGGTGGTCATCGTGACTGCCGGCCATGTGCAATCTGTTGCCCCGCCGTACAATGGGCGCGTGCCTGCTATAGGCATTTAAAAGGGCCAACGTACAGCTACGCCAGTTCGTGGGATCGTGCCGACCTGCTGCAGTATAATGACGGCGGCTGGTCGGCAAGCGTTTAAAAAGGAGAAGTCCAGCCTAAACTTTGTAGGCTGGGCTTCTCCTCTGGGTCACAGGGGTGCAATTAGTTTTGCACTCATGTGACCCGTTTTCAGCGGAGAGCGGTCTGAAGTCCACTCTCCGCTGCCATCAGTCAGGGCAGCGCATCATCACGACTTCCAATTTGGGATCCGCCAGCTGCCTTGATTGACGGCAGTCTCAGCGAGCCCCCTCCACGGCCGCTCCCCGTCCCTCCACAGCTCTGCGATCCAATGAGCACTGAGAAGTAGAGCAGAAGCGATGCTGACTGACAGTCAGCATCGCTCTGCTCTGGGAGGAGTGAGAACTGAGCCATCAGCGGTGTTTGGTGGCTCGGTTCTCAGTGAAGAGACGCTGGGGGACAGATGGAGCATCAGTCTGATGCTGTATACACGAGGTAAGTATAACTAGCAAAAAATAAATAAAACCCAAACTTCTCTGTGTGCAGGGAAGATCAGCATCAGAACCCAGAGAAGGTGGAGGCTGATAGACTGGAGGCAATAGAAGGCATTACAATTACATTTAAAGTAAACTTTTACCAGTATTGTGCATTAAATATGATCCAGGGGAAAAATAAATAAAACATCTCAGCTTTTAGTACTACTTTAAATATAAAAGATTTACCGTATATCTCCCTTCCACCCTATATGTCGGACACCTAGTTATAATGCCCATACATACTACTTTGTGGTGTATTTATTATCCATCTATCTATCTATCTACAGACACACAGTGGGTACGGAAAGTATTCAGACCCCCTTAAATTTTTCACTCTTTGTTATATTGCAGCCATTTAAGTAAATTTTTTTCCTCATTAATGTACACACAGCACCCCATATTCACAGAAAAACACAGAATTGTTGACATTTTTGCAGATTTATTAAAAGAAAAGGAAAACTGAAGTATCACTGTGGAAAATCTTTGTACGTTTGCTGGATGAATGAATGTTGTTTGAAAATTTCACTTGCTTTTAACATTCAGTTTTAAAATATTATTGTAATTACTGAACGACAAACACATACACGGTCTGAAAATTCCTTTGACCAAGAAGTTTTTTTATTCTGCTCCTTCGAATTTTCCTGTCACTGTGGTCGAAAACGAACGTAGATTTGACCCCACTAATGATTCGAAAATCGAACAAACGTTCTTAAAAATATATTTTTTTTGAAGGAAGACATTGTTTTTTTTGTATGGCCAGCATAAGTGTGGCTTTTATCAAGCCACCTGACAAGGGAGTCTGTCATACATAATATATTACAGTTCTGTCTGAAAATCTTTAACCACTTAAGCCCCGGACCATTATGCAGCTAAAGGACCAGGCCACTTTTTGCGATTCTGCACTGCTTCGCTTTAACTGACAATTGCGCGGTCGTGCGACGTGGCTCCCAAACAAAATTGGCGCCCTTTTTTTCCCATAAATAGAGCTTTTCTTTTGGTGGTATTTGATCACCTCTGCGGTTTTAATTTTTTGCGCTATAAACAAAAACAAAAACGTCAATGTTTTTTTCTATAATGAATATTCCCCAAAAAGATATAAAAAAACATTTTTTTCCACCGTTTAGTCCGATACGTATTCTTCTACATATTTTTGGTAAAAAAAAATATATATATATATCGCAATAGGCGTTTATTGATTGGTTTGCGCAAAAGTTATGGCGTCTACAAAATAGGGGACTGTTTTATGCCATTTTTATTAATAATTTTTTATTTTTACTAGTTATGGCGGCGATTAGCGATTTTTATGGCACTGCAACATTATGGCAGACACATCGGACACTTTTGACCTCATTTTGGGGCCATTGTAATTTTTACAGCGATCAGTGCTATAAAAATGCACCGATTACTGTGAAAATGACACTTGCAGTGAAGGGTTTAACCTCTAGGTGGCACTGTAGAGGTTAAGGGGTTAAGTGTTCCCTAGGAAGTAATTCTTACTGTAGGGGGGGCATGGCTACATGTTATGTCACTGATCGCATGTTCCGATGACCGGGAACAGACGATCACTGACATGCCACAGAGAAGAACGAGGGAAAGGTTTGTTTACACTCACCTCTCCCCGTTCTTCAGCTCTGTGACCCGAACGCGGGACACTGGCGGCGATCGGGTCCCGCGGGCGCGGTCATGGAGCTCAGGACTAGGTCGCGAGCGTGCCGCCGGTGGCGCGTCCACGGCCCACGGCTGGGATCTTAAAGGGGACGTACCTGTACGCCCTTGTGCCCAGCCGTGCCATTCTGTCAACGTATATCGTCGTGCGGCGGTCTTTAAGTGGTTAAAACTTCATTATTTTTTTTCTTTAAATAAAAAATTTGATCCGAGTCTGATGATATTTACCAAATTTAACCTCCAATACTATATACAGTATATATCTCTTCTGTCTGTTATTCTCAGAGGATTAGAGATTTTTCTCCCTAATCATATAGTTATAGTTATTTATATTTACCAATGCAGAGATATTTAAGAATAAAGTGCCTTTTTTTTTCTAAAACTTTACATATTAAAGCGGTTGTATACCCGCATTTTTTTTTTTTTTTTTTAACACCTGTAAAGGAAAAGGCATAATGAGCTTGTATGCACAGCATACAAGCTCATTATGAAATACTTACCTTAGAATGAGGCGTCGGTGTCCCTCCCGGTCCACGCCGAGGCAGCCGACATTATGCCTTGGCGCGTCTTCCGGGTATCGCGGCTCCAGCGCTGTGAGTGGCTGGAGCCACGATTCGTCACTCCCGCGCATGCGCGCGGGAGACTTCTTTCCGGCAAGGTCCGCCAGGCCTTCAGCCAAGAATCCCCTGTGCGCATGCGCCGCTGCAGTCAGCGGCGCAGTGCAAGGGGAATATCTCCTAAACCGTAAAGGTTTAGGAGATATTTCTTTTACCTACAGGTAAGCCTTAGTATAGGCTTACCTGTAAATAAAAGTAAAAAAAAAAAAGACCATACAACCGCTTTAACTAAATTATGCACCACACGTTCTTTAAAGGTGATTATCTGATTAATTGAAACAATAAATCGGCCAACTAATTGATTATGAAAATAATCATTAGTTGCAGCCCTACTCGGTTCTCAGTGTAGAGACGCCGGGGGACAAAAGCAGCATCGGACCCATGCTGCATCCACCCAAGTATTAATCAGGAAAAAAAAAAAACACACACACCCATACTTCTTTTAACGCCACTTTTATGTGTGTCAAGTGTTTTTCCTCCCAAAAGCTCAGTTTAAAAACACGATTCTAATTTTTTTTTTTGCCTGAAAACGTTTCACTGCAAATATGCCTGTAAACGCCCTAATGCGCATTGGAAAAATAGGCCAACACAGAACTGCTTATACTGGCTAAAGACAAAAAAAAAAAAAAAAACCCAAAAGCCTGTATAAGCGTTTTTTTATGGCCAATGTGCACGTAGGTTGTATTCGTCTACTTATGAAAAGCATGTTATTGTCTAGTTATTGAATTTGTCTACTTTTTTCTTGCTCATTTTGAAACAGAAAATGCAGAACCGCATCACACAAAGGTTCATGCAATTACTAATCGTGGGCACGGTACCATTTCGCAACATTATAACTGGAGTTTCGGTTCAAAATGTATAGGAAAGAGGTCTATGGATAACAAACAAGTGAAAGATGTAAACCACCATTTTTATGGAAGAAAACCACCTTTATTTGAAGAATCTAGTGACTTTCCTGGAAAAGATTTCTCCCTGTTGCTTTGTGTTGATCTTACACAGTCAATGTGATTCGACTTTTCACCAGTCTGTAAAATCATTCACACTGATAGCAGCTTATAATTAGGAAGTGCTGCTAATGATTTTCTGTCAAGACAGAAAATCAGTTCGTTATCAATACCGTCATATTTGACTGCTTATTGATTGATGACGATTGTGCTCGACATAAAATGGACAAACTATCATGAGAGTTAGTCAAATCTAATCGGTACTCTAAAGCGCTGGTGCCCAACCTCTGGTCCAGGGGTCCTGTAGCACTTAATGTGCAGTCCTTGGGGGCCCTGTAAACAGTCTGTTTTGTGCATGACTGCTTTCTAGTAGTTAAAATAGGTTTTTAATACACAAGCTTACTTTTTCCTATGCTGTCTATCACTTTATAAAGAATCTAGTTGAGCGAAATATCAAAATGTGGCACGATACATTTTTAAGGTGGCTCCAGGGAGCACAAACGTGGAAGCAAATGTAAAATAATGCACCTAGGGGAAAAGAATCCCCTGAGAGAGTACAACATTGGGGGTACAGTATAAGATTTAGGGGTACTTATTTCAGATGGTTGCAAAATGAGCAAACAGTGTGACCAAACAATGGGAAAAGCATATAGAATTCATGACTAGAGGGGTCACCAGCAAGAGGAAGGAGGTTCCGATTCCCCTATATAGATATTTAGTGAGACCTCATTTTAGAATACTGTGTCCAATTCTGGAGACCTCACTTACAGAAAGATATTGATAAAAAAGAAAGTCCAGAGGCAGGTAACAAAAATGGTGAAAGGTCTGGGGGATAAAACATCAGGAGTGAGTTCAGGAACTTAATATGTACAGTCTCAAGGAAAGAAGGGAAATGAGAGACATGACTGAAACCTTAAAATACATCAAGGGGGTGAATAAGGTTCAGGAGGGAAGTATTTCAATATGAATCCAAAATCAAGAACACAGGGAATGACACCAAACTGGAGGAAAGTTCAAAACTTTTAGTATTTTACTGAAAGGGTAGTCAATGCTTGGAATAAACTTCCAGCAGTGGTAGTGAGACAGTCAACAGTAAAAGGGCTTGAGACAAACAGATCTATACTCAAAGTATAAAAAAAAAAAAAAAAAAAAAAAAAAAAAAAAAAAAAAAGGGGGCAGACTATGGACTGTCTTTTTCTGTCGTCACTTTTTGATGTTTCTAAGCACTATTTTGTAAATGGGCTGTAAGGGACAGTGATCTTAAACAGTCTCATAACGTGTCTGCGCGCCTCTGGCCAGCTCCCGTCTGCGCGCCTCTGGCCAGCTCCCGTCTGCGTGCCTCTGGCCAGCTCCCGTCTGCGCGCCTCTGGCCAGCTCCCGTCTGCGCGCCTCTGGCCAGCTCCCGTCTGCGCGCCTCTGGCCAGCTGTCTGTTTAACATGTGTGACCTCTTTGGTGATATTAGGGGCCACACATTTGGCCCCCTATTTTAATCAAGTTGACCACCACTGGCCTAAAGTATAATTGAAAAACATATTTCCACAAAAAAGAGAACAGAAATGGCTTAAACAAAAATGTACGCTCCAAATAACTTTCTGTACATAATCACAGATACTTGATGCAATAGAAAGATATCTGTGTGCCTATAAAGTGATTACCATGTGCATACATGAAGCCAAGCAACAACAGATAAGGAGAAAAAGGGCTCTTGATGTAGAGGCATCACAAGACGTCATTCACATCAAACTGTTTGCAGCAATAGTGATTCTCATCTTTATAAATCTAATTCCTATTACATTAACAATGACAGCCAAGCACATGGAGGTGATAGATCAGAAGATCCTGCTGAGTGGAAAGCTTCAGCGACCAGCCATCAGTATTAGAAAGTGGCAGCTTGTAGCATTCACAATGAAAAACAATCTCCAGAAGTATGTTCGAGAAACTCAGCTAGAAGGCTTCCTTGAAATATATACTGAAACCCCAGCACTGATGTGTATGTATATACATGTGTACATATACAGCCCATCTGAACTGTCAGGTTAAAATTGGCTAAATACATTTGAGGCAAATCAAAACAAAGTATTACAAAAGGTTGGTTTTATAAAACCACAGGCTCAGTAGAAAAGCCTATCCCCTGCCAGAATGGTGCAGAGAAAGACCCCTACTGTCTGTGTGGAGACAGTAGTCTCTCTGCAAAGGTCTGACACACCCACTTCTAAGTAGACCGTTCTACCATCAGAAAAGCTCATGCTGCCTGTTGATTGGAGATCAAGCTCTGACTAAGCATGGGGCGTGTCAGATCTCTGCAGAGATACCGCTGTTTCTACAAAGAGCAGGGAAACTTCACCAATAAAAAAAATAAACAGTAAAACTGTGTGCACCTTTTGTCTTGAACACCTGAAATGTATTTAGAGGATTTGGTTTAAAATATGAGGCACATATATATATGACAAAAGTAAATCATATATGTAAAAACTGCAAAAATTAACACACACACACACACACACACACACACAATAAATAACTTGTTTTTCATTCAGTTTGGTTGGTATGCATAATAAAAAAAAAAAAAACTCAGCACAAATTTTCCTTCAGCACTCTATAGGAGCTATGTAAAAGAAGAAATAATCAGCTTTGCGCTGTCATTTTTTTACCAGTTCATGATATAAAACTCAAGCATTCTAAAAGAAATGTTATAACTGTTGAAAACTGTCAAAACCGAATCCTATGGGATACTGTGTTTTTAATTTTCTAATAATCTAGAGAAAAATAGGATTTTTTACTCACCGTAAAATCCTTTTCTCTGAGTCCATGGACCGACACAGCTTCTCTATTGACAAAGTGGGTATTATCCGTTAATTAGGAGTGACTAGGCAGAAAAACTTGTAAAAAGTGTTGCATCACACCTTCTACAGTACCGCCCAGGGGGCGGACCCTCTGGGTATACCCTCTCAGTCTGCACATCGCAGATCAGTTCGTCAAAAAGCAGTACAAACTTAAAAGGAGGAGTGGGTGCTGTGTCGGTCCATGGACTCAGAGAAAAGGATTTTACGGTGAGTAAAAAATCCTATTTACTCTTTCGTCCATGGACCGACACAGCTTCTCTATTGACAAAGTGGGACGTCCCAAAGCAGTGTCAGAGAAAAAACGAGGGGTGGTAACAGCATAAAAACAAACTTCACCCCAAAACACAAAACAGCACTCCTCCAACGGAGGAGTTGCAACTCTAAACAGCCGCCTGCAAAACCTTGCGGCCGAAAGAGGCATCCGAAGATGCACCTACATCAACTTTGTAGAATTTTGTGAAAGTGTGAGCGGACGACCAAGTCGCCGCTTTACATAGTTGGGAAACAGACGCTTGATGTCGGAAAGCCCAAGAGGCACCTATTGCCCTGGTCGAATGCGCCGTGACAGGAAAGGGGGGCGCCTGACCCTTTAAGGCGTAAGCCTGGATTACTATCTGTCGGATCCACCTAGAGATGGTGGCCGATGAGACTGCTTGGCCCTTCTTGGGACCAGCCACCGAAACAAACAGTGAGTCTGACTTCCGGAACAGGGAAGTAGCAGATATGTATACTCTCAAAGCTCGGACAACGTCCAAGGAATGCAACGCCGACTCCTTAGGATTCGACGGCTGAGGACACAAGGATGGAAGTACAATGTCTTCGTTGAGATGAAAAGCCGAAACGACCTTCGGAAGAAAGGAAGGCTGCGGCCGCAGCACCACCTTATCCTTGTGGAAAATCAAATAGGGAGCCTTGCAGGACAAGGCTGCCAGCTCAGAGACTCGTCTAACTGACGTAACAGCCACCAAAAAGACCACCTTCTGAGAAAGTGTCAACAGGGGAATATCTCTAATATTCTCAAACGGTGCCTTCTGAAGCACCGAGAGGACCAGGTTCAAGTCCCACGGAGGTAACGGGGGGCGGACCGGAGGGGCCACATGTCGAACCCCCTGCACAAATGTACTCACGAGAGAGTGAGTCGCCAGGGGTCGCTGAAAAAAGACAGCCAGGGCAGATATCTGTCCCTTAATCGTACTTAGGGCAAGCCTTTGGTCTACCCCATGCTGTAAAAACAGCAGGATTCTGGAAACCAAATAGGTACGCGGATGCCATTTCATTTCCTCACACATGGAGATGTAGGCCCTCCAAGTGCGGTGATAGACCTTCCTAGAGGACGGTTTCCGAGCACTTCTCATAGTAGAAATTACTGAGTCTGACAGGCCCCGGTCTCTCAGTACCTGGTTCTCAACAGCCATGCCGTTAAAGCCAATGACTGTAAAGCAGGATGGAATATGGGACCTTGCGACAGCAGGTCCTTCCGTAGTGGTAGGCGCCAGGGGACGTCTGCTACCAGACGTACTAGATCGGCGTACCAAGGACGCTGAGGCCAATCTGGAGCGATTAGGATCATTGGAATTCCCTCTGCCTCCACTCTGCGGAGCAGAAGAGGAAGAAGCCTTAAGGGAGGGAAGGCATAGATTAGCCGATACTGGCCCCACGATGCTACCAACGCGTCCGTTGCGTCTGCCCATGGGTCTCTTGACCGGGCCACAAACCTCAATACCTTCCGATTGAGTCGGGAAGCCAGAAGATCTACGTCTGGTGTGCCCCATCTTTGGCAGAGGAGTTGGAACACCTCCGGGTGTAAGGACCATTCTCCTTGGTCCAGCATCTGGCGGCTCAGGTAGTCCGCCTGCCAGTTTTCCACACCCGGAATGTACACGGCCGACAGTGCCGGTACGCTCCTCTCTGCCCACTTCAGAAGGCGAGCGATCTCCGATGCTGCAGCTGAGCTTCTTGTTCCTCCTTGATGATTGACATATGCCACTGCTGTGGCGTTGTCTGACTGGATCCTGACTGGACGCCCTTGCAGTCTCTGAGACCATTTGAAGAGGCACAGCTTGATCGCCCGGATCTCCAGGACATTGATCGGCAGGAGGGCTTCCTCTGGGGTCCAGCGACCTTGCGCCGACTGGACACCCCAGACTCCCCCCCAACCTGTAAGGCTGGCGTCCGTCGTGATCACTATCCAGTAAACCGGAAGAAATGACTTCCCGGCCATTAGAGCCGGTGCTGTCAGCCACCATACCAGGGATCTCCTGACTAGGTGGCTCACTCGGATTTGATAATCCAGAGATGAAGGGCATCTGTTCCATCTGGACAGAACTTCCCTCTGTAACACTCGAGTGTGGTATTGAGCATATGGGACCGCCTCGAAGGAGGCTACCATGAGGCCCAACACTCGCATGCAAAAACGGAGTGACGACCAATTCCTGGAAGTCAGCTGCCGTACTGCAGCCCGGAGGGTCTGCAACTTCTCCACAGGGAGGAATACCTTTGCCTCTGAGGAATCCAGAATCAACCCCAGGTACACTAGGCGTTGAGTGGGCACCAATACTGACTTTTGCGTGTTTAGTATCCAACCACAGTCTCGAAGAGTCTGACAGGTAATGGACACGCTTACCTCTAATTCTGAGCTTGAAGGGCCCTTCAGCAGAAGGTCGTCCAAGTAACCTGTGATAGCGATACCCCGCTGTCTTAGAAGTGCCAGAATCGGAGCGAGCACCTTGGTGAACGTCCTGGGTGCTGAGGCAAGGCCAAACGGGAGGGCCACAAACTGGTAGTGGTTCTTCCCGATAGCAAATCGCAGAAACCTCTGGTGTCTGGAGTATATGGGGACATGCAGGTATGCGTCCTTGATGTCCAAGGAGGCCAGAAAGTCCCCCGGATGGAGAGCCGTGACTACGGATCGAACCGACTCCATCCGAAATCTTTGTACCTTCACAAAGCAATTGAGGGCTCTGAGATCCAAGATTGGACGAACCCCCTCCTTCTTTGGCACAATGAACAGATTTGAGTAAAAACCCTGACCCCGTTCCTGTTCTGGAACTGGAATAACTACCCCGCGTTCCAGTAGACCCTGGACCGCCCCATACAGGGCCTCCCGACGGGTCGGTAGTAGCTGGAGATTGGAGGTGATGAATCTGTCTGGTGGACAAGAGAGAAATTCTATCTTGTAGCCTGAGGAGATTACTTCGCAAACCCACCTGTCGGAGACTAGAGCAGTCCACTGAGTCGCGAATTTGCGAAGACGTCCCCCCACCCGAGAGCTGGGTGGGGGCGGACCTTCATGTGGACGCAGATTTGTCCACAGGCTTGTTGGGTCTGCGGGACCAAGGACGCTTTTGTCCTTGGGCAGGCGCTTTATCGGCCTGGGGTCTTTTCCCTGTCGCCTTAAGAGGGCGAAAAAACCGCTTACGTGCAGTAAAGGAGGGCCCTTGCCCTTGGCGTGGTCCCCTACCCTTGCTAGTTTGGGGAAGCAAAGTGCTTTTACCTCCTGTAGCATCCTTGATGATGTCATCCAGAGAAGCCCCAAAAAGTCTGTCGCCCTTAAAAGGCAGATCCAATAGGGCTTTCTTGGAAGTCTGGTCCGCAGACCAGCCCTTTAGCCAGATCAGGCGGCGTATTGCTACTGCATAAACCGAAGCTCTTGACAGCAGGGGAATAGTATCCATGTCTGACTCGCAGACAAACTTAAGGCCCTGGACCAACTGGTCGGCCAAAGTTATCTCATTAGGAGGAGCATCTCGCTCCTTTAACCCCTGGAGTAGCAATTTTGCCCATTCAGTAAGTGTCTGAGACACTAGGGCCCCCGCCAATGCCGGGCGTACTGCTGAGCCTACCACTGAGTATAGGTAGCGAGCGAGTGCTTCAGCCTTCTTATCCACAGGGTCCTTGAAAACAGGAGCCCCTTCTACTGGAATAGTGGTGGCTCTATTAAGTCTGGACACCGAAGGGTCCACTATAGGGGGAGAGGTCCATATCTTCAGAAAACTCTCCTCAAAGGGGTACCGTACTGCAAACCTCTTTGGGGCTGTAAAGACCCTCAGTGGGTTCTCCCATTCCTTGTATAAGAGTTTGTTAAAATAAGACACACAAGGGAACACCTTAGCAGTGCGGGCAGGTTTACGAAACCCAAAGGGGACTGGAGTATCTGCTACTTCTTCAGTCCTTTCCAACTTTAGCGTATCCCGCACTGCAGTAATAAGGTCAGATACCAAAGCCGTCTCGCGTACTGACCTGGACTTGGAGTCCTCCTCACTGTCCGATCGGTCACGGTCTGCAGTCTCTGATGCATCAGAATCTGGGCCATGAGCCGTAGCTGGACCTGGTTCTGCATCAGAAATATCCCCAGAAGATTGCAGGGGACGGGGGCGTTTATTACCCCCTGTATTCCCGTGTGCTGCTTCCACCCTGGCAGCAAACGCCTCTAGGATTGCCGACATAGCGTCCATAGACACCTCAGGGACACCAGCTGCTAAATCTGGTGTTTCAGGGGAGAAGACATCTGGCTCAGATGCCATGCTGACCACACGCTGACACTCACAGGGCTCCAGGCAAGATATCAATAGGCCACCCTCCTGCGCTGCAGAGATGCTGGGTTACCCAGAGGACTCACCACCCTGGATAGGTACTGCTATGCTGCGCCTATGATGCTGTCCCCTTGCTGCTGTGTCAGTCTGCTTCTTTTATCAGCACTTCCTGTGTGAATTTTCGCGCCAGTGTAATGCACCCTAGAGGCCGGAGGCTCTCGCAAAATGGTTGCCAAAACCGTCTGTATGGAAGATAATGTGGGCTCTAAGAAAATGGCCGCCGACAGAAGATAGAGGTCAGGCAGCCATAGCCCACAAAAAAGATGGCCGCCGAACGGCAATATCTGCATACAGGGTGGACAAACATGGCCGCCGATCACCTGATAGGGGCCAGTGGGTGTGGCCGAACTACAGGAAGATGGCCGCCAGGCAGTTACAAGAGGCCAAACTTGGCATGGACCACCTCAAAATGGCCGCCGACAGCATGGAGACACAGAAACACAGGTAAGCAAAAATGACATTTCTTTTAAATGTTAGTTACAGCCAGCCCCGCTCCAGTGGGACCCCCTAGGTGACCCCCAGCACCCAGCAACCTTTAGCTAGAAGCCCAGGGAGGAGGGAAAGGCAGGGAGAGAGGGAAGAAAGGGGCCACAACCACTTACTTGATCTCTCCAGGAATGTCCAGCTAAATCACCCAGCCGAGGCAGGGGAGTTTTACTTACCTATCCTGCATGTATTCTGCTGGAAGACATTCCAAACAGATCATCGTCCGCGCACGGAAGGTGACTGTTGGCCAGGCATGCTGTGAATGGACCCAGAAGGGACGATCATATGTATGCCCTGGAGCATGACGCTCACCGGACAGGCTGCTGCGACTCGGCCGTAAGGTCAGCCGAAGCTGAGCGGTCCGATGCAAGCCTTGGAGCGTAAGCTCACCGGCCAGGCTGCTGCGACTCGGCCGTAAGGTCAGCCGAAGCTGAGCGGTCCGATGCAGGCCCTGGAGCGTAGGCTCACAGGCCACCCGTGGAGCGACGGGCATGTCGTGGAAAACCCAGCGTGTAGCTAGGGTCGGCACACGCTCGATGGCCGAAACTGGGGAGACTACAAGGATCGAGGATCCAGCCTGTCACCCAGTCGGCAGTTGATCGAAGATCGCAGGAAACAACAAATGTAGCAAAAAAATAAAAAATATATATATCTTTTTTCCCCGGACCAATGAGCCCGAAGGGAGCCATGTCCTACTCCTTGCTAGACAGAAAAAAACTGATCTGCGATGTGCAGACTGAGAGGGTATACCCAGAGGGTCCGCCCCCTGGGCGGTACTGTAGAAGGTGTGATGCAACACTTTTTACAAGTTTTTCTGCCTAGTCACTCCTAATTAACGGATAATACCCACTTTGTCAATAGAGAAGCTGTGTCGGTCCATGGACGAAAGAGTAAAAACATTTCCCCCAAAAAAAAAAAAATGTTATAAAATTAAGTGTGAAGCGTTTAAATTAGGTTTAGAATCCATCTATTCCTTTGTCATTTTATGCACCAAACGAACAACAATGATGTGACCGGAACAATTCCAAAAGCCTAATTATTTTCATTGTAATATGAAGGGTCCTTGGTGTGTCTGTCTGGAATGATTACAAAGGGTATGGCTGGTTTAAGCCTCGTCTATTTCTTTAGAGGAAACAGATTTATTCCTCACCCAGGGGAACGGGCACGTAAAAAAAAAAGTTAAATAATCCATGCGAAAAACTCAATTTTCTTAAAAGCGTATTTCCACTTTTGCAGTCATAAAAAAAAAATCCTTACTTTTTATATATTTTTTAAGAGGGAGGTATCATGGCTTACCACAAGGTTTTTTGAACAAGGTTAAGCCGGCCATACATGGATCAAAAACAATCAGTTTCAGCAGGAACCAGACTAATTTTGATCCATGTATAGCAGGGGTCTCAAACTCAAATTGCCTGAGGGCCACATGACAAGTTTTCATATCCCATGGGGGCCGCATGCAAACTTTTAAAACAATAAACTATACCAGCAATAATATACTATACTATACCCAGCAAACGCATTATTAACCCCCATCACTGGTGTCAGCAAACGCATTATTAACCCCCATCACTGGTGTCAGCAAACGCATTATTAACCCCCATCACTGGTGTCAGCAAACGCATTATTAACCCCCATCACTGGTGTCAGCAAACGCATTATTAACCCCCATCACTGGTGTCAGCAAACGCATTATTAACCCCCATCATTATCCCCCTACACTGCACAAATACCCTCCACACTGCACAATTACCCCCCACACTGCACAATTACCCCCCACACTGCACAATTACCCCCCACACTGCACAAATCGCCCCACACTGCACAAATCGCCCCACACTGCACAAATAGCCCCACACTGCACAAATAGCCCCACACTGCACAAATAGCCCCACACTGCACAAATAGCCCCACACTGCACAAATAGCCCCACACTACACAATTACCCCCCTCCACACTCCATAAAATACCCCATTCACCCCACTAAGGACTTTGCCAGGAGAGGTGAGTGAGGCAGTCAGGATCGTCTGGCTCCCGAGTCCTCTCCTCCTGGCTTCCACAGAGGCCTAGTGACAGGGCACCCAGAGAACACAATCTCCCGCTCTGAGCAGCAGGACCCTGGATCGGGGCTCTGATCGTCAGTGCTTAGGTGGGCGGGGCGATGGGCGGATCCTTCCTCCGCTCTGTTCTCTCTCTGGGCTGCGGCAGTGTGCAGCGGAGAGGACAGAGGTGATAGAGAGGTAAAGCTCTTCGGCGCCTCCCCCTCTGCGGTGCCTGTGCAAAAAG
The DNA here is from genome assembly GCA_029206835.1 of Rana muscosa. Classification (NCBI taxonomy): domain Eukaryota; kingdom Metazoa; phylum Chordata; class Amphibia; order Anura; family Ranidae; genus Rana; species Rana muscosa. Next base: position 277,777,325 of record CM055117.1, read on the forward strand.
ACGTCCTGGATCGGCGCTGCGGGCCATTTTTAACCAGTCCGCGGGCCGGTACTTTGAGACCCCTGATGTATAGGCAGGATCAAAATCAAAAGGCATTGATCGAGTTGGGTACAATGAGCCTGTCGGATTTTTATACATGAGGCTATTGCTAGCCGCTATAGCCACTAGCAGTAATCAATATGTTCTGCTGCCCAGGAAGGCCCCCTATGCCCCCCCCACCACTGGCAGAACATAATAGTGCCATGGGAGGCACAGTGAGTGTTGATGGGGGGAATGGAGTTATTTTGTTTGCTTTCACCTGTGGTGGAAAGAAAGAAAAATCAAATAATCTATGGGCTGCCTTAAAGTGAGCCTGTCCCAAGTCTGTCCTCATTAAACACACAAGAAGCTTGTTAGGACAGACAGTGTTCAAATCTAGTTTACAACCAATAATTAAGAGAGATGCATGTTTGTTTTTTGCTAGTTCTACTTACCTAGGTGGATGCAGCATCTCTGCACTGAGAACCGAGCCAATGAACACCGCTGATGGCTCGGTTCTCACTCTTCCCCGAGCAGAGCGATACTGACTGTCAGTCAGCATCGCTTCTGCTGTACTTCTCCGCGCTCTGGAGCGCTGAGCTGTGGAGGGGCGGGGAGCAGCTGGCGAATCCCGACATGGAAGTCGTGATGACACGCTGCCTCAACTGATGGCAGTGACGTCAGCGACTTCAGACCGCTCTCAGCTAATTACAGGTCACAGGAGTGCAAAACGAATTGCACTCCTGTGACCCTTAGGAGAAGCCCAGCCTAAAAAGCTTAGGCTGGACTTCTCCTTTAAAATCTAACTGCACATTACAATTACAGTACTGTACAGGGATAATTATGGCAACACAGCTGTCCAATCCCCACAGAGAACCACCTACGATTTTCCTTACGGGAGGGTCCAGAATAGAGTATCTAAAAACAGATAAGCTCTCCACATCTGGTGGGAGTGTGATCAAGTCCACCCCTTCTGGAAACAATTATTTGAGGCATATAACGAAATGTATGACAACTCTCACCCTCTCCCCTAAGGTGGCCCTGCTGTCCATCCTCCCGGGCCCAATCAAATCCCAGAAAACAAACCTCCTCAGTGAGGGAAATACAGAGGCTCCCATTTCAGACCTCTTTAAAATGACAGGCGACTGCCAGTTATGTTAATCTGGCTTTATAACAGGAAATCACTAGTATGCAGATCAAGGAATGCCTTATAGCAAGACAGTGGGGAGAACTAAAGGCAAACAGACTGTTTACTTTTCCAAGTGCAGTTGCACTTTGCAAGGGAATTTTCCCCACAGCTTCCCAGAAACCAGTAATGCTGACAGTGGGGGGAGCCTGATGGGGAAGCCAAGAAACTAGGTCAGCTCTGTGATTGACAGAAGGCAATGGGCAGACTCTACAGCCAATAACGGGCTGTCTATTGGCAATGGATGTGCCGACTGCCTGATGTCAATCACAGACTTGATGGAAAACTAGTGTCTCTGAATCCTCATCAGGCTCCACCCACCCAACTGCAAAAATCTTTATCTTCTGCACTGTGTGCGACAGCTACAGTGGCGGGAGGGAGCTCAGCTGAACTATGGAAGGAGAGTCTTAATGGTCATTCTGGCTTCACTGCACTTCCGCCACACAGTACTTGCCCCAAATTCATGCACCATTTCCAACAGGTACTAGGAATCCTTCACCTGCACCAATATTTGTCATGCAGAAGCATTCCCCCAAGGGAATTTACAGCTCAGAATTCAAAAGCATATCTTATCAGAACGGCCTATGTTATTTTAATACAATAAGAATACAGATCTCATCTCCAGCCCGCGCCCCCCCCCCCCCCCATCTCCATACCTCCCCTTGTGCAGAAAAGGAAGTTATTTAGCTTACAAGATTTCAGCAAAATAAACAGGTTTTTTTTGCACTTCGTGAACAGCTATAGCGAAAAACTTTTCCTTTAGCAGATCAAAAGGGAGCAAATACAGTTCATTGTTGAATTTAGATACACTTTAATACATGCAGCTTAAAACAGCAAGGTGCAAATGCTCCATTGATTGCAGCAATGAAAGGCTTTTCATTCAGCTCCTGATGTACACCAATTCATACTGAGGCTCTGTGCCATTTGCCTATCAACACCGGTCTGTAAAGGTTAAAGTGACTGTAAAACGATAACCTTGTAAAACATTGTTTAACCACTTGACAACTGGGCACTTAAACCCCCTTAATAACCAGACCAATTTTCAGCTTTCGGTGCTCTCACATTTTGAATGACAATTACTCAGTCATACAACACTGTACCCAAATGAAATTGTGGACCTTTTTTTCCCACAAACAGAGCTTTCTTTTGGTGGTATTTAATCACTGTTGTCTTTTTTATTTTTTGCGCTATAAAAGAAAAAAGACTGAAAATTCTGTAAAAAAAATAATTTTTCTTAGTTTCCGTTATAAAATTTAGCAAATTAGTAATTTTTCTTTATAAATTTTGGCCAAAATTTATACTGCTACATATCTTTGGTAAAAAAAAGTACAATTTGGTGTATATTATTTGGTCTTTGTGAAAGTTATAGAGTCCACAAGCTATGGTGCCAATACCTGAAAATTGATCACTCCTGAAGTACTGGCGGCCTATCATTTGAGACCCTAACATTCCAGAAAAGTACAAATAACCCCCCCCCCCCAAATGACCCCTTTTTGGAAATGAGACATTCCAAGGTATTTAGAAAGAGGAATTGTGAGTTTTTTGAAGTTGTCATTTTTTCCCACAATTCTTTGCAAAATCAAGATTTTTTTTTCTTTTTTCACACAATTGTCATATTAGCAGTTTTTTTTCTTACACTTATGCATACCACAAATTACACCCCAAAACATATTCTGCTATTACTCCCAAGTATGGCGATACCACACGTGTGAGACTTTTACACAGAATGGCCACATACAGGCGTTCTGGAGCACCAAGGCCAATTCTGACATTTCTCTCCTACATGTAAAAATCATCATTTGTTTGCTAGAAAATTACATAGAACCCCAAAACATTATATATGATTTTTTAGCAAAGACCCTAGAGAATACAATGGCGGTTTTTATCTTACATGGTACTTGTGCAGCAATTTTTAGAACACTTTTTTTGGGGGGGGGAAAAAGTGTTTTTTTTTTTTGTTTTGTTTTGTTTTTTGTGAAAATGTTACGCCTAGAAATAGATACCTAAAATGTCACTATTCAAAATTGCACACGCTCGTGGAATAGCGCCAAACTTCGCTACTTAAAAATTCCCATAGGCAACGCTTTAATTATTTTTACTGGTTACATGTTTTTAGTTACAGAGGAGGTCTACGGCCAAGATTATTGCTCTCGCTCGAACGTTCGCAGCGATACCTCACATGTGTGGTTTGAACACAGTTTTCATATGTGGGCGGGACTTGCCTATGTGTTCGCTTCTGTATGAGAGCACACGAAAACAGGGTCGCTTTAAAAAATATCATCAGCGGCCATTTACCGTGATGCACCGGGTCCTCTGGACCCGGCGGTCATGGACACCCCCGTGTGCGCGCGATTCTGGGAGGATGTTTTGTAACGTCCTTCCCAGAGTTATGGGACCGCCTTGTAGCCGTTATTCGGCTATGGGCTGGTGATTAAGTGGTTAAAATAGAAATGAAAGGCAAAACATTTCTGTATAGATATAAAACAAACATCAATATCTTTTTTTCCCCCTTTTTTTAAATCATCACATTCCCATAAGAGCTGAGGGGAGAAGGAGGAGAAGCAGCAGCATACTGATCTTCCCAGTGAATGGCTGTGCAGCAGGGGCATGTCAGAACAAGTCTGCCCATTGGAGGAGATTACACAAGCGTTCCCAGCAGAGCTAGAGAACTGACCACGATATGATGTTCTGCTTAGTGTGGCCAGTTTTTTAAATCGGAAAGCAGAGGGACTGACAGGGTCTGACATGGTCACCAGGGATTTCACATAAAAGGAAGCAATACAAAGAACAGGATACCGTCTCCTACATGGTACAGCAGGTATATTTTAGCAATATGAAGTGTTAGGCTCCATGTACACTGAAGCTGATAAACTGCAGTTTATTGGCGTTTTTTTTAAAAAGCCCATTAACTGCACTCTATGTTAGCCTATGTGTTCATGTACACATGGACATTTTTTAGCGTTCATGAGCAGTGTAGTTAACCACTTAACGACCGCTCACTGTATATGTACGTCGACAGAATGGCACCGACAGGCACAATCACGTACAGTGTACGTGATTGCCTTTGTACAGTTGGGGGGTCCGATCGGACCCCCCTCCTATACAGTGAGCGGTCGGTATTCGTTGGGGAGCGTTCCGAGATGAGGGGGCGGCCATTAGATTCCGGCCACCCCCCGCGATCGCTCCCGGCAAATGGAAATGCTTCCTCTGCTGTGTAATGTAAACACAGGCAGATGAAGCAGGAGGAAGTGATGTCATCTCTCATGCGGAGCTCACATATACCGAGCGCCGTACAAGAGAAGACACACAGGTCAGTGCACTAACACTACACTGACACCAGGACACATAGGCACACAAATCGCCCCCCCCCCCCAGCCCCTAGTCACAGTGTCACTGATTGCAGTGACCATTTATTTACTGATCACTGCAATCAGTGACATTTGTGACTGTAAAAGTGTCACAAAAAATAGTTTTAGGTCCAGTGTAGCCCCCTAACCCCCCCCCCTAATAAAGGTTTAACCCCCCTGATCACCCCCCAGATAACCCTTTCACCCCCTAGCACCGCCGTCGCTAAGCGATCATTTTTCTGATCGCTGTCTTAGCGTCGGTGATGCAGATCGGTAGCCAGTAATTTTTTTTAGGTTCGCCGCAGGTTTTTATAGCGTCAGGTACCCCCATATATTATCTAATAAAGGTTTTAACCCCCTAATTGCCCCTAGTTAACCCTTTCACCAGTGATCACCATATAAGTGTTACGCTAGTTTGTTAGTTTGCTTTTTATAGTGTCAGGGCACCCGCCGTATATATAACCCAATAAAGGTTTAACCCCCTGATCGCCCGGCGGGTGATATCAATTAGGTTTTAGCGTCAGAGAGGGTCTGCGTCACACCCCAGGCAGCGTCAGGTTAGTGCCAGTAACGCTAGCACCCAGGCGTGAAGCATACACCCCCCTTAGTGGTATAGTATCTGATCAGATCAATATCTGATCAGATCTATACTAGCGTCCCCAGCAGTTTAGGGTTCCCAAAAACGCAGTGTTAGCGGGATCAGCCCAGATACCTGCTAGCACCTGCGTTTTGCCCCTCCGTCCAGCCCAGGCCACCCAAGTGCAGTATTGATCGATCACTGTCACTTACAAAACACAACACACATAACTGCAGCGTTCGCAGAGACAGGCCTGATTCCCTGCGACTCCAGTGCTGTAGGAGGTGATTTCACCACCACAGTTAAAAAAAAAAAAAAAAGCAAATATGCCGAAGCATTGGGGCAGCAGGGGCGGAGGAGTGATTTTGCTCCTAATGCCGCGTACATACGGTCGAAATTCCGACGGAGGCTTGCCCGTGGAAAAGTCCGACCATGTGTGTGCGGCATAACTTTTTTGCGGGAGGATGCCCCCATGCTTCAGCATATATAAATGGTGCATGTATGCCCATCATTAGAAGTGGGTGGATGAAGGGCGGTATTCTAATGGTGGGCATACCCACCGATCAATCTCTTTTTTCGTTCAGCCAACTGGCTGCATGAAAAAAAAAAGGAGTACAATACATGTCCAACAAGGACCAGCAACGTACTGGTATGTTGCTGGACTTTGAATGTTTATACCAGAATGATGCCTGCGGGTTTAGGTATCATCTTGGTATCATTCTTTTCAGCCAGCGGCCGGCTTTCATGTAAAAGCAATCCTAGTGGCTAATTAGCCTCTGGACTGCTTTTACAAGCAGTGGGAGGGAATGTCCCCCCCCCCCCGGATATAAAAAGCGCCATTGGGAAAGCATTTTATCACACCGATCTTGGTGTGGTCAGATGCTTTGAGGGCAGAGGAAAGATCTAGGGTCTAGAAGACCCCAGTTTTTTCAAAAAAAGAGTACCTGTCACTACCTATTGCTATCATAGGGGATATTTACATTCCCTGAGATAACAATAAAAAAAAAAAATAAAATGGAAGGAACAATTTAAAAAAAAAAAAAAAAAAAAAAAAGCACCCCTGTCCTGCCCTGCTCTTGCCCAATGGCGAACACAAGCGTCGGTCTGGCGTCATATGTAAACAGCAATTGCACCATGCATGTGAGGTATCACCGCAGAGGTCAGATCGAGGGCAGTAATTTTAGCAGTAGACCTCCTCTGTAAATCTAACGGGGTAACCTGTAAAGGCTTTTAAAAATGTATGTAGTTTGTCGCCAATGCGCGTTTGTGCGAAATTTTAAAGCATGTCATGTTTGGTATCTCTGTACTCGGCCTAAGATCATCTTTTTTATTTCATCAAACATTTGGGCAATATAGTGTGTTTTAGTGCATTAAAATTAAAAAAAGTGTATTTTTTCCCCAAAAAATGCGTTTGAAAAATCGCTGCGCAAATACTGTGTAGAAAAAAAAATGCAACACCCACCATTTTAATCCGTAGGGCCTTTGCTTTAAAAATATATATAATGTTTGGGGGTTCAACATAATCTTCTTGCAAAAAAAAATATGTTTTCATGTAAACAAAAAGTGTCAAAAAGGGCTTTGTCTTCAAGTGGTTAGAAGAGTGGATGTAAGCTTCCTAATGTTGTGTATAAAATGCCAGAACAGTTCAAAACCCCCCCAAATGACCCCATTTTGGAAAGTAGACACCCCAAGCTATATACTGAGAGGCATGTCGAGTCCATGGAATATTTTTTATGTTGACACAAGTTGCGGAAAAAAGACAATTTTTATTTATTTATTTTTTTGCACAAAGTTGTCACTAAATGATATATTGCTCGGGGCGTGTCCTGGACATGGAGGAGTGAGGACGTGTCTGGTCCCAGCTCCGTCACCGCCGCAGCATAACGAGCAGCATACCGGAGATTCGGAGCCTGGAAACTGCTCATAACATGTCCCAGAGGCGGCGGAACACCACCCAGAACCCAGGCACCGAAAAACCTAAACAGGGGCAGCTGGATTCCTATTTCCCCGGGACCCGCGGCAAGACGCAGGAGAAATCCAAGATGGCGCCGGTCAGTAAAGCCGACAAGCGTGCGGCGCCGCCACAGCCAGCGCATTCTGCATCACTGTCGGTGTCCCCTCAGCCCTCCCCAGGATCGGTGAGTGACTCTGCACCCCCGGCCTCCCCTGAGTCCACGGCCTCCCGAGATCGAGGGTCCGACATAGCTGACCTTATGGATGATGGGGACATTAAGAGGCACATCTGGCCTCTCCCCACTAGAGAGGACTTGGAGAAATTTACTACCCGGGTGGAGAAGGCATTTAGAGAGGACATAGCACAGCTCAAGGAGGACACTGCTCATCTGGGGACGAGGGTAGAAACACTGGAGCAGAGGCTAGATGAAACTCTCCCTACACTGTCAGATCTGCAGATGAGATGTGCTGCCCAGGATCAGAAAATGGAAACATTACTATCCCAACATGATGACTTTGAGAACCGTAGCAGGCGTGCGAATATCCGCATCCGCGGCCTGCCAGAAGCTACTGCCCCCAAAGATATCATCCCCTCACTGACAGGGATATTCCGGGAAATCCTGGACCTCCCGGACACAGTGCCCATTGAGATTGACCGGGCCCACCGGGCCCTGAGGCCCCCTTCCCAGGATGCAGACAACCCCAGGGACATCATATGCAAACTACACAAATACACTCTTAAGGATAGAATCATGCAGAAGATGCGCAAGAAGCCGTTTTTCGATTTTGATGGGGCTCACCTCTTTTTACCAAGATGTCTCCAGACGCACCCTTATGCAGCGTAGAGCCCTAAAGCCAGTGCTGGTAGCCCTGCAAGACGCAGGCCTACCCTACCGTTGGGGCTTCCCATTTTACCTGCAGGCGACCAAAGATGGCCGTCCAGTCACGCTACGCACCAAAGACGATCTTCCACACTTTCTGTCCTCCCTTGGCTTGGACCCTGTGGACTTCCCTGACTGGCGCAGAGACCCAGAGATGCCAGGCTTTCCAGCGCTCCGCCTTCCCCAGTCCTGGATACATCCGCAACAGCGCCGTAGTCGTCGGCGTGGTCGACCGCAGCAAGCCAATGATGCCTCACCTGGCCCTGCCACATCGAGAGACTGATGCCCCGGCAAAGACTACGGTTTTTCTTCCCTCCCGGTTGTGATGGGCCCTATCACTGCCTCACCACATAGGACAGCAGCCCACACGCTGAAGCAAAACCTCAAATTCAAGCCTTGGACCAGTCCTGGGTGGTGGACTGGCTAGCTTGACCAGCTGCAGACCCGCCAGGGTCATAGCCAAACCTCCCCCGCAACCCTAGCCTACAAACCCTAGGCCTGTTGCACTAGCCCGGGTAGGTCCCACCTCTGATCCCAATCCTCTCCCCTATGCCCCCCCTCTTGACTCCCGGTACCAAATACACTGTTAGTAATGGTGTGTGCGGAGCGGACCCCCTCTCCCTTTCCGCCATGCTAGCCCACGTTCCCCCTGTAGGCCACCCTTATGTGGGTTTAGATCCCGGATGGGATGAAGGGTCTGGGTTCGGGGCCCCCTGTGACGGGGGGACTCCCCGGGCCTAGCCTGCAGTTACCACAAACTATTTTTTTGTTGTACACGATAGCCTGTTTTATTATTGTTCATGATGATGTTCATTCATGTTCCTATCTCTCTCTCTTTTTATCTGCCTTTCCATTTATTTCTCAGGATCCACCCTAACCTTCGCTCGCGCCGACCTCCCCCCGCCTGCCATGGGCCCAGCTGGATCTCCTACATCACTATGGCTAATCTCAAGGTAATATCATACAACGTTCGCGGTCTCTGCTCCCCTTGTAAACGTAGCAAGTTATGGTGGGAACTGAGGAAGTTGAAAGCACAGGTTGTCTTTTTACAAGAGACGCACTTTACACACCAGTCAATACCCAAACTGCCCACCCATCTGTATAGCCAGTGGTATCTCGGTACTTCCCCAGTCAGCAAATCCAGGGGCACAGCGATAGCCATCCACAGAACCTGTCCTTTCCAACACACTGGAGATCTGGTAGACCCTCAGGGCCGCTACTTCTTTTTGAAAGGGACCATTGCCGGGGCAAAATACACCTTTGCCACCATATATGCCCCCAATTCGAATCAGATAGCCTTTATTGACGCGGCCCTCGGGCGCCTAACGGAGTTTAAGGAAGGCTCCCTGATTCTTGGGGGAGACTTTAATGTAAGCCCCGACCCCTCCCTAGACACATCTCACAGGCGGCCAACCCATTCCCACGCATTTCTCAAATACTTCTGTAAATCCCTCCAGGCTTCTGGGCTCGTAGATAGCTGGAGAGTTCTCCACCCCTCTGACAGGGACTTTAGTTACTACTCTAGGGTGCATGATGTATACACCCGTATAGACCTGCTCTACGTAGACCACCACACTTTGGAACTCCTGCAGAACTCGTCCATTGAGAACATCACGATCTCTGACCACGCACTGGTCTCCATAACCCTTGCCTTGCCCTCGGGAACCCATCGGGTCTGGACCTGGTGACTAAACGAAAACTTGTTGGACGACTCTGTAGTAGTTTCAAAGACCACAGAGGCCCTGACACATTATTTTCAGGAAACACGACTGATGACCTTAGCTATGGGACGATCTGGGAGGGCCATAAGGCAGTGATACGGGGTGTACTAATCTCCCTGGGCACTAAACTTAAAAGGGAGCAACAGGCGGATTTCCGCAGGGTCCTGGCTGCACTCCAACAAGCAGAACTCAAGCATAAGGGTGGGGGAGACCCTGAGGCTTTTCAAAAACTGACGGAGCTTAGAGAGTTGTTCTCTCGCTTATTAGACCGCCAAGCACGGAAGCAAATGCGATACCTCTCCCATAAATATTATGAACACGGCAATAAATGCAGCCGCATGCTGGCGCGAGCCCTATGCACGAAACGTGCCCAGACATATATACAGAAGCTCCGCTCCTCTCCCGGGGAGATGGTGTTTCAGTCATCTAAAATAGCCTTGGGGTTCCGCAGCTATTATGCTGAGCTTTATAACCTAGATGCCATCCTGACCCCTGATGCCAGAGCCACCAGGCTGAACAAGATCCGAGACTACTTGTCAACGAATGGCCTACCGCCCCTGACAGACGACCAACGGTTAGACCTAGAGTCCCCGATCACCGCGGAAGAGCTTGAGGCAACTGTTAAATCACTGTCCAACGGGAAATGCCCAGGCCCAGACGGTTTCACTAAAGCGTACTACGCAACGTTCTCCCCGATACTACTGAACCCCATGTGTAGGTACTTTAACTCCCTAGCGCATGGCACCGCCATCCCCCCGGAGGCGCTGCTGGCTCACATATCGGTGATACCGAAGGAGGGCAAAGATCCTACTGTCCCTCAGAGTTATCGGCCAATATCTTTGCTGAACACTGATGTGAAGATATTGGCAAAGATTCTGGCAAACCGATTGAAACACCTCATACCCCACATGATCCACCCCGACCAAACGGGATTCATCACCGGGCGCGAGGCTAGAGACAATTCTATTAGGGCAATTCAACTCATTCACTGGGCCAGACAGAGGCAGGATTCCTCACCCTATCTCATACTATCCACAGACGCTGAGAAGGCGTTTGACCGCATTGACTGGTCCTACCTCCGCGAAGTTTTAGACACCTTGGGATTGGGATCAAACATGTTAGCCTGGATCCTAGCCCTTCGGAACCTAGCGCTCAAGTTAAAATGAATGGCATTTTCTCGCCCCGGTTTTCAATCCGAAACGGTACGAGACAAGGGTGCCCCCTCTCCCCTCTCCTTTTCGCTCTAGCCCTTGAACCCTTGCTGCGTAAAGTAAGAGTGAATGCGGACATCACAGGCCTGAAAGTAGGCAACACTGAACAAACTCTCGGCATACGCTGACAATGTTTTATTCCATTTAACAAACCCAGTGATTTCACTGCCGGTCCTAATGAAAGAACTTCAGCTTTTCGGGACGCTTTCAAACTTTAAAATTAATTTCACAAAATCTGAAATCCTGCCTATCCAGCTATCCCCTGCCTTGACCAAGAACCTACGAAGTGCATTTCCCTTTAAATGGGCTTTGTCTTCCCTGCGATACCTAGGCATCCAGCTAACAGACTGCTTTGATACCCTGTACTCAGCTAACTACCCCTGGTTGGTGACTGAGGTCAGACGAGACTTACTGCACTGGACTAAGACTGCCTTCACCTGGCTAGGAAGGGTAAATATCATAAAAATGAATGTCCTCCCCAGGATACTGTTTTATATGCAGATGCTCCCTATCCCATTACCCAGACTATTTTTCGCCCAACTGACCACTATGTTCACTAACTTCATATGGAACTCACGGAAACCGCGTATAGCCATGAAAATCCTAAAACGCCCGAAACGCTCCGGTGGTTTGGGAATACCAGACCTGCAGAGATACTACCAGGCTATAGTGCTCCAGAGGATTCTGAACTGGCGCTTTCATGCCGGGTCCAAACTCTGGGTACCTATGGAGAAATACATGGCCGGAAGAAACCTATCCTATGCCCCGTGGCTCTCGCGCAAGCACAGAGGGTTGTCGGAGGGTACGTCCCCCTTGACGACTCATGCTCTTAAGACGTGGGACCGCGTCAACCGGGCCCTGGACCTGGCCCCCTCTGTGTCCCCGCTGGGGGGGGATACCTCTGGTTCCCCCCAGGGGAACACGTGAATTTCTTTGGATCATGGGTTGAGGATGGGAATGCTGGCTGTGGGAAATTACTGAGGAACGGTAAACTTCTACCCTTTGAGTCCCTGACGGCTAGACCAGGGGGACCTCAAATTAATTTCTGGAGGTAAAGGCAATTGCATCGCTTCTTTGAGGTGCATGGTAGCTCCATAAGAGACTCTGCCACGCTTACACACTTTGAAGGATTATTCATAGCAGAAGAACCGATCCCACACATGGTTTCGGAACTTTACAAATTATTGGGGTCCTCATCCTCGGCCTCCAAGCCCATTTATATCCGGGCTTGGGAGAGAGACTTGGGCCCGGAATTTACCAGGCCCCAGCTGACACACCTATACCAGCTTACCCACTCAAGCTCTATGGACTCTAAAACACAAGAGACGAACTTCAAGATTCTGTCACGCTGGTATAGGGTGCCTACCGACCTGGCTCGGATTTACCCTACCAACTCTGAGTTATGCTGGCGGGGCTGTGGGGGCCGGGGATCCTTGCTACACATATGGTGGGATTGCCCACTGATTGTACCCTTCTGGAAAGACATTAAAGAATAGGTAAAGGAAATCCTGGGGCTGGATGTTCCCTTCTCTCCAGTTCATTTTCTCCTGCACGTTCCTCCCATGCCGATAAGTCGCTATAAAAAAAGCGCGCTGCCCCACCTGCTGAATGCAGCCAGACGCACGCTTCCTGTCTTCTGGAAGAAAACACAGGTTCCGAGCAGAGAGGAGTGGATACGCAGGGTGAATGAGACCAGAGAGGCGGTGGACTGGATTGCTACATGCAGGGGCACCAGAGATAAATTTACCAACACGTGGTCCCTGTGGACAGACCACTTCTCCGATCCCATTCACATTCCTTCTAGCCTAGATGTGGCATTGTTAATGCTAGCGGAGCCGAACCTTGGCCACCGCAACCGACCTCAATAGGGGGGGAACCTACACCCCCTGGGCAGGGGCACTGACGGAGGACGTTGTACACCCCAGATTTGAGGGACGACGCTGAAGCCCAGCGGTGGGGAGCCCGGTGCGAGTACGGAGAACTCCTAAGAGCTCAAAAGGTACGATCCTGATCCCCGCCCCTCCTACCCATCCCCCCCCCCATCTTCCCCCTAGAACTCTATTCCCCCCCCTTTTTCTATCCCCTTTTCTTTGTTTGTATTTTGTTTTTGTTTGGTTTTTGTGTTCTTTAATTGCTCATGGTTATATGGTTATTATAGCACTGGGACCTGGACCTTGTGTCCCCTTATTTAGTTATAGCTGTTAAGTACTATGCAGTTTTCTTGCCTGAAAAATGGCGACCAAGTGGATTGTGATAGTGTTCCGCCTCCCTCTGGAGCTCTGGAGGGGTCCGGGTGTGGTTTGGGCCCGGGTGGACTGCTGGAGGAGGTTAGTTGGAGGTCCTGGTACCCCCCTCCTCTGGCGGAAGCTTGGGCCGGGGGGCACCTGGAACTGATTGGGCTCCCTCACCAGTGGAGGCCGTTATGGGATGGGTGGCTGGCTTCTTGAATAGCGGCCCGTTCCATTGGTCATTACTTTCTGGGAGGTGAGAAACTCAAGCCTACCACCAAGACGACAGTGATGGCAACACAAGCGGCATGCTCCCTCTAAATAACAGACACTCTTCTCAAACTATATTGTTCTATTGAAGTCTGTTTTTTTTTTGTTTTTTTTTTGTTTGTTTTCCTTTTTTTTCTGTTTTATATTGAAATGATAAAACTTGTGTCACCATTGCACTTCCACTGCTAATGTATGTCAAGATGTGACCGAACCCAATAAACAAAGTTTTATAAAAAAAAAAAAAAAAGATATATTGCTCAAACATGCCATGGGCATATGTGGAATTACACCCCAAAATACATTCTGTTGCTTCTCCTGAGTACGGGGATACCACATGTGAGACTTTTTGGGAGCCCAGCCACATACGGGACCCCAAAAACCAAGCACCGCCTTCAGGCTTTCTAAGGGTGTAAATTTTTGATTTCACTTCTCACTGCCTATCACAGTTTCGGAGGCCATGGAATGCCCAGATGGCACAACCCCCCCCCCCCCCAAATTACCCCATTTTGGAAAGTAGACACCCCAAGCTATTTGCTGAGAGGTATTGTGAGTATTTTGCAGATCTCGCTTTTTGTCACAAAGTTTTGAAAATTGAAAAAATATATATTTTCTTTCTTCATTTTCAAAAACAAAATGAGAGCTGTAAAATACTCACCATGCCTCTCAGCAAATAGCTTGGGGTGTCCACTTTCCAAAATGGGGTCATTTGGGGGGGTTTTGTGCCATTTTGGCATTTTATGGCCTTCGAAACTGTGATAGGTAGCGAGGAGTGAAATCAAAAATTTGTGCCTAGAAATCCTGAAGGCGGTGCTTGGTTTTCGGGGTCCCGTATGCGGCTCCTAAATAGTCCCACACATGTGGTATTCCCGTACTCAGGAGAAGCAGCAAAATGTATTTTGGGGTGTAATTCCACATATAACCATGGCATGTGTGAGCAATATATCATTTAGTGACAACTTTGTGTAATTTTTTATTTTTTTTGTCATTATTCAATCACTTGGGACCAAAAAAAAAAAATATTCAATGGGCTCAACAGGCCTCTCAGCAATTTCCTTGGGGTGTCTACTTTCTAAAATGGGGTCATTTGGGGGGGTTTTGTGCTATTTTGGCATTTTATGGCCTTCAAAACTGTGATAGGTAGTGAGGAGTGAAATCAAAAATTTGCGCCCTTAGAAATCCTGAAGGCGGTGCTTGGTTTTCGGGGGCCCGTACGCGGCTAGGCTCCCAAAAAGTCCCACACATGTGGTATCCCCGTACTCAGGAGAAGCAGCAAAATGTATTTTGGGGTGCAATTCCACATATAACCATGGCATGTGTGAGCAATATATCATTTAGTGACAACTTTGTGTAATTTCTTTTTTTTTTTTTTTTAGTCATTATTCAATCACTTGAGACAAAAAAAAAAAAAATATTCAATGGGCTCAACATGCCTCTCAGCAATTTCCTTGGGATGTCTACTTTCCAAAATGGGGTCATTTGGGGGGGTTTTGTACTGCCCTGCCATTTTAGCACCTCAAGAAATGAGATAGGCAGTCATAAACTAAAAGCTGTGTAAATTCCAGAAAATGTCCCCTAGTTTGTAGACGCTATAACTTTTGCGCAAACCAATAAATATACGCTTATTGACATTTTTTTTACTAAAGACATGTGGCTGAATACATTTTGGCCTAAATGTATGACTAAAATTGAGTTTATTCGATTTTTCTTATAACAAAGTAGAAAATATTTTTTTTTCAAAATTTTCGGTCTATTTCCGTTTATATCGCAAAAAATAAAAAATCGCAGAGGCAATCAAATACCATTAAAAGAAAGCTCTATTTGTGGGAATTTAAGGACGCAAATTTTGTTTGGGTACAACATTGCATGTCCGCACAATTTACAGTTAAAGCAGCGCAGTGCAAAATTCTGAAATCACCTCTGGTCCTTTAGCTACAAAATGGTCCGGGGCTTAAGTGGTTAATGGGCTTTTTTCTGAACGCAAGAAATCCGCGTTCAAAGTGCAGTTTTTTGGCAGGAAAAAAAAACGCGAAAAACCGCAGGTCGCCAGCGTTTTTTGAGCCATTGAAAATCAGCAGATAGAAGATGTCTGTTCTTTTGAGGCTATTGGCAAAAAAGCTGCAGGATAGCCCTGTATAATCCATCCCTTTTTTGCTAGTGTCCAGTCACCTGAAGACATCTACATAACATAAAAGGCCTAAGACGGGGTATTGAATTAAAATTCACTGAGGTCCGGTCATTAAAATTTTTATTCAGCAGAGGTCCGAGTCTCATGTTTGTGCTATGACTCGGATCCTTCATATCCCAGCCCCACTCCCTTACAGTACAGTTTCCCTTTTACATCAGTGTCATTAGTTCTCCTCTTTACGTCATAGTGCCCCCCCTTTACATCACAGCTCCCTCTTTTTATCGCAACTTCCCCTTACATCAATCAGTATTATCAGCCCCACCCAACATCACAGTCCCCTATGTCACTCCTTCACATCAAGCCCCCCACCCCTTTCTTGCATACAAGTTCCCTTCACAGGCACCCCCTTTCTTTGCACCTCAGTCCCCTTCACAGCCTCCCTTTTTTATATCACAGTTTACTCCACAGTCCCCCTTCTTGCATTCCAATCCCCTTTACAGCCCCCCTATTTGCACCACAGCCCCCCCCCTCCTTGTATCCAAATTTCCTTCACAGCCCACCTTATTTGCACCCCTTTACAGCACATCTCCTTGTATCCCAGACCCCTTCACAGCCCCCCCCCCCTTACTTCCAGTCTCCTTTGAAGCCCCCCTTCCATGTACCCCAGTTCCCTTCACAGCCCACCTGTATCTCAAATCTCTTTACAGCTGCCCCCTCGTGTCCCAATACATTTTACAGTTCCCCCCCCCCCCCCATTCTCCTGTATGGGAATGCCCTCTCCATTGCATCACATTTTCCCTCGACAATCACAATGCTCCTCTAACCTTTCCAATCTTTCCTTACATAAAAAGAGAGAGAAGGCAGAAGGTGTGGCATGCCTGGACAGAGGGCAGGAGCTGCCCATGCATTTTTCATGTTAACACACAGATGACTGGTTGCAAGGACCTCCCCTAGCAACAAATCAAAGGCTTGTTAACTTGAAACATTGGGCAGCTCCCGCCCTGTCTGGACGTGCCGCACCTTCTGCCTTCTATCTGCTGTGTAGGAATGAAAGCTGTGGCAGGGGTGGTGGGGGATTCACCCAGTAGACCGACACCCAGGCTGCCAAGTGGAGGAGCCGCGGTCCGGATAGGACTGTCATGCAGTCTGCCATTTAGTGATACCTGGCCTACGATCACTTTTCTCGTCGGGAAAATTTACATTTTTTCTCTTGGACGAGAAAAAAACGGCCATGTGTAGGCTTTCCAGCATTTTTCCCGATGAGAAAAACGTCAAGAATCACGACGAGAAAAATTAGAACATGCTCTAATTTTTCTCGTTGTGAATCGCGGCTTTTTCCGCTGCAGTTTTCCCATAGGGAAACACTGCTAGGGAGCCTACACACGGCCGGTTTTCTCGACCAGGAGAAAACATGTCGTGAAAAACGGCCGTGTGTAGGGGACTAAGCCGGTCCTCGTTTTTCCCGTCGGGTTTCACGGCGGTGTTTTCACCGCCGTGAAACTCGATCGTGTGTACACGGCATAAGACTTAAAGAGCCTATAATATTAAAACATGCGCCCATCGAAAATGAAGGTTTCGATTATAAAAAAGACAATAAAATACAAAGCTTTAAGGTTCTTAATAGTGCTATACAAAATACCATTTCACCCTTCAGGATAGCAGCGGCACAACTGCAGGTCATCATCTTGATGTTATTTTAAACAGAGTACAAATGCTATAGATATTCATTGGGCAATTTAGGTATAAAAATAAAATAAAAATTGTTCTCTACACAAATAGTGCAGGCTGCAGTATGCAACTTAGCAGAATCAATAGCCTGGCACTAGTCCAGCAGAGCATGCAAGCATTTTACAGTGACGTGATGTCAATAGACTGCATTACAGCTGACAAATGTCATTGTTACATACTCGGAGGACAAAAGGTAAGCAAGCAATGAATACAAGGTACTGAGAGAATTAAGCAGAATTAAAATTAGTAGCGGTCAAGTATCACGAGAGGGCAAATTTTAATTTATTTTTTACTAGACCAGTGATGGCGAACCTTTTTGAGCCCGAGTGCCCAAACAGCGCCACAAAACCAACTTATTTATTTAAAAGTGCCAACATGAAATTAAACCTACCAGTTGCTCTGTACAGAGGAAGGGACTGATCATCCCTCTGAATGATTCCTAAGGGACCAAAAACATACAATTCTGCCCAGAAAATCAATTTTGTGCTTTTTCAAAGGAGTGTGTTACGCTCAGAATCCTGGGATCAGGGATGGATGCATGTGCTCAGAGTATTGGGATCAGAGATGGATGCATGTGCTCAGAATTCTGGGATCAGAGATGGATGCATGTGCTCAGAGTATTGGGATCAGAGATGGATGCATGTGCTCAGAGTATTGGGATCAGAGATGGATGCATGTGCTCAGAATTCTGGGATCAGGGATGGATGCATGTACTCAGAATTCTGGGATCAGGGATGGAGGCATGTACTGGGATCAGGGGTGGAGGCATGTACTGGGATCAGGGGTGGAGGCATGTACTGGGATCAGGGGTGGAGGCATGTACTGGGATCAGGGGTGGAGGCATGTACTGGGATCAGGGGTGGAGGCATGTACTGGGATCAGGGGTGGAGGCATGTACTGGGATCAGGGGTGGAGGCATGTACTGGGATCAGGGGTGGAGGCATGTACTGGGATCAGGGGTGGAGGCATGTACTGGGATCAGGGGTGGAGGCATGTACTGGGATCAGGGGTGGAGGCATGTACTGGGATCAGGGGTGGATGCATGTACTGGGATCAGGGGTGGATGCATGTACTGGGATCAGGGGTGGATGCATGTACTGGGATCAGGGGTGGATGCATGTACTGGGATCAGGGGTGGATGCATGTACTGGGATCAGGGGTGGATGCATGTACTGGGATCAGGGGAGGATGCATGTACTGGGATCAGGGGAGGATGCATGTACTGGGATCAGGGGAGGATGCATGTACTGGGATCAGGGGTGGATGCATGTACTGGGATCAGGGGTGGATGCATGTACTGGGATCAGGGGTGGATGCATGTACTGGGATCAGGGGTGGATGCATGTACTGGGATCAGGGGTGGATGCATGTACTGGGATCAGGGGTGGATGCATGTACTGGGATCAGGGGTGGATGCATGTACTGGGATCAGGGGTGGATGCATGTACTGGGATCAGGGGTGGATGCATGTACTGGGATCAGGGGTGGATGCATGTACTGGGATCAGGGGTGGATGCATGTACTGGGATCAGAGATGGATGCATGTACTGGGATCAGAGATGGATGCATGTACTGGGATCAGAGATGGATGCATGTACTGGGATCAGAGATGGATGCATAGGATCAGTGGGATGATGTGAAGGCCCTTCCAAAAGCAGTGTCCTCTGCCCCTTCACATCCCCCCCACATACACAGCAGTGTCCTTGCCGTCCCCTCCTTCCCCCATAGCACTGTCCTACCTGTGTATGTACAAAGTCCTCCACATTGCCATGCTTCAGCGCCGAGCCCCTGCACAGGAAGCCGCTCTCCACGTCCAGGAAGGGAGGAGTCATTCTCCTCCATACACAGCATTACAGGCATCACATGCTGCTTACAGAGCAGACACTCCATGTCCTTTCCAATTGGCTGCCCTCAGTGCATGCAGGGAGGGCTTTACTCGCATCTGCCGCCCCACTGCCCAATCGCACTCATGATAGGAGGAGTCTGCTCCTCCGTGCCTGCACCGCCAGTGAAAGGGACTGCCTTGCTGTGGGATTCCCTCTGCTATCCTGGCGGCGTGCTGAGTGCCCACAGAGGGGGCTCGGAGTGCCAGCTGTGGCACGCGTGCCATAGGTTCGCCATCACTGTGCTAGACTATCAAAGATGGTCCATTTACAATTTCTGTGTTAATGCAACTATTTTTGCAAAAAAAGTGAAATATACTGCAAAAAGCAGAACACATTAATACATTTTTTGAAAGCAGAAGCCGTGTAGAATAAAAAGATGATACTTGCAACTTAAAGTGGTTGTAAACCCCTTTTTTTTTTTTTTTTGACTAACCTGCAAGACAAAGCTATAATGAGCTAGTATGACTAGCATACTAGCTCATTATGTACCACTTACCTTCGATCGGGGCCCCCGAAGTCGTCCGTGTCCCTCCTCTAGCCGCATCCATCGCTGCGGCGATAGCCGGAATGTTACTTCCGGGTATCGCCGCTGCAGCCAATCACAGCGCCGCTCCGGCGCTGTGATTGGCCGGAGCGGAGAAGACGTGACTCCGCGCATGCGCGCGTGAGCTGTCGAATTCGGCTACGTCGTCGAATGTTGCGACCTAGCCGAATTTGTGAATGGGGTGACGTCAGCGTCGCCGCATTTACATACAAATATCTCCTTAACCGTGTAGGTTAAGGAGATATTTCTTGCACCTACAGGTAAGCCTTAATCTAGGCTTACCTGTAGGGCTTTGTTTAAAAAGTGGGTTTACAACCACTTTAATATACAAAAGAAAAGATGAGGTACTATAGAGGCCAATATGTCAAGCCTCAAAGCTGCATGTGCCTGAAAATGGCATTTAAAATTATGGCACACAAAATGATCTATAGGCGATGCTTTAAAATGCATTTACAGCTCATACGTTTAGAGCAGCCTTTTTCAACTTGGGGTGCTTTCTGGGTTCTTCAGGGATGCCTTGACAAAATGTCTAAAAGTTGCCCCAAATTGCCCAAAAATTGTGTACAAGCCAGCGGGTAGATCAAGCCTGCCTCTGTTACACAAACCCATAGGTATCCATTGTGCAACATTGCAACCTTGGGCACCATGTGGGCAAGATGTCAGCACCCTTACTGCTGATGCCATCAGTTGATACGGAGGTGGTCGGTCACCTGAACAGCATCCTTGTTTCATCCCTCCGTCACATTGGCAGCATTGTGGAGAGAAAATAAGTGACCAGTATGCAAAAGCGTACTATTTGTTTTGCAAGAAACATCTCTAATGTTGGGTGTCCTAAGTGTGTGGATGCCAGTGCAATATGTAAAACTATTTAGGGGTGCCTGAAAATTGTACATAAATATTAAAAGGGTGCCTTGACTGGAAAAAGGTTGACAAACACTGGTAAACTGTATTACTTAAAGAAAAAAAACAAAAGAGAGCGGGACTTTGAATGAAGCATGTGCGGTAGAGGGTTCGGTTATCAAAGGATAACAACAAGTTTGGAGTATCTGGTATCATAAAATAGTTTAATTATTTCTTTCACCTAATGCACCGTCCACGACTATAAATTGCATTAGTGAAGTTTAAAATTATGTGCATATACATCACACAGACGGAGTTTAAAAAGGGAAACAAACTGAGGACCCAAATATACAGACATACAAAAAATGTTCTACAATAATGTACATGGTATTGATGCATTTGAAGAAGCATGAATTGGTAGCTCTACGCGTTTCACGACTTTTGTCGCTCATCAGGAGGAGGCATGCATTTTCTTTCTGTAATGACACAAATAATATCTTGGGCTTGAACCAGGGCATCAGCCATACAGGGGACCATAGATGAAAACAGGGTCCTAGATGGTACTCACCAGGCTGCCGGTATGGAAGTGGGACCCAGACAGGCCCCAATGGGCTGGGACAACTCGCATCGGGGACTGTGGCAGGAAAATGCAGGACATATGGCCCCCACACAGGACGCGTCCAGGCCGGTCAGGCATTCGGAAATGAGTGGTGTATGCAGGATCAATGAGGGATGGAAAAAACTGGCGAGAATGGGAAAATAAGAATAATAGAAAATGGAAGGTGCTGAGAGGAAATGGGAAAGGGAAATTGTGTGGTGGGAACGAAGGGGAGTGAGAATGTAAGATGAAGAATAGGATATGTGCAGAGTGGGCAATACCTGTGAAGACAGTGTGAACAGCATAAAGGTCTGTGAAGTGAATGTAAGTCCAATACCTACACCAGCCATGGATGGCGCCCTTATGTAGGTGCCAACGTCAGGAAGTTCCCGCGAAACGCCACGCACGCGAGGGGGTGGGGAGAGGAGGCGCCTACACCAATGCGGAAGAGCCGCCTGGTAGTTGGGCGCCGAACATGCTCCCCAAACTCCCCTCGTAGCTGTGAAGCCATGGTCGCACGGAAAGAGTTCCCAGTGCGCACCAAAAGGGGCGGCGTGACGTCGATACGCCAATGCCCGCCCACACATCCCTGTGTCAGTAGAGCTTGGGACGGGGGCGTGCTCAGGGCGCGTCGCAGCCCCCGGACTGGAGCTGAGCCCGCAAGGGGGCCGGGAAGGCCCAAATACCAACCAATTGCAGCAATGGTAAAGCCTGTGGTGGGATGAAAAAGTGTCCCGGGAAAAGTCCAAGACCAAGGGCCATTCTAAATAATATGCCATAAAACACTGAAACAAATAGCAGGTACAGTAATGATACAATATAAGAAAAAAATAAAGAAGGTTAAATACCATATAATAGACCAAAAATTATGGTAAAGTTGGTCCCAGTGCACATGCTTCCATCCCCTATATATAATATTATATATAGGGATGGAAGCATGTGCACTGGGACCAACTTTACCATAATTTTTGGTCTATTATATGGTATTTAACCTTATTCTTGCGGGCTCAGCTCCAGTCCGGGGGCTGCGACGCGCCCCCGGCGCGTCGCACATTACTACATTATTGTAGAACATTTTTTGTATGTCTGTATATTTGGGTCCTCAGTTTATACGTTTCCCTTTTTAAACTCAGTCTGTGTGATGTATGTGCACATCAATTTAAACTTCACTAATGCAATTTATAGTCATGGACGGTGCATTAGGCGAAATAAATAATTAAAAAACTCTTTTATGATACCAGATACTCCAGACTTGTTGTTATCCTTTGTTAACCCGAACCCTCTCCCGCACATGCTTCATTCAAAGTCCCGCTCTCGTTTTTTTCTTTCAGTAATACCAAATTAAGGGATGTGAGGTGGTTGACCCATCGCCTCTGGACAGTCCCATCATACCCATTCCCCCCCTCCCCTTTTATCAATTAACTGGTAAACTGGTAAAAGGGCTCCACCATTATTGCTCTCATTCAGATGTTAGCAGCAATATAGAAAGCATGGCACAAAATCACTGTTGACGTGTGCGCATGTTTTAAATTGCAGGTGTGTGCAAGGTGATGGAGTAGTTTGTCCCTTTGAGAAAGTCCCGATTGAATGCAACACATCCGGTAGGCGGGGCCGTGACGTCACCACGCTGGGCAGATTTCACTGCTGGCTTTCGAGCCTTGCCCGACAGCAACATTTCTATGCTATACAAAGCCAATGTGTACAACTTCTGATGTAAGCAGATCCTTTTATACCTTTATTAAAGTGTTTGATGTACTACACTATAAACACTCTTTCTAGTAGCAATAATCTTTTTGCAAAAAAGCAAGGAAGGTGTTCCTTTGTTGGGTGCTGTAGGCACATTTGACAACAGAAAGCATGGAGGAGACAAGTATCCTCAATTTGCAGCCTCTGGACACAAAGTTTTGATCCAAAGGTTTGACACATATTGGGGCCATACAGCTGCAAAGGCTGCCAGACGTTCCCCCACTTGCAAAAGTGAGGGCCACCTTTCATTGGGAAGTGGATTTGACCCTCCGAAAACTGCTTCGGTTTTGCAGCCTTCTGGCACGTCTTCCGAGGTAGAAGTGTACTCTCTTTTTATACTCATCTGGATAAACGCATGCAAGCCATTACTAAATAGGCTCTCACCCTTCAGAAGGTATGCATTCTAGTTGCTTCTTGCAAGGCAGCACAGCTGACCAGAATTAAAGCCACATGACTCACTTCATGTGAGCCGACATGCAGTCCCAGGTTAGAGAGTTTGCGAAAGGAGTCTCCTAACCACTCTACATAAAAAAGTAACACTTCAGGAAAAAGCGACTAGAGCATGAATCAATATCACGGCTGCAGGTTTTTTTGCTAAACACTTCACCCAGACCAGCAAAGCTTGGCAAACCCACATAAGCATCTTATTTAAATAGGACACAGATGGGTCCACAGCAGAGACCACCCACTTTTCACAGAAGCTTTCTTACACTGCATATTGCTGTGAAAACCGTAGGCCCAGAAAATTCTGGCAGTGTCAGCTTTAGGTTTTTGCAGACCACCTACATGAGGGGACTCGCCATGATCCTTTAAGAGTAGAAGATACCAGAGATCGGCGTGTTCTTAGAGAATTCTTCTTTATCAGAGCTGACTTCGTCCTCAGAATCTTCTTGCACATCCTCCTCCCTCTCGTCCAACCCCAGCGTGAGTGGCAGAGTAAACTCACAATTTAACCGAGGACTGAGAGCCAAGAACATTTAAAGTCCCTTCAACGCACATTCTAGAGGATTTGTACCAATTGCTCCAACAACGTTGTGAAGGCGGCAGAAGGTACTTGAGGAAGTAGCCCGAAAAGGAGTAAGTGAGAAACGGATGTTGCCTCAGAGCAAAGCTCAGCAATCCAAATTCTCTCACTATGTCTCAACAAGTTAATGGTAGAGAGTTAAAGTGTTTGTTACCCCAACAATTCATGTTCCTAACATGTGCCTGCTGCACCATGTACTTATATGAGAAAAAGTATCTTGTTCTCTTTGTATTTCTTCCTTTATGTGAAAGCCCTGGTAAAAAATGAGTGCTGAGCCCCAGCAACATCCAGCAGTTCATAAGAAATGTGTATATGGGGAAAAATCTCTAGAAAGAACAGGTCCACCACCTACAAATTATTGCAAAAAGCTGAGGCAGGGATGGGAATGGGAGCGGTTATGCAGGGCTGGGTCAAAGTTTTTCTATTTGCAAATGCTCAATTACCTGACCTAACCTAGAAATGGAGAATTAACCTTCCTTTATCCTGCGATTTACAATTAAAAAATATACATTTAATATTCTGCAAAGAAACTGAAACTACAATGTTTTTATTCTATGGATCTTTCGCTTTCAGAAAATATAGAATGGTGGGGAAAGACTTTAAGTGTTACTAAACCCACAAAAGTAAAATCAGTCTGCATATGCAGTAAAGAAAGCTTGTTATACTCACTGTGGAACCTAAGGGGTTAATCCTCTGCGTTGTCCAAAAAGGCTCTTTGATCCCGTCTTCTCTGACCCTCCCCTTCTACCACATGTCCCCAATCTATCTGCTGACAGAGCAGAGCCTTGGGGGCAAGATGCACATGCTCAATTTGGCATGTAGTGCTAGAGAGCTGCTGATGGGAAAAGGTATTTAAGTAGTTTCTATTTACTAAAATAAAAGCATTTCCATGTTCTGTGTACTGTGGGAGACCAGATATAGTGAATGCAGGGTCTTGGGTTTAGTAACACCTGGGTTCACACTAGCGCGAATTGGATGTGTGTTTTCACTCATCAAATTGTGACCGGCTCTCTATGGAGCCGGTTCACACATCTCGGCAGCGACTCCGGTGCGAATTGCACAGGAGTCTGGTGCGTCTTTTGGTCCATTTCAGGCCCGAATTCAGCCCAAAATTTGTGCTGAAGTTGGACCTGAAACGGTGACGCACTGGACTCTTGCTCTGAGCCAGAGTGTGTTGTGTGAACCCAGCCTGAAGAGAGCGTCTCCACCAAAACGTTGCCCATTCAAGGTCCGCAGCTTATTATTTTACCACGGGTGTTGGTAATGCATTTAATGTATTGCATGAAATTTTATACTCTGTCCATCTTTTCCCCACAATGTATTATACTTATGTCACGGTGCCTTGTATGTGCTTCTGCTATACGCTGGATTTTGCCTCTGCTGACACGTAAAGAGAGTTCATTAAGAGAGCCCAACTATGTCCGCCCTTTCTTGTATTAATACCTAGCACAACAGAGGATTCTAGCAGCAGCAGGGGGAGAGGGGCCATGGACAAAGAAGGATCTCAACTAAAAAAAAAAAGGAGGCATCAACACAAGGGACACATTCTACTGGGTGTAAATTAAGTCCCTTTTGTGTTTTTTTTTTTTTGTGGCTGCACTTAGGGCTAGTTCACACCACAAAAAACATTCTCAAGAGCCGTTCCAGATGTGTTTCTGCACGTGAGGTTTTGATGTGTTCTTGTGCATTTCCAGATGTGTTCTAGATGTTTTGTTTTTTTCTTGTTTCCCCATTTTTTAACCCGCTATACTGGGGTCCGATGCATTTTACCAAATTCCAGTACAGTGCAGGAAAAATGCAGCATGTTCTACATTTCTGGAACTGCAAGCACTGCCATTAAAAACCATGTAACCTACTTTCTATGCATTTTGGATGCAGAAAGAGCACCAACGCATAAAGCCTAACAGGAGCAGCACAAGTAGCCAAGAGTTGGCCTGCATTGTGGGAGCTTACAGATAGGCAGAGAAAACAGAGCGATTAGCTCATCGGTGTGCAGCTTCCAATTTCAATAGAAAGCAGATCTATAAGTGCTACTGAACTGCAACAGAGAAAAATCAGGCCGCCTGCTCTGCCAGAAAAGGTTGTATGGCTGAACAGTGCAACTCGTCAGTCATATCAAGCCAGGCCATCCTTCCCAGCGTGGTCAGTTTTCTGGCTGTGCCTGTCCTCCAATGGCCAAGGCTTGTGCTGACACGCCCTGGCCCTGCACAGCCATTTCTGCTGTTTCTTCTTCCCCAGCTCTCTAAGCCACTTATGCAGCTGAGCAACTGAGAACCTAAGAGCATAGGATTATGTGATCATGTATGAAAAAAAAAAAAAAAAAAAGAAGTAGTATTTGTTTTGTTTTTATATATAAAAACACAAAATGTTTTGACATTCATTTCCATTTTCTGAATGGGTTGTTTTACAAGG